>JAJJMC010014687.1:18914738-19107141 GCA_023531435.1 Papaver californicum | reverse complement strand
GTAGTAAAACATTAATTTTAGTAACATACATTTTTTATTTCCCAACATATCATATGGTGCATTAAACGTGTCTATGAAACAATGTAATGTGCAGTATACGGATATTGCTACTGGTTATCTAAGGCATAAGAAACTCCTAACTACGCAAAACACCAAAAAAAACCTAGTTTCTACAATGGTAGGTAGAGGTAGAGAATACACAGCAGTTATATCCGAGCTTATTATCATGTTTGGGGACATGTTGCGATGGTTGGACAGACTAGAGAAACAAGAACGTGCGAAAGCCCAAATGGAGATACCAGTAGGCCGACACGACCCTTTAGATTCACCGGAAGGAGATTCTGAAGATGATGCACATGAGGTGTTCAATGGAACCTCGTTTCATGGACACATCCATCCTGATGCAGCATTATTTTCAGTCAATGAGAATGACGAACGTCAAGTTTTCGTGGATTGGAATTTACCACCAGTCTACGATAATTACCTAGAAGTTGAAGAAAAAGTTTTGTGTACTTCTGCTGGTATTGATCCTTTTATCCAGGAAGACAGCTACCCAAAAGTTGAAGAAGTTATGCTTACATCGGCTAGTATTACTTCTTCTATCAAGAAAGATACAAGCATCATAGGTAAACCCGTAAACTTATTCCGTTCTGTTTGTGAGAATCAAACAACATATCTAGTAGAAAAGCTTAGTTTGAGATCTCAAGCTTTATATACAGTACAAGCTTTATGTACTGTTGACAATCTTAATTTGAGATCAGATTCAAGCAAACAGAAATCGCATATTGTAAAGGAACTTGTAGAGATAATTGTGCCGGTAAAATTCGTGGGCGAATTTTCTCTAACAAGAGGAGAAGTGTTATGATGGTAGACTTACCAAACATATTCTATGGTCGTAGAGAAATACATGGAGAAAATTATAAAAGTAGAATTCGAGGTCAAATTCTCTCTAACATCGACAGGAATACTGTGAGTATAGAATTATCAAGAAAGAATATGAGAAATACAGTGAACAGATTCATCTACCGGCATCTTAAGTCTGATAATGTATCTTCTGTTAGAACTCTGATTTGCGTGTCAACTGATACAGTTGATAGACGAATACTGGTGTCTGAATTTATTTCAAGGGCTGGTATTGGAGATCAGCATACGCTCTTTTATCAAATACCAGGTGATTCCAAACAGAAAGCACTTGTACATGGTGTTACTACAAAGGCTGGCTTTTATGTTGATATGCGTCAACCTGAATCATTGACGAGTAAGTGCTTCTTTAATTGTGTTTTTGAGAAACTAGTCTATTGGGCAACGTTAGCTTACTGGTACATGTGCTTTTATGCAACTCTAGTTGTCAAGGTGCTTGTTTTGGCTCTATCTACAAGTGACTGCTTACTTTCGATTGCTAAACGGATTTCAGTTGTCAGGGTATTTCATACTAACGAGGAAGTACACCTAAGTCAAGGAGAGTAGAGACTAGATGTTCTGTTATCCAGTTGACTGACATTGCAACTGTAAAGCACTTTGTTCTACAGTATTGTGTTAACAGTGAAGTTAGACTCACTTACATTTTGTTTTATAAAGTACTCAAAGAAGCTGTCGAGATCTTCTATAAGGGTGTTGTAGGTAGCTCAACTGTAGACCCTCTAGCTACTTTCCGTGATAACATTTTTCAGAAACTAGGAAGTGGGAAATTGGGAGTTGAATCGCTTAAAGAGACAGTAGTGAAGGTAGCTAAGATAACAAATAGTGATGCAGACTGTCTCGCTGAATTGGACCTGAAGCAGCTTGCACGTCGACTTATGCCGCACAAGAGTGCGAATGAAGACCGTGAAGAGAACATGCAGACGAAACAGAAGATAGTGGTCACCGGTTTCACAGCAACAAAAGGGAATCAATATAACTTTGAGGAGTATATTGCAGTGCTAACTAGTTTACCTCTGGATGTCATTAAAAATGCTTGTGATGCGGAGGAAGGGTTGGCAACCAGCAAAGATGTCAAGCTAGGTCAGGTAACTGTTTTGGATGAAACCAATTGTAAGACTAGTGAAATGTATGCAATGGCTGAAAACGCTAGTCAATGGCATAAAGGATTACAAGGAAAACCAGGGAGAAATTCAATACTTGCTTGCCGTGGTTTGGCGACTAGCTCGGACCAGAAATTAGCATGTTCAGAATATCAAGATGGGGCAGTGGAGTTAATGATTGTTACTGGAATCAGAAATGAAGGTTTAGGTTTCGTGTTTGATCGTGGTAAAGCAGCGAGAATATCAGATGGTGCATTAAACGTGTCTATGTAACAATGTAATAAGCAGTATACGGATATTGCTACTGGTTATCTAAGGCATAAGAAACTTCAAGGAGGACAAGTTGTGGTGTTCTTTAATGATCTAACTAGTTTTGTTTTCAATCGTGGTAAGGCAAAAGAGACATCAAAGATATATGCAGAATTTATAAAGCATCTCATTGGAGCTGAGAATTCTTTCAACCTGGGATGGTTGATGCAGGGGCATATTCTGCCTAGTTATGAGTGTTTCTATTTAGGAATGATTTACTAGTTTCTTTCTATTAGGAGGGCGTTTATGTCCTTATTCTTAGGTTTCTTTTCGTAGGGTTATCTTTCTAGTATAAATAGGCTATTAGGTTTTCTTTAGGAGGCAGACTTTTTATGATATTTTTTTATAACTTATAATCTATTGATTATAGAAAATTAATGAGTTTTAACCTAGACTCGACTTATCTACGTTCTTAGAGTTCCAATTCATGCTTACATGCTTATTGCTATTTGGTTGCGATTTTCTATCGTTTGGTTTTCTAAAGTTCATCATTAGCAATTAGTGGATGGTCAACTTTGAGTGTCTGTTTCCGGATCTATGATTATTTGATAGCTTCAAATGGGTGAAACTGCTTACCATTCACCAATTTAATCACATTCATTTATTTCTTTGGTTTCCTTATTGTGCAATATCCTTATACTAATGTTTTTTAGGTAGGCACCTTAAAAGAACTTCAGAGACTGTATGATCTGCTTGACCGTTTGGATGACTAAACTCAGATTTCTACTGACTCTTTGTGTATTGTGGATGTTTCTAAGATAACTAATTAAATTACAAACCCTTGATTCTATGATGATGGAAAATGGTCATTCCATTTGAGGTTAGAAAATGTAATTCTTATAGTTTTTCGTTTTGCAATATCTTGAATTCGATCATTTATTTAGTTTGCGTGATTTTGTGGACTGAATGGGTACATAATCCAGGAATCAGAGAAAAGGTTGACGATTTACAAGAAAAGGATGCTTTGGAATATGATGATACCAGGGGTTGTGCAGCAAGGTATTGTAGGGTTGTTAAATGTTGATTGTTTTGAACACTAGCTACTTTAGAAGTTCAGTTACTGTGTATATAAGTTACTTAAATTACTTAAAACAATAATTTTCAGTTATTTGTGTTTATTGAAAATCTACTCTTTAATATCACTTTTGACTCATTCTTTTTTCTTTTTTGTTAGATCAATACTGATGGATATTGTTGTTTTCAATATATATTTTTCTCAATCTAATCCGACTTGGAACTGGTATGTATTCTCCCGCTGATTCCGATTGATCATGAGAGAACAATTTTTTTCTTTTTTTTGTTCTTGATTCATGTTTTGGCTGTTGCTGTTGGGGTTCATATTCCTTACCATATATGCTTGCTTATCCTAACCATTTTGCGTGTGTAAAAGAAAAACACAACTATTTGCTTTCATAGCTCCTATGTCCAGTTACTTTTTTTGATTGCAACTTATATTTCCTTCTTCATTGATGGTCAGTTTTAGGGCCCTCAAAATTCAACCATGTTCAGTAGGATATGTCTTGATTGTGGCTGTCCATGTTTGTCCTGTAATATGCTTTGATTGTTTTCTTTATGGTTTGATGACAAGGATTTTACATACTCTATATACTCATCCTCAACATGCTTAGTATGTATGCTTTATTTTAACTATATTAGTAAGTGTTGTAGGAAAGAAACGGCAGGTTCTCATCAGGTTGAATTGGTGGCGAATAATGTTTATAAAACCGTTTTTAATCTCCGAATGACAACTGACCAAATTGGTTAATAGATCGTAAGTTTCCGATTCAAAATGATGGATCTAATTCGACGACTTAAAAGGAAAAAATAGATAATATAACATGACACTCCATGAAGTTTACTTTGTTAGAATTTCCTAGCATTAACAATTTGTGTAAAGAGGACAGGGAAAACATATGTTCAAGTGTCCTTGGAGAACAAAATGTAGTGGAGGTCAGGTCAATGGACAATGGAAGCAACTCAAGAAACCCGATGCAGAGGATTGGAGAAGCGGACACTGGTGGGATTCAGGGTATGCTCGGAGGCTTGAGCTACCAGAAAATGCTGATTGGAGGAATCTAGAAGCATATATCAACAACGATATATTTTTAGAGATAAGTATTCTGAAAAACACTACAGGGAACTCTTGAGTTTCTGGTAGTCTTTAGTTTTTACACTGAGACCAAATATTCTAAACTAGAACAGTTATTCAAACATGAATGGTAGTGAACCCAAAAATATTCAGAATGACTGTTGGTTCCTCAAGTTTTGGGCTATGACACATAATGTCATGTACCATATGGAACCTCTCAAGTCTGGAGTATTTCATAACAGGCTCTATAATAAAAAGTAGATTAAAATTCGAGTTTTCAAGTATACGATGGTTTAAGTGGTTAACTGTATGAATTTTGAGGTAAAAGGAAATAGGAGCCTGGAGCGGTTGACCTATATACAAGTGTAGATTATTTTTTGCAGGTAAATGAAGGTCACAGAAAATCAATCGACAAGCAGAAGCGGACTCATAACACGTCAAGTTAATGAAGTTGAAGCTTTCACTCCTGCTGCTACTACTACTTCAACAACGTATTGTCGTAGTTCATCATATATTCGCTATTTGCTTGAATTAGGCTGAAAGGCTTTTCTTAAATGCTAGAGCCAGCCCATGGAAAGGGTAGCCTCACAAGCTCTATCCCAAGTCCGCTTTTGCCTCTTTTTTTTTTTCCAAGTTCTTCTCTACCCAATGTAACTACCTCTTTACCCAAATCTTAACTCTCAATACCGTGTGGATCTGTATTTCTGTGTTACAAATTTGAGAAGAAAATATAATTTGTGAGTGTTTCTATTAGACTACTGAGCCCTTAAATGTTTGGTAATCTCTCATATGATTTTTTTTTCCTGAAATATCTCATAATATGATTTCTTTTCTTTTTTTCCCATCAATATCTTTGGTCTGAGATGGTTGGAAAAATCTATGGATCGTTTTAGATTCACAAGCGGTTGTTCAGATTCAGATGAAAGTGGAACTGAGCAACATGGCTTTTGGCTTTATCGATTCAGAAGAAGGTAATCACAACTATGGAATTATTTTTATTAGGCATTGGAAATTTGTAATTGGAATGCAAACCCGGATCAGGTAGTTGGGCCTAAAATGCAACGGCAATGAAATATTCTTGGTGGATAATAAAGTTTGCATTTATACAAGTGGGTATGAACTGATAACCATACAGTGGTTCATCAATCTCTGCACAGTATCCTATTAACCTGACAAGGTGGCTCTGCTGAATGTTGCAAGGAACTTCTATCTAGGATTCGAATCGTAGGTCATTGGGGTAGATGATAGTATTGACATTACCACCGTCGAATCTGATTAATAACAGTGAACATAGTTCAAAAATAAACTTTATATGAGGACCCTTAAATATGCATCATCTACAATGATAATTATAAACCGACGTTCCACAATGTTAGAAAACCAAGCAAATGACCATGTGAAATAGCCAGGATATATTCGTTGTTATATTCCCAGTTACAACTAGCGGTCATGATCTTCCATCCTCTCCCAGTGTAGTTTTCTAGATTTGATCCAACGTTCATAGCCACGTAGGCGTCATAAATACAACATATACAATTATTTCATAGGATTCAATCAATGCCCATATTTCATTCCCCTTCCAGTTTCTGAAACCCTCTCACTCGAACGGAAGAAAATCAATAGAATGATTTTTTTTTTATTCATCTACCGTTCTCTCTCACATAAACCTAGTTTCTCCAAGTCATTTACAAAGTCAGTATTACTAAAACCCCCCCAAAAGACTAATCTGTTAGATGCTCATTCAATCAAACATGTTCTTGCTGGAACTGTCTATGAGGTAAAACAATCTTGATTCTCTTTCAAAAACCCTAGATATCTCTTTCAATTTCTAATTATTACAGGGTTTTGATTGTTGAAAATGTTTGAATTTTGTAGATCGTACTTGCTCGAAAGATTAATGGGGTTGCTAGATAATTACTGATTTAATTTTTTTGATTTCGATTTTTAAGGTTTTCACTAAAAAACCCCATACCCAAAAGAGAGTCTTTAGCCTGATTACATGATTATTCAAGAAGATTAAAGGGTTATATGCATAATACAATGTATGATTTGGGGATTCTGAATTTTTTTAGAGTTATTCATATAAGAGTTCGAATGGTTGTTCATGTGGAGCGCTTTTGGCGTCCTCCAAATAGGGATGAGCTATTGATTTTTTGTGACAGAGCGGATAGAGGTAATACAAGCATCTCAGGTGCGGCAGTTGTGGCTAGAAACTGATTGCAAAGTGATTGGTGGAGTGTGCATAGGCCTTGGTATAAAAACAAACTTCTTGGATGAGCATGTAGATTGATTGGTTCCCTCAGTATGATTTGTATTTTATTCCTCTGTTTTAGTGTGAAAACAAATGGTCGTTCACATCCTGCTTCAATCACAAAGGTGGAGAAGATTGAGGTAGATCTTATGGGAGGGAAGCAAAGAAGGTTGAGAAATATCAGTAGTGTGTGAAGAGGAATGGATTCTCCTTAGAGGAATCGCTAATTCTGTAGGTTTTGGTTTCTTCAGACTGATTGTGTTGTTGTCTTTCTGTCTTGTTTCGAATAGATGAGATCATCTATTTATATTTTGAAGAGGACACACTGATTTCTCGTAAGTCGTGGAAGTTAGGGAGAGATAGAGAAGTGATGATTGTGGAGATTGTACTGGGGTGTTGCCCAGAAAATAGGGAGACATGTCTGACCACTACTCCTAATCCTCTCAACTGCTCTGTAACTGCCCACTTCATATTACCTTCTTGTTCGTGGGGGTTGTGTCACCACCCACGATGCCGTAGACCGCCAGACCAATACCCAATTGAGAATCCCCCATGTTGTATTTGATATCTCGTGAAAATGATGGAGTCATAAGCCACTATGGTTTTGATTAAGTCAAGTCAAGCCAAATGACTTGCTAAGTCAGTGAGGCTAGTTGTGCGACTCACTGGATTGATAGCCAGACTGATTAGTGTCGAGTCTGGGAATTTTAGTAGTCATATACTTGTTTGAAAGTAACATGGCCTATTTAATGGCTAAGTATTAGCTCAGAAGTGACTTATCGTAAGTCTGAGAGGCATTTGAGACCAAGTATTGTAGAAGCCTCCTTGAGCAAGGAGACCTACCGGAATTCGTATAAGACTCAATGTTAGAACCATATTGAGAATAAAGGCATATTTTTTAGGGGAGTAGCTAACAAAACTAGTACTAGCTACTTAGCGCAAATAAGAATGTGTTAGCTCTTTTAACATAAAGGCTAATGAGCTAACGTCTCATGAGTAAGACCGATATGCATAATTTCTAGTAAATATCAATTATACTAGAGTTAGAAAGATAGTGTCAGGGAGGTTTGAAGTTAGCACCTCAATTTGATAGTATTGTTAGCATAGGGTCAATGCGCTTGTGGCTAAGTATGCCATGTTAATCCAGAGTCACATTAGGCATAAACGTCACTCAGGGATGTATTAGCCACTAGCCAAGGCTAGTAGAGACGCCAACAATGGAAGGGCGCCAAGGACGCAGATGCTAGCATGGACGTTGAGGAGCTAGGGGCGTCGTGGAGGAGCTAAAGGCGCCAAGAAGCTGAGACGCGCTGGAGATGCCAAGGGCGCCAAGGAGCTGAGACGTGCTGGACTTTGGCCAAGGAAGCGCTGGCCTTAAAGACGCATATGCCTTGTGTTGCATAGGCCGTGGAGACGCATCGGAGAGGCTAGGGACGTATTAGAGCTCTGTAGCGACACATAGGACCCAAGGGGTGTGTTTGAGAAACTGGGACGCATAGGAGAATGAGAGAGACGTGCTCAAGATGGGACGCGCTGAAGCATTGTCTAAGGACGTGCTCGAGCTTTGACGCGCTGGAGCATTGGCTAAGGACGTGCTCGAGCTTTGACGCGCTAGAGCATTGGCGTTTTGGCCTTGGACACGTTAGAGCATTTTTAGTGGCGCATTGGAGCCAAGGGCGCCAAGGTGAAGGCAAGGGCGCTAAGGTGAATCCAAGGGAGCCAAGGTGAATGCAAGGGCATCACGGAGAAGCTAAAGGCGTCAAGGAGATAGGGACGCGACTTTGGAGGCGCATAGGCCCTGTGGCGCATTTAGACACTAGGGTTAGCGTATTTGGCGCTAGGATTAGGGTTAGCACTTTGGTGCTAGGGTTAAGGTGCTAAGGTGGTGATATGCTGGCTAAGACCTTATTAGGCTAAAATGTGATAGCTCATACCATTTTAGGTTAGTTAGCACCTCTCAGGTGATGGGGTTTAACGCCAAGAAAGTTAGCGTTTTTAACGACCATGTGGCTAACTGGTGCGAATGCGGTGCTAAGTCAAATAGTTGGTGCTAACTTGGTGCTAATATGAGAAAAGGCTAGGGTTAGCCTAACTGAGAAGTTCAATACGTTTTTTATGGCATTGTTTCTTGATTGTGGCGCATCCAAGAGGAGTGGCGTATTATTTATGGCTATTTAAGCAAAGTGCTAAAGTAGCATATTTTTTCCAGTAGAGCAATTTGAGGAGCATTCGTTGCAAATGAAGCGTTAAGCTATAATGTATTTCAGGGTTTATGCATTAGCTATTCCAAAGTTTAATGGATGTTGCTAGAACATCGATGCGCATTCGAGTCAAGCTCAAGGAATTCATCCGTAGAATTTTATGCGAGTTGAGAGTACTTCGATATGACATAAATATTGTGAGTATTGAGGAGGCTACGAGGCCAGTTAGAATGTCTGTAGTTGTTTAGAGAAGACTCAAGTTGCTCTACACCAGTGAGTAAGCCTTCTAGGATCTTGAGACTTATTATGTATAGATTATAGACTACATTGTTAGCATAAAACGCATGTAGCCTTTTGTAGAGACTGTATCCTCAACTCGCCTGCGGAATATAAAGAGGAATACAATATTTTGTGTTTTGAGGTGAAGTCAGAAATATGAAAACAAGTATGTGCGGATATTTCTATGTTCCTACAACTAGGCAGAATGACGATTTTATAATTTTAACCCTTGTCAAAAACTCACCATCTACATCCGCATATTTAGTTTGATTAGTTACCTCTGTTGATTGTGCTTTCATTTGATTGTGTCTTCCAAGACCATGGGCAGTGATACTTGGGAAATTCTCAAGAACAATAGTTAACAGGAATATCGAGCAATATCCCGAAGCTTTCAAAGTTCCAGGCGTTCTGATCGTGAGGTTGGATTCAGAAATTTACTATATTAAGGACATGTACTGATTTCATTTTAGGTAAAAATCTCATTACCTGACTGACATTATATGGGATCTGTGTGAAATACTATAGTGTATCTAATCTGCATTATCTTGATTGTGCTTCGGTTGTTCTCTCATGTATGATGGCCCTCTTTAATCATATTGTGTGAATATCTACCGATCGTATTTATTTTTTTTCTCTTGATTGAGATTTTACCTGTTCTTTAGATTTAGCCGTAGTTCTAGCAACTACGGTACTTCTGCAGACTAATGATAGCGCACGAGAATGGGTTGATCGTCCTCTGGGATGTTTAATCAAGTTTTCCTTTTTAGAGGCCACAAGGATCTCCAATTGAAGGCTGATCAGGTGGTTTATAAAAATACATCTGAGCTCGAGCAAGAGGAGAAAGAAATAAGCTATCTATGTTGGGCATCTCCTGATGGATCCATTCTTGCCGTTGGATTTTTTGATGAAGATATTTTTTTATGGCCAAGAGGAGTGATTCCTCTATCAAAGGTCCACAAGCTGGGGGATCATCTAATGATGCTGTTAAGCTACAATTATCTTCTGGAAAATGAAAGATTTTGGTCACTGTCTACATTGGTCTGTAAACAATAGATCGAACAGTGAGCTTGGAGGATAATTATTTATCTATAGAGGTGATGATATGGGATCTGAAGAAGTCCTTACTGTATGTTTCAACTTTGAATTTGGTTTCCACTCCTGAATACTTGTTATTTTACCATATGTGTTAGTATTAGTTACTCGGAAGTAGTATAAGAAAAATATCCTAATGCTTCCAATAAATATAAACACTATAACAGGACACTGATGCTTATTTGGTTTGACAATCTACACACAAGTCTTATGAGTTGTGCTAACTATTTTATGCTGTTGTTACAGGCCTTGAGCCTTGAATGGTCCTCCAGTAAAGAAGCTATACGATGCTTCAACCGCGTGGATCTTTCTTTTGATGACCTTTTTGCGGATATGATTTTAGTACAAAATGCCGGAGCAACTGAGAATGATACAACTGGAAAAGAAGCTCGGTAATCAATTTCCGTGCTCATGATCAATTAATATAAAGATTTTCAAATGAGGCTCGAGGCTTTATTTCTATACGTACATTGATATACGTTTGCTTTTCTTCGTAGAAGACATCTTAAATCTGAAAGCTATATTTTCTACGGGTACGAAGTAGACATTGACCGGTGGGATTTCCAAACAATTTCCCTTTTCTGAAGATGATGGCGTAGAAAGAGTATACATTGCAGGCTATAAAGACGGATCTGGTCAATTACGGAATGCAACATATTCAGTCCTTTCACCTATTGATGCCTTAGAAGGCGAGGTTATATTAGCAGCACAAACGATCTAGAAGTTTCGTTTATTTACTAGTAGCACAGGGTGTTCGCCATTTTTACTTCTATAATGCTAATTAGCAAAGTGATGCTTAGTACTTAGTATAAGAAAATAATTAGCAAAGTGATGCTTAGTACTTAGAATAAGAAAATGGCATATCTTACTGCTGTATTCGGCAGGTACAAAAGATTGAAGTATCTGGAACCAGTGCCCCTGTGTCAGCATTGGATTTTCGCTTCCTCAGTACAAGTTTGGCTGTTGGCAGTGAAAGCTGTCTGGCAAGAATGATCAGTTAGGTTTTCTTTTAGGCTAAAATGAAGCTTATGACACTATTCTAATTATCATTTCTTCTATAGGTTTGTATATATGGACTTGGTAATTCCGAAGAGACAAGTTTTCACTCCGTCTCAGAAAATAATCAAGAAGGTGACTTGATAAATTTATGTGGCTCTGTTCCTTTTGTAGTTAGCTGTACCTGTATGCATCCTGTATATCAACATGTATAAAATTATGTTAGTCATGTTTGCAACTTGGAATATTTCACCACAATTATTATTACTAATACAGAATTGCATTTGAGCCAAAAATATCTGGAGCATTACTGTATCTAAATATGAACTTTGCCATATTTTCTGAAGTTTATTGATGTATACTCAGGAACAGATCCCCGGGTACACATGGAGAAGTTCTTAGATAGGAAGGAAAGACACATAGAAGACAGATTATCAACGCAATAAAATGAATCTCACAATTCATAGATTGAGATGGTTTTCTTTTGACTGGAGTTAGGTACTGTTGGTCATTTTGGTTTGACCTACGTTGTTTGATACCTCATCAAACCTGGAATGGGAGCTACCAGCTTCATGTGGATGCTGGGCACAGTGAAAAGCCGGATACTCTTCGGTGTTTAACTTAAGTAAAAGGGGTACAAGGTGGTTAAAGAAACGGATCCAATATCTGCATATCACTGAGAAACGTGTCAGTATTCATTTGTCAATCCACATTGGCAAGTGGGCGTGTATAGGAAAAAAGGATGGTAACTTTTCTGAATAATGGGCAGGGCGACAAAAATTAATTAAGGATGATTTTTTTAATCCAATTCCATAGATGTAGTTAAGGGATGACCTAGGGTATGTAAAAATACTAAAATATCCTTTTACTAATCAAACAATTACCATAAAACCTTTTACTAATCTAAAAAAATTTAAAAAAAAATCAAATCTTTTTTTTACAAAAATATTTTTTCTAGAAATTTTTTTTTTTCAAATTTTTTTTTTACTTTTATTTGATAAATTTTTGTTAAAATCATTGTATAATCGGTAGGTTAAAAAATTCTTATACTACCGGTTATGCATTTTCAAAATGTTGGACTTTTGAAAAAAAAATTCGATTTCCAATTTGGGGCTACTTGCACAATCGATAGGTTAAAAATTCATAAACTACCGATTACGCATTTTCAAAATGTTGGAGTTTTGAAAAAAAAATCGATTTCCAATTTGGGGCTACTTATGATAATCGATAGTTTAAGAATTTCTTAAACTACCGATTGTGCTTGTACAGAATGTTGAAATTTAAAAAAAAAATCGATTTCCAATTTGGGGCTACTTATTAGAATCGGTAGGTAATGGTGATCCCAAAACCTCCGATTGTTAATATTAGTTCGAACTTAGTGTACATATTTTATGTACACTCTTGTTACACCAGCTCTCAACAGTTTTTTTTTTTTGAAAAAAAAAGCCGTTAAGACTCTAATCTATATTAGGAGGGTGACCTATTCTCATTTATAAACCTCCAATACATTTTAACTCTCCAACATCGAAGAAATAACCGTATAGATTAATGGCTCAACCGTTCACAGTAGAGGAAGATTTATCGTTATGTAGGCGCTATGTGCAATTCTATCTGAAGCGAGGAAAAGAACGTATGCAAAATGGTTTAATGAGTATGAGTTATTTGGATAGTGTAATCGAACATTTTTGTGTTGACACCGAGAACCCCAATAACCATAATAAAGATGATCTTTTTTGTCGATTTCATTCTATAGGCAGAGAAGTTGATCCATTTGTGAATTTAACTTATCTTGTCAATCAATATCGTTTGAGGGGTGAAACTAATGATGAAGTTATAGCGAGATGTCTCGAGGAATGGCGATGATGGAAACGATCAAATTACCGTTACGAAGCTCATTTCAACATCATTAAGGTGATGGACAGATTCAACCCGTTTAAGGTTCGTCCACGCCGTTAAAGCAGAAAGGAATTTTCCAAGATAGTGTAAAATAATAATTAATATAATAATAGTGCAAAACGGCAGGTTTAATGACCAATATGTAGTAAGTTTATATGAACAAGTTTTTCTTCGGATATTGAAATAGTATTACGAAGTTAGATGTTAAGTAAAATCGGCATAATCAGTAGAGAATAATATTCCTAAACTACCGATTATGTACAATCGGTAGTTATTAAATTCCCGTGCTAACGATTATCTAAATCGGTAGTTTTTTATGTTCACTAACTACCGATTGTTAATATCAGTGCGAACTTAGTGTACATATTTTCTGTACACTCTTGTTACACCAGGCCTCAACGGCTTCTTTTTTGAAAAAAAGAGCCGTTAAGACTCTAATCTTTATAAGGAGGGTGACGTCTTCTCATTTATGCACCTCCAATACATTTTAACTCTCCAACTTCGAAGAAATAACCATATAGATTAATGGCTCAACCTATTCTCAACTAAAACAACCTCTTTTTTTAATTTCTTTTCCTCTACCGATTCTTCTACTCCCTTTACTCTCATTCTCCATTGAAAATGTCTCCAAAATCTTTACCTAAACAATCAAAGAAGGGAAAGGAAAATATGGTGATAGAGGAGTTCAAAACCATTGAAATCAATTCGTCAATCGAATCCCAAGCAGATATCTATGTTTTTGATCCTCAACTCTTTATCAGGGAGAAAGACTTCTCAGGTATAAACCCATACTACAATGAAGTTGGAGAGTACATAGGTCCACTTCAGGTTGAACGAGAAGAAGAAGAAGAAGCAGGTTGAAACTAGGACCAAGTCGAGAGTAACAAGGAGTGGAAGAATTTCATGAGAATTTCTACGATGTGTTTCGTTTCGTTTTGTTCGGATGTTTTAGTTTTTTTGAACAAGTTTAATGAACAATATGTAGTAAGTTTATTTGAACAAGTTTTTCTTCGGATGTTGAAATAGTATTATGAAGTTAGATGTTAAGTAAAATCAGCATAATCGGTAGATAACTACGTTTCTAAACTACCGATTACATAGAATCGGTAGTTATTAATTTCCGTGCTACCAATTAACCACAATCGGTAGTTATTTATGTTCACTAACTACTGATTATGGCAAGAAAAGTCCTGGAAAAAAAAACCATTAAAATCGGTAGATAAAATTGATCACTAAACTATCGATTTCAAAGTTTAAAATTTTAAAGTTTAGTTCAATTCTGGCTACAATCGGTAGATATAAATTTTCAATTACTACCGATTGTGAAAGATGAAGAGTTAGAAATTTTGGAAGGTTTTGAGAAATTCAATTTGGGGAGACACCTATAATCGGTAGTTTTAGTACTCCATTAAACTACCGATTGTACAATCGGTAGGAACAAAAATCACGAGTCTACCGATTGTACAAAACTATAACTTGAAAAATCAATCTAAAACACTCTCGAATTCTCTTCCAAAACTAACTCAAATAATTTTCTAACATTAACTATAACAAAATTAATTAACTAATTAATCAAAATTAACACTAATTAAGCAAGGGTAGATTAGCCATTATAGAAAATATATGGATAAGGGATGTATTGAGATTGCTTCAAAATGACCTTATTTTGTTTTATTAGTCGCCCCTAATTAGTTTTTGGTCTCCCTCAAATTCGCCAGGATTTTTAAGTACCTACCTAAGAAAACTAGAAAACTTGGACACTAAAACCATGTAATCAACATACAAGAACAAACCCCATACCGAGGTTATCTTACAATCAAGCATGCACAAAAAACTCAGTCAGTAGACTTACCCGTATTAGGAATGGATTGTTGTCTCAGAAGAAGAAGTAAGAGATGAAGTTATTTGAGGTAATTTATAACATTTATGTCTACATTCTAACATTCTAAACAGTTTACATAAAATTTTTTTATAGACTGCTGGAACTGGATTGCTGTCGATGAAGGCTGTTCGGGATGTGAATTCGAGTTGTGCTCCAAGTGTTGATAATACCATGGGAATGATTTCACCATGTGAATCATACCTGACCTGCTGCAGTTGCTTTGCAGGTCTGCTCACCAATGTCGGGAGTTGTTTTTTTTGTGTTAGGTCTTTCAACGATTTATAATCTCTTATCTTTTTGCACCTGTAATCTGTGATTTATTTTTATTGAATTGATGATCTGCTCTTGAAGATTGTTTATAATTTTTCAGATAAAACTGGGATCATCTTTCAATTTACGGTTTTTCATTTGTTATTTGAACGAAGTTGATGAGTAAGAAGTGAAGGTTATGAGTGAAGTTGGGCGATTTGTGAAGTTTGTTATTTGAACAAAGTTCTTCAATTAACAATATTTTCCAAATATGTTTTAACAAATTAACAAACTTCACAAATATCCCAACAAATAACCATCTTCAATTTGTCGTCAGTATTGGTGTTTACATAAAGAACACATTACACATATTAGAACGTTGTGAAATAGTCCGTGCCATTTCGACACTGATGATACTCTAGTTGTTATACATCAGGGTTTATGAATACACCTTTCTTGGGTTAACCTTTTTTTTTTCCCTATCTTCATTATTATAGAGTTTGGTAAGAATTTTAAGGAGTTTTCAAGTCAAGAAATTTTAACTTTTAATTTTAAAAGAATTGATAATTGTTTTAAACAAAAAATTCGTCTGAAAATTGTGGTTTCACGAAATTATAGAAAATTAGAATTATCATTGTCTGGTGGTGATAATTGCGACTATCACAAAATTATAAAAATTAAATTTTTTTAATGGGATGATGATGATAATTGTAATTTTCTAATTTTATCAAACCGCAACTGGTTGAAAAGTGTGAAATTTTTATTGTGAAAACTGGAATTTTCCGTGGCCTGGTGTTTGATAATTACAATTTTTACAAAACTTTCACTTGAGTTTTTTTCTCGACCTTATAATATTTTACCGTGAAAATTTGTATTTTTACAAAATGTGGATAGAGAAAAAATATATTTTCACTTTTAGATAAAAATAGGAAAGTATATTTTTAAGGAGATTTTTTTGGGATCATTTTTATCACATTAATAATAGTAGCTTTATAGAATAATTTCCACTTTGTTAGTTAAAAAATTAATTTAAATTAGTTTATAATTTAGGAACAAATGTTAATTTAGGGGTTCTTTTCATATTTTGACTTTTCAAAGCTATAACTTTATAAAGACAAAATATCCAGAATTATTCACCTAATTTAGATAAAAAGTTATCTACATAATCTAGTAACGCTATGATTAATTATGGGATCTGCATATTGGTGGGTTTTTCGTATATAAAAAAAAAAGAGCTACAAATATTTTCCCCTTTGAAAAATAAGATATTGATACCTCAAAATTTCATTGCCCAAATACATTACTAGTTCAATAATCCTAGTTGGTATTTCTTTTTCAATCACAAAAGGATAAATAGGAAAGTTCACATTAGAAATCCAACTTTCATTTATTATATCTAATTTTGAGTTCAAAGAGAGATCCCGAATACAATTAGGTTTCAAAATTTTCATTCCCTTCCTTATGCTAGACCATATCCAAAAAATGTTACTGCTTTTAGATTGAACTAAAGGGTTAGGATGTAAAAAATATTTGGATTTTAATATCTGAACTGACAAAGCAAAAAGGTTATTAATAACTCTTCGAGCAAGTTTAGTTAATATTGAAGTATTTAAACATCTGGATTCTTCGATTTCTTAGACCTAAGCAACCTTGATGTTTGGGAATGCATATGGAGTTCCATCTCTTAGTAAATATGTTGTTTAGGATTTCAAACCTCTTAGTCTATTGTAGGTTTTCTCAAGGAGAGATTTATAATTTAAGTAATCAAGGTATTATTATCTTTAGAATTTTTCTTAAATTTTAACACACTAGCAATCAACTTACAATTCTTATGTAAAGAGGGAAGGGTATCCCAATTAAACCACCAACTTTTATATTTTGAAGCCTATAGACAATTCCTTGTATGAATTTTAATCAAAGATAAAAAAAAAAAGACAAAGAATATCCTTGGACAATCTCTAAACAAGATTTTTGAATCACAAAGATTATTAGCGTACAACGTGTTTGTACTTTTAATCATAAAGATAAAATCAATATAATGCGGAAATAAAATTAAAGCTAGGCACTATAAATTTTGTTAAAGAGGAAAACTACAAAGCAGAAAAACCCCGGTACTTTATTCAGTTTGAACGCACACTGTAATAAGCCACTACAAACACTGACCCACTATAAAAAAATTGAGCTCTGGAATGTAGTTGAGACAGAATAAACCCTCCAAGATACTTTGCTGCAGTGGTGCGCATATGTCTCTTGATTCCCGCAAGAACTTACAGAATTGATTCTCCTAGCTGATGTCCTTTATAGTCCTAGGAGTTACTTCACAGGTCTTCGTTAAGACTAGTGTTGCTCGCCTCAAACATGACGCCTATTGATTTCATATCTGGTGATAAATCAAAGTGACATAAATCTTTCATTGGATTTAGACAAATCTAAATCAAAATATTAGGGTTTATACTCTTTATAACTTATAGAGATACCTAATAGAACTATCTCACAAGAATATTAATCTAAGAACAAGTTTAAATGAATTGTGTGGTATCTTCAAATCTGGATTTCAAAAGATTAACATTATACGTAATTGATATTGAAGTTTTATCAATATGGATTTGATTAACAATTCTTGTATCACTGCAAGAAAAATCCCAGTAACAACACTGAGAAACCATTATCGAATTTTTATGACAACGTTTTTCCATACGGTGTCTATCTGGGGTGTTGTTCAAAGTTTTAGCGCTTCCACAAAATTTATTCTCCATTGCAAGCAACGTTGTCATACATGACCCAGTAACAACAATTATTTCCCACTGTGAGTTACTAGCTACAATTGTTTTTTACCATTTTTATTATTTGAACAAGTAAATTATAATCCAATAACATTAACAATAAACCGTTGCCAACCATATAACAACAATTACACATTAGCTATTACATCAAGATTAAATTGTTGTCAGTTAATCGATGACAACGTTTATTGATATATGTTGTTGCCTCAACAACATTGACGAAATGTTGTTGTAATATTTTTAGATTTCAAAAAAATAAATAAATCAATATTTCACAATACCAAATATGAAAATTTTATATACTCCCTCCGTTTCTAGAAAAGTGTTACTATCACTTTTTCAATTTGGCCTATTTTTAGACTAAAATGAAAAAGTGATAGTAAAACTTTTCTAGAAACAAAAGGGAGTATCAAATTTACCTACCTTAAAATTTAATTCACTTCTTTATATTCATAATACAAAGATCACAAACAATAAGGCATCATTAGGCTAATTCCACCAAGGATAAGATTCTACAAACAACAAGCTACTAACATATAATAGAAAGCCTGAGATAATGATATGTTGAGAACTTAGTCACAGAAACTCTAGCAGTACATGATAAATAACTGACCTACTTCATAAGTCTCTTAATAATAGCCTCTGCTGATTTGTGACAGCATTGCAAGAAACCTGCAATCCACTGGATATCCTTCGGAAAGTATGTAGAAACTGAGTTCATTCATACATTCTTTGAAACCTTTAAGAATAATCATGCATATCAATCCTCCACTACATTTGCTGAATTGGACTATACTAAGAAAAAACAAAGAGCACAATCAGAATATATAACTGCATATCAATCAGGTTTATATAGATACAAAGGCAAGAAGAAGAAAAATGACCATAAGCTCACAAGCTAAGCCTTGAGCACAATGGAAATAATGAAAAATAATTAATGGGTGCATTTATGGACTTGATTCCTTGTGGTAAACATATGAATTTTTTCTGCCTCGTCATTTGCATAGTAGAATTAAAGGTACAAGTAAATGGTCTAAAGATTTTGAACAACATTCAGACCTCTGTTCAAGTATATTCATCTAGATATAACAAAAGCATGTTGAGAAGCAAGTAAATTTCTCAAGCAATTAATTTTCCAAGTTTAATATACATCAGAATATAAAATTCGTAGAACAAACACAATAAAGAAAATACCGACTGATAGTCGGCATGGTTATATGCTTCAGTCGGCATGCTCGAAACCAATAAAGAAAATGATGACTGATAGTCGGTATGGTCCAGTCAATCCCAACAAAAGCTAAATATTCAACTAAAAACCATTCATGACACAACTTCAAACCATTCTTTGAACTAAAACCATTCCATTCATTGAGTGTGATTCATTCATGGTTTAAGATACAAAATATAAGCGACTCCCAGAAAAAAAACATTACATAATAAGTTCCCAAAAATAAACCTTCTCAAGTTTACAACATTATTATTATTACCGTAGGTCGCTTCACGGATAAACTTAATGCATCCCACAATTGGTAATTTTCCTCGTACTTTGTCATCCAACTACTAGAGTGATTGGGCACCACCGTCGGTATTTTAGTATATGCATAAATTGGTGGTAATGGACAATTTCCTTTAACTTAAGACCGATAAAATGGTTCTCGTTCACGAACGCCATAACAATTCTTCTTTTCTTCAACGACCCTTCACATAGTTGATATCTTGGTGTAAACGTAACGCCCGTCCCAGGCGTAAAATAATAAACCACACAGTTAAATGTATCTACTATGATATGCCCACACATCGGTATTTTCATCCAATAAGATGACGGAAGGAAGTCCATCGGTTCCTTTGGCCCTAGTACACGAGCAAGCAAATCATTGAATTCTTGTTCATTATCCACCATTGCTGCATAGAAACTCTTCCTTTTGATTAGAGTTTCGGCCGTACACATTCTTGCATATTAGCATTGTGTCATCCCCACTTGATCCGCCGAATGTAAGTATCCTAATTGCTCGGTGATAACATGATAACCACAATTTCCATCTCCATCTGCATCGCCCGTTGATATAATATAATCATGAATAATCTCGATAAGTTGCTTCATATACTCTTCTATTATGGTATGACAAGTTCGCTTTGGCTTACCGCTTTTCGGATCTCTTGGGAATTTCATATTACTTCTTGTTTTTCGTATTATCTCCATACCATCTTCGGCAATTTCTGGAGACACAACTTCCTTCAATGTATTTCCTCTCTTGGAAGGAACCGGTACTTCTTCAATGGTGGGAATAGCTTGGGCATTATAATTTTGTTATTTCGGAGTTGATGTACTAGCCTCCTTCCTCGGCCTACCTCTCTTCTTTGTAGCCGGTTTTTCATCAATGTTGGGAATAGCTTGTGAATTCTTACCTTGATATTGCGGAGTTGATGAACTAACCTCCTTCTTTGGCCTACCTCTTTTCTTTGCACCCAGTTGTTGATCGACGTTGGGAACAACTTGTGGATTCTCATCTTCATGTTCCAGAGTTGATGTACTAGCTTCCTTCTTCGGCCTACCTCTTTTTTATGCAAACGATGTCTCATGAACATTAGGAATAACTTGTAAATTATTATCTTCATGCTGCGGAGTTGATGTACTAGGATCCTTCTTCGGTCTACCTCTCTTTGGATGAGTCGGTTCTTCATCATATCTCGCTTTGGATATCTCAAAAGAACATGGTTCTCTTTTCTTTCCATCCTCACGCTCCGTCTCATGTTGACTTGCTTGTTTCAAAGGTTTCCTCTCCTTTTTCCTTGCCAATTTGGTCGGTGGTCTACCAATAGGCTTTCCTTTTTAATTGGTTCCTACACTTCTACGTTGTATGGGTGATTCAATCGCCTCATTTGGCTCAACAAAATCTGTCTTTGAAACTAGTTTCCCCTTGCGTAAGTGTTAAAGAATTCCCGGCCTTCCTTAGTATCCCAACCATTTTCTCCGGAATCTTCTGTAGGAGGAGGGGTGGAAGATAGTTGTCGCCAAGCCTCAATAGGTATCACATCATTATACTTCACAAGCATATGACGACAAGGAAGACCCATAGATGACATCGTAGGACAAACACACACATTATCTGATTGGCCATAATCTCTCTCCCAATTTAATTCTCTCATCATAGACGTATCGCCCAATGTGACACATTGTACTCTATTCCCTGGAACAACTTTTCATTCTTCAAATGTGTTGCCATTCTCTCCATTGAGCATCTTTCAAATGCTTTCTTAATTCTATCAATATCATTATTGAGTTCAAATGCTTTCTTAATTCTATCATTCTTGAAATATTGTTCCATTGCCTTAGTCACCGTAACAACATTTCCTTGATTTGAATCTATGAGTTTCTTCAATCGTCCGTGAGCGGACTCTGCAATACTGGTGGCTTCATTTTCATATTGTCTATATTTGTTGGTCCATGCCCGTGCGAATTTCTCTTTGTAAGGATCCAACCGTTGGGTTCTACAATATTTTACCGCACTTGGGTACTTTCCCCCAATGAGCAATAAACGTATTCAAATTCTCTTCATATCTAACCTCGATGATGGACCAAGTCAAGGCATCCCACTCTCCTAGAAAACTTAACCATTTGAGATGATTTTCTTTGTGTTCTTTGTCCACCATCTCTTTAGTTCTCTTTCTTTTGTTCCTCGGGTGTTAGTTGGCTTAATTGAACTTCTTCCTTATCTTCTTCTTCCTTGGACTTCTTAAACATTCTTTTTTAGTGGTTCAATAACCGCATGATATTTTTCATATTTTTCCCTATATGGAATGTACAAAGAAAATTTTGTGCGTCCGGGAAAACTTCTGAATTCACGGTCATTAATGCTTGTTCATTATTAGTTATTATAACCCTTGGAAGATCATTTCCACGGAAGAGTAACTTCAATTGTTCTAAGGCCCAGATATAGCTATGATCCTGCTCTTCTCTCATAAAACACCAAGCCAACGTGAATGTTACCTTATCCTATGTATGACCCACGATGTTAAACAACAACATATGATATTTGTTTGTCTTGTAGGTGCAGTCCATCATAGAACCGGGAAGAATGATTGTGCCAATTGTGCCATCAAAGGAGGTGCAATAAATATTTGAAGGACTTTTCCATCCGGTCCAATTTTCTTCTTATGTGTATAGTAGTGATCGGTGGTTAAATTTAGAAATTCTTGCATAACCGACCTTCATTGCCATTGTCGCCTTCTTATAGTTGCTTTAGAACTGTAAATAGTACTTAAGAAGACACGTTGGTTGAATCCTTCACCTTTATACCAATGAGGATTTGACTAGGAGTGGTGCATGTTTTAGTCAATCTCTCTACTTCATTGAGTTGATAGGGTTTCAACTTTGCAACTACGGAGTGGCCTACAAAGGTCTTTGGATCCGGATGGTTATGTCGACCGCACATCACTTTACTCTTCACTGTATTTCCTTTCAAATTAAACACAAGCTTAAAGGGGTATCCATCCTTTCTAGTTATAGTCTTGTATACTCTTTTAGTATTCTTTGGATACACGTATCCCTTTTTCTTGTGGCTAGCGTACTTCCCACCTCTCTCACAATCCATCTCAAACCGAGTTAATCTACCTGATTGTTTCTGACTAGAACACACTTATTCTTGAGAGTCCTATCCATAGCCCGCTTTATTGCATCATCTTTACTTGTGAACTCCTATATTACACATAAACATAACACGTAATATGTCTCGTAACAAATGCCCATATATACTTTCGAAATCATTTCGTAACTTACCAAATCATTCGCATAGTACTCTGAAGTATCTGGGCCCAACTCTCGTAAAGGTTTGGTATCCGCATCGGTCACAAGTACGATATAACCATATTAAACAAAAAATAAGATAAAGTAAAGAGGTTTGAATATCGGTATGCTCGATAACTTAAATCAATTCTGACATAGAACATTTTAAGGTAAAAAATATATCCAAGGACTCAGTCGACATTGTAGAAAGAGTTACATTCATTGCTGACTTACAATGAAAGTGACTTCACTATTTTTTATACTCAGTCAGCATGCTCGATAACTAAATAACAATACCGACCAATAAATATTTAGATGGCTTATATTTTTAAAAGGTATTAGTCGGCATTGTATACATAGACATTTTCAATGCCGACTAAGGTAACAAAAATACTAGACATTTTTTAATGCCAGTCGGCATAGATATTTTTTGATCTTATTATTCCGACTGTGAATCCAAGAATACCCTTTTTTGGACATACTATTGGACTCAGTCGGCATAGCAAAGATTTAGCCGACTGTGCCGACTGGCATGCTTGTCTACCCCAAAAACTCTGATATGTTTTCGGGGTCAGTCGGTATGGTACAAAGTATTCATACCATACCAACAGAATATCCAACTAGATATTCTTGGGGGAATACTTGTTGTCGGCATTGTGTAATGTTTGAATACCATACCGACAGCGAGCTTTTCCACTGCACATCCATGGCGATTCGAACATAAAAAAACACTTTCATAACTAATTTGGACCTATACTTAAGTGTTTTGGAGCATTTGAATCTTCACATTTTTCATTTCCATGGGTTGGTTCTTCACTTGAACCTTCGTGCTCATAATTGTATTAATTTAGGGTTTTCTCATAGATAATTTATTTATCATCCACAAAATCTTGCAATTGAGAATCGTTATCAAATACAACGTAAACCCCTTCTCCTTGTTGAGATGAAGGTTACCCAACCTCAAACTCCTGACTAGATTCACTCATTTCTATAAACTTTTCCCAAATCTCACTTTTTCTAAAAAAAAACCTCATCTTCTTCTCCTCCTCTTCTACCTATTTCTCTATAATAACATAACACACTAACTATAATAATAATGTTAAGTTTTATTTAAGATGAATAATTAACTAACAACTAATTAACTACTAATTAATCAAGGGTAAATTAAGGATTATGAAAATATCATGGATAGTTTTTTTTTTTAACACTTCAAAATAACCCTATTTTGTTTTACATGGTATTCCCTAATTTGTGGGGGTATCCCCCAATTAAACGTTCCATAAAAAATATCAATTTCCTACAACGAAAAATCAGAATTAAGTTATAAAAAACATAAACCCACCCCTAAAACATGGCAATTAACCATATTCAGAACCTATAATCAAACAGAACACTCAAAACAGAATCAAATTTAACAAAACAAGTTCTCTAAATTATAAAAATTGAAACTTTATCGTTTCTTAGATGAAGATGACTCCTTTTGTAATAGAAGAAAAGGAAACCCTAGGGTTGACTAAGATAAAAAATCATTAGAAAATTACTAACAAACAAACCCTTGTAAGAAATCAGAGTTTATGAAAAAAATCTTGCAAAATTAGTAAAACTCTAGATCGAAAAGAAATGAGTAGTTACCTCTGTTAAAACACCTTCAATTACCAATAAAATCTGCAAACACAAAAAACCCTATATATTAGCGACAAGAAAAAAAGGCTAGGGTTATTTTTTTACAAGAAGTTTAAGCTTGCCACTATAATTGTAGGTATCAAATGAAAAATTAAGGTTAAAATTCAGTACCTATTCTTTATAGAAGAACATATAAGGTAAATCAGAAAGAAATTAGGCTTATTGCTACAACAATTTGGTCTCATGGACTGAATCAAAAAGAAAAGCAAATTTGATTGTGTAAGAGAGAGAAGATGATTTAAAAGACTACCAATTGTAAGCCTCGTCATTTCCATAAATCCTAAAAACAAAAAGCATCAGTTTCTTGTAACAAAAAATCAGAATTAAGTCATAAAAACATAAACCCACCCCTAAAACATGGCAATTAATAGTATTCAAAACCTATAATCAAACTGAAACACTCAAAAAAAAATCAAATTTCACAGAGCAAGTTCTGTAAATTATAAAAATTGAAACTTTATCGTTTCTTATATGAAGATGACTTCTATAGTAATAGAAGAAAAGGAAACCTTAGGGTTGATTAAGATAGAAAATTATTGGAAAATTACTAACAAACAAACCTTTGTAAGAAATCATAATTTATGGAAGAAAAAAATCTTGCAAAATTAGTAAAACCCTAGATATAAAAGAAATGAGTTGTTACCTCTGTTAAAAACATCTTCAATTACCAACAAAATGTGCAAACACCAAAACCCCTAAATATTAGCGACGAGAAACAAAGGCTAGGGTTATTTTGTTTACATGAAGTTTAAGCTTGCCACTATAATTGTAGGTATCAAATAAAATATTAAGGTTAAAAGGAAGTACTTATTCCACATAGAAGAACATATAAGGTAAACTAGAAAGAAATTAGGGTTCTTGCTACAACAACAATGGAGTTCTACTACAACTAAGTATGAACTATTTAGGAATTGAGTTACTTGAGAAAGATCGGATCTACAACTTAAACAATATTTTGTATTGAGAGATTCAGTGGTGGTGGTAGTGAGTGAATGTGGCCGGCCGCAGAGTTAGGGTTATGATGGAGAAAGAGAAAGAGGAGGAAAGTAAAGTGAAGTAAAAAAACCTTCACGATTTTTTATATTATTTTTGGACGGTGGATAGTGTATAGTCATACGGGTTGTGCAAATTTTTGACGGTAGAGATTTAGTTTCGGGTTCTCATACGGATTAAGATAAATGTGAAAGAAATATGTAGTTCTTTTTGTACTAAACTGAATTTGTCCATGCATTTCATCTTATTACCTTCGATATGACACACATACAAAGAATATATATAAACCAAAATCTGGTTCACTTCATTGGATTCTGAGTTTCAATATAGATTTCAACTAGTCATAGAAGTTGTGGAAAAGAATTTGGTCTATATTAGTAAATTATGAGTTTTAGTATATATTCCGACTACTCACAATGATTTTAGTTCACATTGGTAGATTCTGAGTTCAGTGTAGATTTCGACTAGTCATAATAGTAGATTCTGAGTTTTGATAAAGAATTCGACTAGTCAGAGAAGTCGTGAAGTAGATTTTGGGCATATATTGGTACATTATGAGTTCCATACTATATTTTAACTAATTACAATGGTCTTGGTTTACATTGGTTTATTCTTAGTTCAGTGTAGATTTATCAAACAATTTATGGAGAAAAATGAACTTGTCTTGAAATCTACTTATGTAATTTAAGCATATCCATGAGAACCATAGAATTCTAGGTCGGGTCAACTTTCTCAAATTACCTCCGATCATATGCCTTTTTCATTCTATGAACCGTTGATGTATTTTCAAGTTAACCGAAATAATAGATTAAAATGAATATAATTTAATTCGTAAGTGCATGAGTCAATTGTAGTGAGCTTTATGCAAATGCGGGTCGTATTCCACTAAAACTTGATCAAAATTGATTTAAAACCTAAGAACTAAAACTAATACTTGAGCTTCAGGGACAACTGGATTATTCACCCATACAGAACATGCACCATTTCCTACTGAAATGTCATATTGTTCTATCAGCACCTACGAATACTATTGTTGACATTCTCCCAAGTGACGTTAAACTGTCTAGTATAAGAAATATCAAACTATCTTTAATATTTATATATATTTTAATTGGATGTTATTTTCTTCTCAACAACTAATTGTCAAATTCTCTAGTTATCGTGGAACCACACAAACAAGTAACAAAAATTGAAATAAAACTTCACATATTTTCACCGTGGATACAGACTTTTGATGACAAACCTTGTAATTTGATGTGCGATTTGTATAACAACTCATCTTTACTAACTAAGCTTTAAACCCTATTATGTTTTTCTTTGAAACTTTAAAATAAAAAATATTAATTTTACAATACACTTTAAACGTTGCGAAAATATAGGTTCAACAATGTTTTGAAGGAAACGTTGTTGAGAAATTACATCTATAACTGTTGTTTGGAGGACATAGAATTCAACAATTTTTTTTTTTAGAATAAGTGTTGTGGAAAGCCTATTTCTCAACAACGTCGTAATATCCATTATCAAAGGTATTATATTATAGAATAAACAATAATTATATGAAAGATCAAATAAAGATACAGGTTTTGAAGCTATCGAGAAAATAGTTCTACCCATACTTCATGAATCCCCAAGTGAAGTCTTTTGAATCTCACCTTAGTTCTCGAAGAACCTTCGGTGTTGGAGGATAAACTTTTCAACAAGATGCACAACGTGTAAGGGGTTAAGTTTTTGTATTGCTGGATGTCTCAATTATATAATAATCGATCAAGGATAGGTTGCTTGAGATGTAAGAAATGTTTTACTACAACCTAAGTAATTATTAATAGTATTAATAAGTCTAGGTTCTTTCTTCGGAGTCATAGAAACTATTTATGTTATTAGAACTTGACTTGTATTGAGGTTGTTTCCATAATTTGAAGTACTAAACTAATTTAGCATTGAGTAATTGCCAAGACAATCTTAAACGACCAAGAATAGACAATGTGCACACTTTGTGGCAACTACCTGAATCAATATCAGAGCTTGGTTTACAAGTTAGATCAACTTTTATAAAGAACTAAAAAATTTCCTCGTAAATAAATATAGCTAACTAAGACTAGCAATTTGTAAGCGTGTGAAAAAATTTCCTTGAAAACAAAGAAGGAAGGTGCACCAAACCTAGCATAAGAAATTGGTCGGTTGCACTTTAGGTTCATGAAATCAAGCAAGTTCTGAGTCACGAACTTTGGATTTCTACTAGGTTCGCGAACTCAGATTGAAATCGGAGTTCAGGAACTTTGGATTTCGACTAGGTTCGCGAACTCAACAAATTAGGTTCGCAAATTCAAGTGAAATTTAGAGTTCATGAATTTTATATTTCAACTAGGTTCGTGAACTGAATAAGTTGGGTTAGCGAATTCAAGTGAAATTTGGA
Source organism: Papaver californicum (assembly GCA_023531435.1). Lineage (NCBI taxonomy): Eukaryota > Viridiplantae > Streptophyta > Magnoliopsida > Ranunculales > Papaveraceae > Papaver > Papaver californicum. Next base: position 19,079,221 of record JAJJMC010014687.1, on the reverse strand, counting down.
GCTCAGGAACTGCGGGCCCTTGTGTAGGTTCACGAACTCACCAATCAGGATCACGAACTCACGTGCGAAAGTTCATAAACTGTTTTCACTTGGTTGGTTATTTCGAAATGTATCATGCTGAAACTTAAATATTAAATTTCAAAAGATAATTACTAATGACTTATATGTGACATGATCCTTAATTGCTATTCGATCATACACTAAAGTCTTCAACTTCCCTACGATAGATAGATAGACAGATAAAAAGTAAAAGAGTCTGAAAGTAAAATCAATTTTCGTACTAATCTTTGATGAAGTTCTTCGAAATGATTTTTTCTTGTGATCTTCAATCTTCAAGAGTAATTTGGATGATCCTAAGACTCTACTCTCAACTAAATTCGACAACAAATTTAACACACCAACGCGTGTAGGTTTAACCAAGCATTCACTCAATATTATGTATGATGCAACTTGTGAGAAAATTATATGCCAGACTTTTTAAAAATGATAGCTTCCCCACTAAAAGCACAAAAAAATTCAAAAATATTAAGCAACTGTCTAACATAAGATCAGATTAACCAAATACAAAGCAATCATCTGCATATAGTAGATGAATAATGCTTGGACCAGTATTGGCAGCTTTCAGATGAACAATCTTATTCTCAAATTTTACAAGCAAGCTAAACAATCTTGATAAACTTTTCACCCGTTTAGACTCCATCAAAATCCTAACAGGCTTTATTTTACTTTTGTTTTTTTGAGGAGAAAGTCAGAAAGGAAAGAGAAAGCAGCGTTATAAAAGGCTACACTACATTGCCTTTTATTTTTTTTGGGAGTCTTTATGTATTTCAGGTCCGGATTAGGCAGCACTTGTGAAGAGGCATCATTGTTAGCAGGTGTATGTTGGCTAGCCTACATGGTTTCCAATTGAACAAAACCTCACACCCCATCTCAAAAACCAAATTTCAGTTTCCCTCCATAATGGTTTTGACTTTTACTCAACCTTATTCAAACCTAGCAAAAACCCACAAAATTAACCCCATTTTAAATCCACACTCCCCCCCCAAAATTTTGGCTCTGCTTGATTCTCTTCAAAGAACTTCTACCTTAATGGTTTTTGGCAGTTTATGTATTTCTAGAATTCATTCTTGGCTTAAAGACAAATATATTTATTATTGATTTTTACTTTCCATCTGGATAAAGAGTTGTTGGGTTCTTTCTTTTGGGATATGGTGTGGAAACTTTCACATCAAATAAAATACCTCGGTATATAGAGCCAGATTGCACAAATTCGTACATTCTCCCCCAACAAGGATCAATTTTCCCATTTGGCATTTCCACCTTTTAAGGTTGACTCCTTACAGTTGAATATTTTTTTACATCTCTATCAATTTTAGGATGCAAGGTCACTTTCACAGCACATATGATTATCAGGCTTGGAACTGTCTCATTCTTTTTCACATGTATAAACCAATACCCACCACTTATTTTGAAAGAGTTGAACATCATAATTCTACCAATCTAATCCTCTTAGTCAATATTTTTGTTTATATTATGGAACATCAACAACCCCCCCTTAAAACCATCTCTGCTGAAAAAGACATTCAAAACCTCTCTTCTCAAATGGATGAAAAACTCACTCTCCCTACAAACCTCCCATCAACTCTAACTGAACCGGTTTTCATAGATAAAACAGTTATACAATCTGAAAATGATAACAGTTGGAAATGTTGCATGGTAGGTCATGTTTGTGGTGAAAAACTTGTTCCTACAACTTCTATTAGGAATTATATATGCTCCCACTGGCCTTTGGTTCAAACTCCTACAATAACTACCTTTAGTGGATTACGAAACAAGGTTCTTATCAGATTTCTTGCTGAAAGTGATTATAATAAAGTTGAATCTCAACGCCCCTGGTTTGTCTGTGGTTATCTGATAGTCCTTAGAGTTGTTCCTTCTTCTAGCTGGCCGTCAAATTCAAATATCAGTTTTGCTAATGAACTCAAGTGGCTTATACTGTGCAATGTCCCAAATGAATGCACTGAATTTGCTGATCTCAAACTGCTTACTCTCAAACTGGGAGCACTCATTGAAGCCAATGACCCTTATGGAAATCGTCCATTCAAGAAGAATATAAAGATCTGTGTTAGAATCTCAGTTCATAAACCTCTACCTACAGGTATTCCTCTTATCACTAGGGGGAGAACTCAACCATTCCTAATTGAATGCAGGTATTTTTATGGTCCCCATGTTTTTTTATACTTCATGTTGAATCATTGATCATAAAGATGCAAATTATGCCAAGGAAAAAAGCTAAGAAAAGGGTCCCTCAAGGTGAAGGCAGTTATTCGTCTATCTCCAAATATACTTTGCCAAAAGTATCTCGATAGATGCCTGCTCAACCTCAAGTTATTTCTACTAAATCTGTTACTACTCCATCTACTGTTAACTTGGCATCTCAAAGAACTGATATTTTTATGGAGACTCAAGAGGAAAAAATTATTCATAATGGTTTAAACAAAGGCAAAAGTGTTGCGTCTACACAAGATAAAAAAACAAGTGAAGAAGAGAATCTCATGATGCAAATCAACATGGGACCTTTCATTTCAAAACCTGGTCCTTTGAAGGTCTTTGATGTGAGCCCAGTGTTAGTCCATCATTCTCCAAGTAATGTCAATGACAATCCTACTGAACAATGTCAACTGAATCAACAAGTGGAACCACCCGTTAATATGGGTTCATCTTTGTCATTTGCCCCTGGATCGGGCAAACTGGGTCCTATTTGTACCTTTAACCCATCCAGGCAGTTTAAGAGCTATGAAACTCATCTAGTGTAACTCAGTTACCCACTTTATCGAGAGAAGAAATTGTAACTTTGGCAGCTGAACATGATGCTCTTTCCAACCTCAAACGTAAGATTAATCCTAGAGCTGAGCTAAGGAAGCGTAGTAGAGCTTCAAAACCTTCTCTGGAAAGCATTATGGTGGTACCACCTGAATACCCTGATTCCTATGAACCAGATTACAACAACCTTTACCCTTCCATCACCAATTTGGGTAATCTCCTACCCATGATCTAAAGAAATATTTCCATCTCATCTCATGAACAATCCTGATGGAAGTTTCAATGAGGCTCCTACTTATTCGTATGCTAACAATGGTGCTCACAATCAATCTACTCAAGTGGATACTAATCAGGACTTGAATGTTACTCATAATTCTCTTTAAAGTGGTGGTTCTGACAGCACTTAGCCTAATGGTAGTTATGACTCTATCAATCAGGTAAATCCGATAAATTCTCCTATCATTTCTGATTCTAATAATATCCTTCTTAATAACATAAACCAATTCCCTGTCAATAATGTGAATATGTTGGTCTGGAATGTGAAAGGACTAGGGAAAAATCAGCTAATAAAGAGCTTAACTTGTTACTTAAAAACATAAACCCATATATAATTTTTTATCTGAAACTAAGACAAAGAAAGATATGGATGTTAGGAGACTAAAAAATATAGGATTTCCGTGTGCTTTTAATATCCCTGTGTGGGGATAAGTGGTAGGTTGGTGCTAGCTTGAAAACAAGAAATTGATTTAAACATTACTTCAGCCAACTCTAGGGGCATCCATGTCAAGACTAATGATATCATTCATTCAAAACCTTATCGCATTCAATTCATCTATGGTGAACCTAATAACAACCTAAGACAAGATTTTTGGACTGAACAATGCAATATCCCCCCAACCCCTCTTAGTGAACCCTTATTTGTTGTAGGGTATTTTAATGCTCTTTTGGGCCCTGAGGATAAGAAAGGTGGCTTAGACGTTAATGATGATGATGTTTATATTCTTAGGAACTTTTGTGATGTGTTTTCTTTTCATGATCCTAGTTTTTTTTGGTCCTTGATTCACTTGGTCCAATATGCAATCTGGTTCTAATCGTATTCTAGAAAGGCTTGATAGATGTCTCATTAATCAATCTGCTGAGTTTCTTTTCCCATAATTTTGTGTTCATAACTTTCCTAGAGACTCTTCTGATCATTGTCCCATGCATATTGGTTTTAATTTTGATGACATTAGCATGCCTAAACCTTTTTATTTCATGGCTATGTGGATTGAGGACCCAACCTGTAGAGACATTATTGCTAATTCATGGTCTGTTAACATTGTTGGATCCCCAGCCTACAAGTTAAGAGCTAAACACTTGAGTGCCAAAAAAGGTCAGAGGAATTGGAATAAGTCCTCCTTTGGTAATATTCAATCTAATATTTCTACCACTAGAGATGAACTGGTCCAAATCCAAACTACTAATCCTTCTGATTTTAGCACCACTACCCACCTCAAAGCCAGATTGGCTTATTTGTATAACCTTGAAGGACTGTACTGGAAAGATAAATCAAGAGAAGTTTGGCTACTGGAAGGAGACCGTAATACTCCCTATTTCCATAGAGTCATTCTTTACATGAGAAAAAGAAATGATATCAGTTGGATTAAAAATTCTATTGGAAATAATCTAACTGATAGAGAAAGTATTGGCAATTCCTTTGGATTATTTTAAGGATCTTTATTCCTCTCACCCTCAACAATTTCAAGATAAAATTTGGCAGGGCCTCTCAGTTAAATTCTCCAAGGGTGATAACCAGCATCTTAATACCCCTTTGACTGCTGAGGAAATAAAAAATATTGTGTTTCAAATGGGAGGAACCAAGGCCCCAGGTCCTGATGGTTTCACTAGTCTTTTCTATCAAAAACATTAGGAAATTGTGGATGATGAAGTCATTGATATAACTCAAACATGTTTTAGAACTGACCACATAGCTAAAGTGTTTAATCACGCTAACATAACACTTATCCCAAAAGTCCCCTTAGCTGAATTGGTCTCTTAATACAGACCAATAGGTCTATGTAACTTTATTTATAAAATTCTGTCTAAGACCTTGGCTATTAGATTGAAACCATTCATGGATATGCTTATTTCTCAAAATCAGAGTGTTTTTGTCCCCAAAAGAAGCATTTCTGATAATATCCTTCTAGCTAGTGAGGTTATGTACTCTATGTTAACCATCATAAGGGAAAAGAAGGTATAACAACTATCAATCTAGACATGTCCAAAGTTTATGATAAACTTGAATGGTACTTTATTGTTAAAGTTCTTTCCAAAATGGGTCTTTCTGAACATTAGATTAATCTTATCCATCAATGCCTTTCTACTTTGTCTTACTATGTTCTGTTGAATGATGTTCCGACTGGTCTAATCAAACCTGAAAGAGGCCTTCGTCAAGGAGATCCCATATCTCCCTATCTCTATATCATTTGTTCTGAAACTTTATCTTCTTACATTGATTCTCTAACTAGACAAGGTATTATTGAAGGAATTAGGATTTACAAAAATGCCCCAGCTATTATTCACCTTGTTTTTGCAGATGACTCTCTGATGTTCTCTAGAGCACTTCTCATGATTTTCAAAACATTAAAAGTGATTTGCATAAGTATTGTCTAGCTTCTTGCCAAGAAATAAATTTTGACAAGTCTGGCATTTTGTTTAGTCCCAAAGTTCCTCATACTTTGATGAACAATTTATGCTTTATTCTTAATATCCATATTAGGGATCTGGGTGAAAAGTATCTAGGAACTCCTTAAGCTTTTAAAACTTCTTAAAGTTCAAACTCATACGAGCATTCTTCAGTCTGTTGATGCCAGGATTTCTTCCTGGTACCATAAACTCTTGTCTCAAGCTGCTAGAACCTCTCTGGTAAACCATGTTGGTCAAGCTATCCCTCTATATCAGATGAGAGCTTTTTAATCCCGAAATATTTGTGTAGAAAAATGGATTATCACCTTTGCCAATTCTGGTGAGGAGAAACCCTTGATCCTAAAGATAGAATACTGCATTTGCTTGGCTGGGACACCTTATGCTCTCCTAAAGCTGAGGGTGGGCTGGGATTTAGGAAGGCTGAATTAAATAACCTGGCCATGATTGCTAGAAATGTTTGGAAACTAATTGATAACCCTGAGTGTCTCTTAGGTACTATTTTGAAGGCTAGATATTTTCTAAGATAGATTTTATTAATGCTAAGTGTCCTAGTAATTGTTCTTGGACCTGGAGATGCTTGCATACAATCAAAGAACTTAGAAAACCTTTTATCTCCTGGATAATTGGAGATGGTAAGTTCATTGATCCCTGGTGTGACAAGTGGATTCCTAGTCTGGGCTCTGCCAAACCAAACCCCTTGGTCCCTCAGAACCCCAGTGTTTAAGGTATCATACTTTATAAATTATGATACCAGAACCTGGAATGTTACTAGAATTAATACTCATTTCGACAATGCTTCTGCTAAGAAGATTGTTTCTATTCCCTTAAGCCAGTTATGCATTCCTGATAGGCGGGCTTGGGATCTTTCTAAGAAGGGTAGATTTACATCTAAATCTTCTTACTTGGCTCTCATAGGAGTTGGGTCATCTCCAAGTAATATTCTTTGGAAGTGCATTTGAAAACTCAGAGTTCCACATCGTGTGCAAATCTTTGTTTTGAAGGCTGCTAAAAATGTTTTACCTGCTAGAGCTATTTTGCAGACTAGAATACATATGCATGATATTTCTTGTCCTCATTGTGCTGACCCTCTTGAATCTATTATGCATGCTTTGGTTATTTGTTCTTTTGCTAGTCATGTCTGGATTTTATCCAATATTTGTGTTAATACTTCTGCTTTTATTTATAGTATTTTGCATGATTGGTTTTATTTCTGGCTTATTGATCTTAATACTAGACTGCCTGATGATATTTATAGTCTCTTGGACACCATTCTTCAGTCCCACTGGAGTAACAGAAATAACATGGTCTTTAATGGTAAAAAAGAACAACCTTTTGCTGGTTTAGGTAGATCCAAGCTATGCTTTTAGATTCGAAATCAAACCTTCAGATCCCTTCCTCGATTTGTATCGGTAGCATTGACAAGTGGATGCCCCCACCGTATGGTTGGATAAAGTGTAATACTGCTGGAACATTTGATGAATTCACTTTGAACAGTGTAGTGGGTTATCTGATGATGGATTACTTGATCAAAGCCTCCTTTTGTGCGTCTATAAATTTTGAAGTCAAGTCAGCAGAAGAAGCTGAAGCAAGAGCTATGTGGGCAGTACTGAAGAAAGTTGTGGAGCTGAAACTCACGCATGTTATTATGGAAAGTGACGCAAAAAAACTGATTGACCAATTTTCTGCAGACTGTTTAGTTGGCAATCAGAGGACGGATGTAAATTTTAAGGATATTCAACATTTCTCTTCCCTTTTAGTTGTCTGTGTTTTTTCTTTTCAATCTCGGATATGTAATGGGGTAGCTCATAACTTGGATCAATGGACCAAAAATAATACTGCTACTATGTTTTGGTTTGTGCCTCCAATCTGACTTCGTCCAGTTGTTGAGGCAGATCTTTAACCTGTGTATTGGTCGTCGTCTAAAAAAAAAGGTCCCTAGAGGGAGTAGTTCTAAACCACTTACTCTCCATTGCCAATAAGGATATATGAAACCGTAGTTTTTCCCATAAATGGATTTCCTTTGGCAGTTTATCTTCCATGCCAAAGGGACCACTTAAAATCAGGGGAAAAGCTTAGTTAAGTTTTCCTGGACCACAAACCAACTTCATTTGTATGGGAGAAATAACGGCAATAGATGATCAAGAAAAACATGTTTCGAAGTATAATTGATCTAAGTTTATCTTGCCGTACTAAATTCGTGCTTTTGAGATCCTCAAAATTCCGGTTCAATCTTAACTGAGGATGACAGCCAACTATGGATACCAAACAAAGCTCCACATGGCAGGCCAACTCTCTCTGGGAAGACAGAGGAAGGCCATTTTTTGCAGTTCATTTTATGTAGTAAAAGCTTATGTTTTAATTTAATCTCAACCAAGCCAACAGAGTGGCTATGGCTTTGGTTAACAACAATCCGTTTTTAGAGGTTACATAATCTTCTAGCTTCATTTTTGATACTCTAAACAAGGAAAAAATCAGGGCTATCTAGACGATGATGTAACTCTTTTTAATTAGATATATAAAAAAAAATTCAATCAAAAATAAGAAAATCCGCTTCAATACTATATCTTCTTTTGATAGTACTGGCTAATACTATCATACTCATAAGGTTGGTACTTGTTACTTGTTACTTGTTACTATTTAATATGCCTTAAAGTGATTATAACATTATGAACCCCAAATTTTACATTAGGAGTGTTTTTTATTTTATTTTTCAGTGACTTTCAATCAATAACCAAGTTTATAGCAGTTATGCGTAGCAAACTTTTATTTATACTTCAAGTAGTCTACGTGTATTTTTTGGAAAAAAGAAGAGGATATAAGTGTAGATAAGTAGATCAGATAAACAAAAACACTGATGGCATGATGTTGTTATTCATGATTCCAGTAGATCAGATAAACAAAAACATGCAAACGAAAATCCACGCAAAACATTACTTAAAACAAGACCGATATTGAGGAGACAGAATTCAATATAAAGGTTACTAAGGTACCGGTAACCATGAAGTTCAATCCCATAGTTCCAGGAGCTTGGAGGGTCATTAGGGTTCATATTAACAACACAAGTGTAAGCAATACAACCTACAACTCTGACCCTAATCTTATGTTGGTTCATGGAAGCATTCTTCAAGTACGTATAGCCAGTGTGTTCCTACAAGCATTTCCTTCCTCAAACTTCCTACATAAACTGGTTGATGAACAATTTAATGGTGATAAAAGGATATTTTTAGCATAGTTCAATAGCATAACCGTGTTTCTTGTCGATATATTGAATGTGAAATCTTCATCGAGTCTCAAACCTCCTACCATGAGATCAGAAGATTGGCAAGTACCATTCTTAATATTTGGAGGACTAATAACAAAAGTGTATTTATTAGGGTTTATGTTAGACTTTTTCCATATGGCCTAAAATTAAGGGAAAAAGAATGTGATTCATTTGTTGGGAAGTTATAACTGATCAAGGTAACCCCCACTGTTCTCTCCCATTTTTAGAAAACCACCCACTATATCTATCATGCCAACTACTCTATGATGGCTAGAGTTAGTTAACAGAAGTGATAGCAAAAATCAGTGAATTAAGGTCACCAAATTCACTCTCATAAGAAAATACACCATCTAATAGTGAGAAGGAGGGTTTGGAACCAAAGTTAAAATCAAGTGATTTTTGGATCATACTCAAAGATGGTTTGAGCTTACAAATTGCAATGGCTGGAGGTACACAAAAATCAATCTCTTTTATTGCTTCCGCTTTCATTATTGCATATTCATATTGTGATTAGAATATCGATAGAGATATATAGGTTTTCATTTGGTATCAGAGCCTGTAATCACCTCTGCCTCGATTGTAGTAATTTAGGTTCTTTGAGTTTTTGTAGATTGGTTCATGAATCTGTGATTTCTACTGGGTTTGAGAGGGATATCTTTGTTGGTAGTTCTTTGATTAAAATGTATGCTGAGAATGGCACGATATGCGATGCACATTAGTTGTTTGAGAAACTGCCTGATAAAAATTCTGTTTTGTGGAATGTGATGATTAATGGTTATGTGAAACATGGAGTAATTGTTTTAATCGGGAGGAAAAGTTCGAAACATGATTATTGCAATAATCAACAGTTAGAAGTTTGTTGATTCTGATGGGTAAATTCATGTCATTGTCACTATAGATTTTCCTTGAAATGCTAATTATTTAGATATTTTCTTGACAACTGTCTTATGTTGGTCACTCATAATATCTGACATGAAGTGCATGGATTAGAGCATAGATTCTCTAAAACCCTTGGTTTCTTATCTCTTCTCGAGTTTCTGCAAGTTCTCAGTGTCTTGTAGTTGTTAAGAATCGCTGTATCAGACAACAGATAATTTTTTTAGTCCAGCACCAAGTTCTACCAGTCAGTTACTCTTTACTTGTTAGATGGTATTTTCAATCTATGGGTATCAATAGATAGTGGTTGTCTGAGCACTAAGTACTCGTCATATCATTCCAAATTCTTTTTAAAATGCAGAGATTTTTCGGTTTCAAAACAGTAATAGGTCTTTGTTGTTTGATTCGAGATTATTTGGGTGCTCTGCTAAAAGTATGTACTTGTGGACACAGGCCTTCAGGTGCCCAAATGGCTGATTATTATGTCTCATATCTGTACTTCTGTGTCTGACTTTCTTGATTGATTTTCCGAGTCACTATAATATGTTTAATTTACATTTGCCCAATCTCAATAAACGGTGCTTCTAATTGTCCATTGCTTGCACCAACAACTCAAAGATGTCCAAACTGCTCTGGAGCAGGAAAGGTAGAAATATAATATTTTTCTATCTGTTTAGTGGTAAAAAAAAAAAAGCTTAACTGCTTGAACTGGCCTTTTTGTTATTGTTGTGCTTTGGTATTGAGAATCTTGATGCCAATGAAGATATGGACTTTTTCCATTTAGTTCGGACACTGATCTCAACTTTATTATGGGTCTGAGTGGCTTATGGTTCTGTAGCAATATGTCAAGACAAAGTTGTATCTCTTCGCTTGCATATCAATTGAAAGTGTATGGATTATGGGTCTGGCTTATATCAAACAAATATAGTGCTAAAGAATATGTTTAATCATATTGATTTTGTTCCAATATATTTGTTGTATTATTATTTGTTGACATGTGCAATGGTTATAAATAATTAGTTATATATATATACTATGACCATTGGGATTGTACATGAACAAAGATTAAAGAAATATGTCAAGTGATTTAATAATTTTTAGTAATTAGAGAGTAGCCAGAGCATCTCTAGTTATTTAAAATTTTCTTAAGAAATCACATGTCGAAACTAGACATAAATTTATAATTAATCATATGTAATATGATGAAATATGCCCACAGGAAATTTTATTATATTTGTATGATTAATTTGGGTGAAGTATTGAATTATGTTCCTTAATCTACCCACAGGAATTAAGGAATAAATATGGTTTAATAGTTTCATCATGTAGTTATGAATCTAATTTGAGTATGACTTTAGCCCACAGGAAAGTTTTATGTCACTAGATTCATATTTTTATGCATGACTTGCATTGGTAAATCATGATTAAGTTTAAGTCTCAATTTTTTTGTTTATAAGCATGTATAAATTTTTCGTTTCAACAATTTTAACTGGAAACATTTCTGATGTCAATTGTGACATTCCTGAATTAAAGGGTGATAACTATAAGGTGTGGAAAGAAAGAGTGCTTTTACAATTGGGGTGGATGGATATCGATTATGCTATTCGGAAAGACGAACCACCTAGCATAACTGAGACTAGTACTCCAGATGCAGTTGATCTTTATGAAAAGTGGGATCGATCTAATCGTCTCTCAGTTATGTTCATAAAGACCAAAATTTGTGTTAGTATTCGGGGTCTGTCGATAAGCATACTAAGGTTAAAGATCTCCTTAAAGCCATTGATGAGCAGTTTGTAAGTTCTGACAAAGCTCTTGCTATCACCTTAATTCTGAAGTTTTCATCCATGAAGCACAATGGGTTTAAGTGTGTGCGTGATTATATCATGAGCATGAGGGATATTACGGCCCAACTTAAGGATTTGGAAGTTACCATGTCTGATTCTTTCCTAGTTCATTTCATTTTGTGCACTCTTCCTCCACAATATGGCCCCTTTAAGATATCTTATAACACGCATAAGGATAAATGGTCAATTAATGAACTTATGACCATGTGTGTTCAAGAGGAGGGGAGATTGAGGATGGAAGAGGGCGAAAAGGTGAACCTTACTACTGCTTCTTCTTCAAAGAAGAAAAAGGATTACATTAAGGAAAAGGGAAAGCTTTAAGCTAACCAAAGCATAAAGAAGGAGTCTACGTGTTTCTTTTGTAAAAAGAAGGGACACATGAAGAAGGACTGCATTAAGTTTAAGACTTGGCTTGAGAAGAAAGGTAATTTTCTAGCGTTTGTTTATGAATCTAATATGAATAATATTAATCATAATACATGGTGGATTGACTCTGGTACTACAATCCATGTTTCGAATACCTTGCAGGGTATGACAAACCTAAGGAAACCAATGAGAAGTGAACATTACATCTATTCAGGCAGTCAGATGAGTTCATATGTGGAAGCTGTTGGGACATGCACTTTAATTTTAAGTAGTGGTTTTAGTTTGCATTTAGAAAAGACATTTTATGTACCAGGTTTCACTAGAAACTTGATTTCAGTTTCAAGACTTGTACCTTTAGGAATTTCCTTTAATTTTTTCAGATTCTGGTTTTAGTATTCTCAGAAATTCTGAAGTTATTGGTTATGGTATTTTGTCTATCGTCTTTATTTGTAAAATGATGTCACTCATAGTTCTATGCATGTTAATATAGGGTTAAAAGGATGTATTATGAATGAGGACTCCTCAATTTTGTGGCACCGGAGATTGTGACATATCTCTATTGAGAGAGTTGAGAGATTAGTAAAGGATGGGGTACTTGGTACTTTAGATTTTACTGATTTTGATACTTGTGTTGGTTGCATTAAGGGAAAGCAAACTAACAAACACAAAATTGGTGCCAAGAGAAGTTCAAACCTATTAGAGATCATACACACGGACATTTGTTGTCCGGACATGAACGCTAATGATCTGAAATACTTTATCACCTTCATAGATGATTATTCACAATATATGTATCTTTACTTGTTTCGTTCCAAAGACGAAGTTTTGGATGCCTTTAAATTGTTTAAGGTTAAAGTAGAGAAACAATGTGGTAAGCACATTAAGATTGTGAGATCAGATAGAGGTGGAGAGTATTATGGTAGATTTCTTCATAGCACTAGAATTGTGGAATCAAGAAATGCTAAATTTCTTGAGAATGACTTGATTAGTGGGAGTGATCAATTTTAGGATATTGTTCCTGAAAAAGATAATGATCAACTTCCACCTATTGTTTCAAGTGACAAGTTGATTGTCAACTATTTCTAGTGACTATTTAGTGTATCTGCGAGATTCGGATTGTAATATTGGAGCCGATAATGATCCTATGTCATTTTCACAAGCCATAAATTCTACAGATTCAGACTTATGGATCAATGTATATACCTTAAGGTCAGTGGGAGCAAGATTTGTTTCCTTGTGTTGGATCAATGTATATACCTTAAGTATAGCACCCATTGTAAAAGGTGATCAGTTCAGTTTGGACCAATACCCCAGGAATGATATTGAAAGGGAACAAATGAAAAATGTTCCATATGCTTCAGCTGTTGGTAGCATTATATATGCTCAGGTCTATACTAGACCCGACATTTCATATGCCGTTGGAGTATTAGGAAGACATCAGAGTAACCCAGGAATCGATCACTGGAAGGCTGCGAAGAAAGTGTTGAGATACCTTAAGGATACTAAGGATTACATGCTCATATATAAACGAACAAGTAGTCTTGAAGTAGTAGGCTAAGTTCGTTTCTTGTTTTGAGACTACCTCACATGGTGTATGGCTGAAAGGATTCATATATGGGCTAAGAGTTGTTGACTCAATTAGCCGACCAATAAGAATATATTGTGACAATTCAATTGTTGTTTTATGGCTAAGAATAATAAGAGTGGAAGTCGAGGTAAACACATCGACATAAAGTATCTAGCCATGAAAGAACGTGTGCAGGAAAAGAAAGTGATCATTGAACACATTAGCACTGAATTGATAATAGATGATCCCTTGACTAAAGGCATGCATGTTAAAGGATTCAAGGATCATGTAGTAAGGATGGGACTTGGTCCCATTATGTAGTACATTCTTTATGTTTTTTTAAGCTTTCATTTAGTTGGATTATTTCTCATTTGGAATTATGTACGTACTTACTTTGGTTATCTTGTTGAGAAATATCATTATAGTTTGACCTAGAGTAAACATATGGTTTACTCATTAAGTTAAGTATGAGTGGTGATAGACTAAATATATTGTGATACATGGAACATTAAATCTTTGCTCTTAAAAGAGGATTAGTCGCCATGATCCGTATATGGAGTCTCTCGTGAAGTGGATCAAGTGGGAGAATATTAGACTTTCTCCATATGGCCTAAAATTAAGGGAAAAAGAATGTGATCCATTTGCTGGGAAGTTACAACTGATCAAGGTAACCCCCACTATTCTCTCCAATTTTTAGAAAATCACCCACTATATCTATCATGCCAACTACTCTATGATGGCTAGAGTTAGTTAACAGAAGTGATAGCAAAAATCAGTGAATTAAGGTCACCATATCCACTCTCATAAAAAATACACCATCTAATAGTGAGAAGGAGGGTTTGGAACCAAAGTTAAAATCAAGTGATTTTTTGAACATACTCAAAGATGGTTTGAGCTTACAAATTACAATGGCTGAAGGTACATAAAAATCAATCTCTTTTATTGCTTCCGCTTTCATTATTTTATATTCACATTGTGATTAGAATATACATAGATATATATATATAGGTTTTCGGTTTACACTAAGAATCTTATAGATAGACTTTTCAGCTGATATGAACTCAAGAACATAGTTGTTACAGTAGATTTTGTACCTTGGATCGCCACAATTTTCTTTCGTGCTTAGGGGATATGGAACTTCCATGCCTCCACACTTATCACATGTTTTAAGAGCACCTACAAGAGCTAATGAAATGTGCATCACCGTTAAAACCATCGCTACTCTTGCCACCATTGTGTTTATAGTCACCATCACAAGATAAGAGCAACAAAAGTCAAAAGAGAGATATAGAGATGAAGAGAGTAAGAAGTACGGGATAACTAGGAAGTAGGATGCCTATTTATACAAGCTTGTTGCAAATTATTAATGTAACAGGTGCATCCTCCATTTAGTGGAATTCTGACTACCTGACGATTGTTAAAAAATTGATGCCATTTCTATATTATTCCAATCTAAAGTTCTACTGTAGTAACTATGCTCACCTCTCCCAGGGCAATTGTTTTGAAAGGAAGATGGCGGATTTGACTGTAGGTTTTCTCGGTGGCTGTTTCTGAAAACAAATTTGCTATCTTATTTGGACACTCTTTATATCTCCATCACCATTCCTAGGTTCAAAGATAGCCCTAGGCATGATTGAAGAGCCGAAGAGAATCAATAAGCAAAATCAACTATCAATTTTTTTTCATGAATTAGTGTATTAGATTATCCATTAATGTTATTCAAACACATATTACATAAAAGTTACGAAATTAATTGAGGTTATTTAGCTAATGTTTTCATCTTTTTCTTTCGTTTTACATAACGAGGAAAGAAAATAAACGTGTCCGCTTTAAATTGTGAGATTAAGAAACCTAAGTGGGGAGTGACCATTCAGAATGAAATAAGTTTGGGAAGTGGAAACATACTCTATTTGGGTACATCTCCACCGTTAAATTTGAATCAGATTGGAATTTGATCACTTGTCAGTGTCCATTATCAACATTTCAAAAACCCCACTTTCTCTATTAAAGGAATCTAACTCGCTTCTCTATCCGCCCGTATTAAGTGGGTCTCTTTTGAATCTGGCCCTAAAATTGTACTTTGGGGTGCCTATCTATAGCATAGCAAGAAACTAGGCTCGAAGTCGTACTTGACTGTTGTCTTCTTCCATGAACCAAGTTCCTACAAAATGCACCCAAATTTAACCAATAGTATCATACAAGTTTCTAGACCAGCTGAACCGAGTCCTACAACTACAAACTCCATTCCGAAATTACCTTACCTCATGTCACGGTCCAACCATTTTCTCACATATTGGGTTGGTCCATGACAAGAGTATAGGTCCATTAGAAGAGTCTAAAAGATTAGAGAAGTCCACATATTCTAGAATATTCTTAGATAAGGAATATTTTCTTGTATATTTTTGTAAAGTATAGAATACTCTAGAAGATGATGATTCTAGAACATGTTCTAGAATCCTCCATAGCATACTATATAAGGTGGAGAGCTCATTTGCTCAAATCATCCACCAATAAGCTCTTAAGCAATTGTAACATTCTCTCTCTTATAGTCAAATACTCTCTCCCACTTAAAATCTCTAAGTCTCCAGTTCTCTTGTGTTCTTTTCGGCTTACTTGAAGAGTTTAAGTGTCGCACGGTCTAGTCCAAAATCTTAGCCCGTGACAGTTGGTATCAGAGCGAAGCTTAAGACTCAAGAATGGCTGACGTTAATAGCAACAACACCATGGAGAAAGGTGTCGATGGCCAGGCCAAGAAAAGGGGCAAGTCCAAGGATACACAAACAAGTCTTGGGGCAAGAATGGTACGTATGGAAAAGCGAGTCAGCGATATCCTTATACGCGCCGAGGAAGAGTTTCTAACGAAGGAAACTCTTGAAGGGTCGAAAGATACCTTCGAGGAGGCCATAAGCAAGGCGGTGGACGGTATCAAGATGGACGCAGAAGCTCGAATCCAAGATGCGGTGAAGGATGCCGTTGAGGAGGTGAAGGCCAAATTGATGTCAGTTGAGCAAGATCTAGAGGCGGTGAAAGGAGAATTGGTATTGTGCAAAAGGGATGCCATAAACCAAGCCATGCACGAGGGGCCAAGCAGACTCTCAAGAGAGGATGCTCCCAAGCCAACACCGTATAATAGGAAAAGAGATGCGAAGGAGATTGATACTTTCATATGGAGTTGCGAAAGGTATTTCAAACACCTGGAGATGGAGGATGATGCAAGGAAGATAAAAAGAGCTACGGTGTTTCTCACGGAGAACGCCTTAGCATGGTGGAGACTTCGAAGCCAAGAGATTCAGCAAGGTAAGGCTACTATCGCTATTTGGTCAGATTTTAAAGTCGATCTTATGAAGTTCTTTTACCCGAAGAATGCGTCTTATGAGGCAAGAGCGAAGTTGAAGTATCTTCGTCAAACAGGTACTACCAAAGAGTATACCGAGACGTATACAAACTAGTTGCTAGAAATGCCCAAACTGTCTGAGGAAGAGAAGCTCTTTAACTTCTTGTGCGGAGTAAAGCCATGGGTAAAACAAGAGCTGGATCGCCGTCGTGTGCAAACCCTGACCGAGGCAATAGCTGTAGCCGAGACCTTGATCGAGAATACAAGGCCAAGCTTCGAAGAAAGAGGGAAGACTTCAAGGAGTACAAACTTCGAAGAAAGAGGAGAAACTTCAAGAAGTTACCATGCCAAAGGTGGGGAAGCAAAAGAGGATAGAGATAAGCATACCTCAAAAAAGTATCTTTCGTGGAAAGACAAAACTTCCGAGCATAAAGATAAAGGTAAGCCCTCCTACTCTTGCTTTTTATGTGATGGACATCATAAAGTCCGTGATTGTCCGATGAAGGGTAAACTTAGTGCGTTGATGGAGGAAAATGGATCCGACGAGGAACGGGATTCCATGATGAGTTCGCTCCAAGTGCTAAGCAGTGTCCAAGCTAAAATCCAAGAGCAAGGACAAGACTGTCATGTTCGTAGACGTTAAGGTGAATGGGAAGACCTCCCGCGCCTTAGTGGATACGGGAGCCACACACAACTTCGTGTCCAAGAAAGAAGCATTGCGGCTAGGCATGAAGTTCGCTAAAGGAGGAGGTACCGTGAAGGCGGTGAACTCAGATGCGAAGCCACTAGTAGGCGTGGCACATGGTGTGGAGATGCATCTCGACAAGTGGGCGGGATCTGTAAATTTCTCGGTGATCCCTATGGATGACCTTGACATGGTGTTGGGCATAGAGTTCATGTGCGAACAACGTGCCATTCCAATGCCACCTTTTGACTCCTTGTGTATACTCGGAGAAAAATCAACACACCTTATCCCGGTGACAAGGGAGAAGAAGAAGACCACGGTGATGTCGGCACTACAACTTTCAGAAGGGTTTAAGAAGGGTGAGGTAACCTTATAACAACAATGAAGGAGGAGGAACCGACTACCCAAGTTGAAGAAGTTCCGAAAGGCATGAAGAAGGTTCTCGAAGAGTTCGAGGACGCGATGCTGAAGGAGCTGCCCAAGAAGTTGCCGCTAAGAAGGGAGATCGATCATGCGATCGAGCTGGAGCCTGGCGCTAAGCCTCCCACAAAAGCACCTTATCAAAGGTCCCCACCAAAAGCTACTAAATTGAAGAAGCAACCCTTGACGCCAAGTACTTTGGTCACTTCTTATGCAGGTGCTTGCCCCGGAGCATACAAGACCGCGAAGGATTGGCAGCAACAAAGAGACTTAGCACACGCCCAATTGATGAAGGCGGCTAAGAAAATGAAGAAGTGGGTTGAAAAGAGGCGGCATGTGGAGTTCCAAGCTGGTGACATGGTGTTTGTCAAGCTTCTGCCCCAACAATTCAAGTACACTCGGCCGCTACACAAAGACTTGTTACGCAAGTACGAAGGGCCGTTCAAAGTACTAGCTAAAGTGGGCAAAACTTCTTACAGAGTGGAGCCCCCATCAAAGATAAAAATCCATCCCGTCTTCCACGCGAGCAATCTAAAGGTGTTCAACAAGGACGAGGAAGACGAGAGTCGGAGAGTATCAAGATGTGCACCTCCCATTACAACTTCTTTCGACAAAGCTGTAGACGAGATACTAGCTGACCGGATTGTTCGAAGGAAGGGAGTGCCGCCTTGCAAAGAATACTTAGTGAAGTGGAAAGATGCATCCATACAAGAAGGAACATGGGAGCCCGAAGCGTCTCTCTGGCAATTCAAGGATGCGATCAACCAGTTTCACAATCAAGCCGCGACGAGGACATCGCGAGAATAGGTGGGGGAGAATGTCACAGCCACCCATTTTCCCACATATTGGGTTGGCCCATGACAAGAGTATAGGTCCATTAGAAGAGCCTAGAAGATTAGAAAAGTCTACATATTCTAGAATATTCTTGGATAAGGAATGTTCCCTTGTATATTCTTGTAAAGTATAGAATACTCTAGAAGATGATAATTCTAGAATATGTTCTAGAATCCTCCATAGCATACTATATAAGGTGGAGAGCTCATTTGCTCAAATCATCCACCAACAAGCTCTTAAGCAATTGTAACATTCTCTCTCTTATAGTCAAATACTCTCTCCCACTTGAAATCTCTAAGTCTCCAATTCTCTTGTGTTCTTTTAGGCTTACTTGAAGAGTTCAAGTGCCGCACGGTGTAGTCCAAAATCTTAGCCCGTGACACTCAGCTTTAGAGCCATTTAGGTCCTAGGATGAACGGACTCTCCTAAACTAATTCCATGTTCAAATACTTGGACACGTGGTGACACGCCATACATGATTCGGTTGGTTTTAAAATTTTAAATATATCATGTAATGCTCAGCAAACTAAAAAAACATGCTTAAAAAAACAAACTAAAAAATCATGTTTTAATAACCTGGTAGTTTTTGGCCTATCTGTATTACTTTGGACCTATCTAATTTCATGTCTCAAATATTATAGATAAAGGATGTTAAAGTTTGGGTGAAAATATTAAATTATGCTCTATAAAAACCTAATATTACAAACTAAAAGTAAATCTAGTTACTAAAACTAATTATTCTAACCTAATTTTCATATCACTTTATCAGCCGATTCTTCGATTTTTTCTTTTCTTTGATTTCTTCTTTTCTTCTCTCTTCTTCCTCTTCTCCTCCATTTCAAACCAAAACATCGACGATTCAAAAAACGATTAATTGTTTGATTTTCTTATATAACAAAAAGGCCAAAAAAAGTAAAGCATCTCACTGGAGCAACTCTATTAGTGGAATTGCACAAGCAATTAAACATAAACAACCTAGGAAGAAAACAAGTGATTTTCTAATCTAGTACTTTTCTATCATCTCATTACTCTAAATTAAGTTTCAATCACATGCCCACACTTAAAAATTGAAAATTATGATTTCTGGGTTTTTTATGAAAACCCAAATCGTTCGATGTTCATGTCAACATCGAAAATTTCCATTTAGAAACGATCGATGTTCATAACCCCGTCAACCGATTCCAAAGTAACTGAAAAGCCAGGAAGAACATCAACCCGAAATTGTTCGATGTGGACATCTGTATCGAACAATTCTGGGTGGAGAAGAAAATGAACATTTCTCAGAATCACTCGATGCGGTAATTTCTATCGAACGATTCTGGGTCGAGAAAAAGCCCAATTTTTCTGCTGGTTTTTTAGACTAGAATCGTTGGATATGAACACCAACATAGAACGATTCTAAAATGTATAATGCTATGAATCATTGGATGTGGATGTATAGTGATGGCCGATTTTCTACTCTTGGAATTCCCTAAGTCCACTTGAATTCGATTGTTGATTATCGTATGTTGTCGTACTCTTTAGGGATGAGGGAAAGGGAACGGCACCGGAAAAGAGAGCGAAGAAAAAACATGGTTTTGCTACTCCTAAGAGCTTGGGACCTCGTCGAAAAGCCAGTAAAACTTGGCGGCTAACTATCGTAGGGGTTCGGCGGCCAAAGATAAAGTAGTCTCCATCATGAACCAACTGAAATAGAACATCGAAGAGAAGAAGAATCTTCCTCTTCTGATACAGAATCTTAAAGAGTTCAAAGTGAAAAGGAAAGTAATAAGGAAGATAGTGAAATCCATGACGGAGAAGAACAACGAGGTGGAGAACCACCACAACAACCACAACAACAACAACAAGGAGATAAAGATGCAACGCCAGGAAGGAAGAATGAAAAAAAAACATATTTTCCAAAAACTGAGATGTTGTTAGGTCGCCGCCCCAATATGCCCTTTCATAGGTTACCGGTTGATGGGGAGAGTTGTTATGGGGGTACGAGCACAATTGGGCTGCTAAGATCTGTACAACTATGGTAAGTATCTCAACCTAATTGTATATATCAACTACTTTTATTTAAGCTATCATGCACTTTCTAATTTGTCGTGATATGTTATTTAGGATCACACCGATATATTGCATCTTCCAAAACATCAATCATCAATCAGCAAAATACGGTTATGGCCACTGGATGGAGAAGCACCTGAAGTCGTTCTGCTATGTATAGAACGATTCTATCAAGCCTAGTTTTTGGCATTTTCGATAAGTCAGAATCGTTCGATGTGGTCTTACATATCGAACGATTGTTACAGAAAAAATTTCACCCACATGTTAAGTTTTTTGAAAAAAAAACTAGTTGTTGGGTCTTCCTCTAGGCTCTATATAAGAAGAACCTCTATCACATACCCAATTTGCCCCAAACTTACACATTTTACTCACTCCCACTTCATCCACTACTCAAATAGAGTCGGGAAAATGGATCGGGAACCAGAAGAAAATTTAGAGTTCGTCAAGTCGTTCATTCCCGTCTTTCGCGAACGTTCGTACGAAATTTATTCGATATTTTGGAAGAGAGTTAAAGAATTATGAACGCACCGGGAATCCTAAACATCGCAAATGGAGAGACCTAGCATTTAGATTCTACCATACCAAAAGAGAAATGCGAGAGTTCCGTAAAATTAGAAGAATGGTAACGGAACATCATCCTCAAGCTTCTTTTAGCGAGAAAATGAGTAGTTCGGCATATTTATCCCTCTCTCATCATTTGATGTTCGTATACTAACGTGTAATCGATTTAATTTCAAGTCGAATGATTCCATAGTCTATGACGAATTCAAAACGGGGGAAGAATGTTCATGCACGCAAGGGAATACACCGTGTTGAACAAACATGTTCGGAGGTTCATTAACGATGTATTAATGTGCAAGCTTCAAGAATAAGTACACTAGATTATGTAATGCAATGCACTAATATCCTAAATTATGGAATGCAATGCTTTAATTTCCTAAACTATGAATGAAATTTGTCTTTTATGGTAGTATGCCAGAATTGTTCATAATAACACACACATCCACCGATTTTAAGAATCGGCGTTTATATGAAGCAATATCCACCGATTCTAGCGTTCTTCGTGATTGAAGAACAGCATCCCAGAATCGACATACGTTGTCCATTGTATCCACCAATTCTAGGTTGATTAACTTAAAACAAAAATCAAATTTCTAAGATTTTTATAAGTTTTGATGATTACTTAAAACTAGTTGATTTCACAACTAACATTGTTAAACAACTAATGTTTAATACTAATTAATCATAGGATAAATTAGGTATTAATAAAAATAGTTTGATAAAAGTTTTGACATTTACTTCGAAATATTCATCTTTAAGTTTTAGTGGTACGTCCAAAAAAATACAGATACGCCTAAAACTAGTCAGGTTTAATAGTTGCTCTAAACCAACCGTCCAAAAAAGAGAATGATGAACTTTTTTTTTTTTGGCGGACCAATGGGATCCAACAAAAAGGTAGGTTTTGGGACTGTTCATATAGAATCTTTGTTTTCTCGACCTATCTAGCTCAGAGTGTATAAATATATATATATATATATATATATATATATATGTTAAAGTTTTGAATTTTATGATAGGATTACTGTTCGTCAATATATCCTTAATCAATGGTTTTTTAAGGAATTACATAATATATATTTTTGTGTACACAACAACGATAGATGTTTATTCAAAATGTTGGCATGTTCTGTTTTTCAAAATTTAGTGTGTCCTCGTAACTGTGGTAATTAGGTATCCGTGTAACCATAGGGGCTCATAGGAATCGACCAGAACCGAAGGATCGAACCGGAACCGAGGAATCGTACCTGAAACGGACCAAACCGAGGGTATAAGATACAGGTACAAAAAAAGAGAACCGAGTACACCCGGGTACCAGGTACAAGTTCTATCTAGGAACCGACCTGTATCGGACCGAAGAAACCGAATACACTAGTGTGTTGCTTTATGTTCTGTATTATTCCTGAAGTATAATTGGTTCAATATTTGAAGCATAACCACAAATGAGGTCGGAGTTAATGCGCAAAGCATTCTTGACAGGGCTGTATGAAAAATTATTATTCAAAATTAACCCATAAGCAACTAACATTGGGTGCTCTTTTCATGATAAGTTATAACTCACTAGCTTTTGTTGATGCTAAACTTGGCGGTAACAAATTCTGGAACCTAATACTTTTATTGCCAGAGACATGGTTTACAATGGAATATGAATTACTCTGTTCTGAACTATTCTATCATGGAGGACAGAGACACCATAAAGAAGATTATGAAAGCTATCAGAGATTTGTAGAACACAAAATCTCAAAAGGATGCTCTATCCTTGAGAGAGCTATGAAGTTTGGCACTAGTTCATGTTCTTAGTTACACATATACATGCAGAAACGACAGAAAATTCTGTTGGAGAAACATACCACACTTTCTGGTACACCAGGAGGAGGCATTGTAAGGTTTCTTGGAGGTGCGGTGTCAGTAAATGATCGTTTGTCGAACCTCCATTCTCCAATCTTCCCGTATGTTGACTTATCCTGAAAATAACATTGACGGGTGTCAAAAGTATTGAATATAGTTAAATTTTCGGAAAATTATAACGTACGGAAGCGTGGCTAATCATAGGAGTACCTGCATATCATAATCACGAAAAAAAAAAAAAGGTACAGGACCGGAACCGAACCGAAAAGACGGGTACAGGGTACAGAACCGAAGAGTATAGGGTACAGGGTACAGGTATACGGATAGAGAACCGACCATAGGGAGGTACAGGTACATGGTTCTACCAAAAACCGAGCCGAACCGACCTTTGTGCACCCCTAGTCCTATACACTACAACCCTTGCATTCTAAAATGAGTAATGACTGAGTTTCGGTTGGGATAAATTTAAAATTCAAAGGAAAAAAAGGAGGGAGAAAAGTGCTATCGCGGGTAACTCATTACCCGTTTCACTTTTTGCTCCGAAGTTCATCCCCTACAACTTCCGAATGAACTCTAGAGTTTTGGCTTTTGGCCACACTTTTAACCAGTTAATAGACCAAGTCTGAGCAATATTAAGATGTAGAGCAACTTTGACAGTGTTCATATTGTCACAAAAAATCGTCACTGTTACGTTCTACATACAATTAAACGAATAGTTTATGAAAAGAACTCCTACATATACACGCATTAGACCGACTGGTTGTTCAGTTAAAGTCCAAAGACATCACCTGATGCAGACCCAGGGCCATCACCACCTATTTTAAATAGCCACAAACCAAGCGTGTGTCAGGTGAAATTTAAGGTGGTAAAAGTGAGGGTGGGCAACTGGTCGTCAGATATAATGCCATAAACAGAATGGTTAGAGTCAGTCAAGTTCTCGAATATTGAATTCGTCTCAGACGTTTGAAGCCTACCTGTACAAGTATATATGACATTTAACCAACATCCCAAGAACATAGCTTCATAGTGCACAGTAACGATAAGGAAATGCATATGTGAAGTAACAATATGATAACAAATACAGTTCCTAATCACGTGCACAAATGAGAAAGTAGGAACCAATGAACCCC
Organism: Papaver californicum; assembly: GCA_023531435.1. Lineage (NCBI taxonomy): Eukaryota > Viridiplantae > Streptophyta > Magnoliopsida > Ranunculales > Papaveraceae > Papaver > Papaver californicum. The sequence goes on along the minus strand of JAJJMC010014687.1, from coordinate 19,054,937 downwards.
AACAAAGTAACTATGCTAAAAGAAGATCACAAAAATCTAAAACAAATTTATAATCGTGTCATTTTGCTTGTTGAGAAGCTTAGCATTACAAAATCAAACCAAGGAAAGAAAGCATATGTTTGCCATACCAGATTTTGATGCTTAGCAATCTCCTCTTTGAGATATCACATGAATCAGTTCTTCAATGTGTTAATACTCTTTGAGAATAGTCCGTCCTCTGTAGACACCAAAGCAAATGATTATGAGAGATGCATAGACAGAAATGTTACCACCATGAATTGCACAGTTAGTCTTAAACTTACTTAGGTCGTCAAAGTTAATATTGGTGACACCTTCTCCGGTTTTTATGAGACATATCTTTCCTACAGAGTTAACCAGGAAAACAATAAGTTGAAGGACATCAACCCTGGATTATATGACTTTGATATCAGCCCATTAGAAGCAGATTTTAATTTCGAAACAGTTTAGCATAAAGAAATCAATGCAAATAATCATGAAATAAGCATATCGTCATTGTTAAACTATACATAAATATAAGATAGATTTGGCATGATATTCAAGTAAATAACAGATGAGGTAACTTGAACGAATCTGAAGGCCTTGGGATATATAGATTTTGTTTGTGGTAATCTATGAGGTTCTCAAAATACGCTAATTAATGAATGAGCAGGTTTTCCGAATAAGTAATGGAGTAGCTGCAGTTTCTTGCTTGAAAGAGATCCAACGGTAAAATAAAGTAAGTTATTTAAGTTTGGAGCTGGAGACAGAGAAATGGAGGTTAAAGTAACAGAAACACGAGCTCTGGAAAAGAAGTGGATAAAGCCATGGTTGCATGACCAACTGGTGAAGTGACATAAGATATCTAACGAGATGGATCTCTGATTCTTTAAGGAAATGAAAAATATAAACAACAATCTTGTTTCCCTAAAGTAGTTGAACTGATAAGATGCAGATACCCAATTCTTTAGGTGTATTTTGTTGAAGATACTAAAACTCAAATTTAAGAAGCTAGACATGCTATACATGTTTTAGATTTTATATACACGTCATGATTGAAAGGAAAATTCCAATTCCAAAATAAATAACTGAATGAAATCGTCTCTGAAGTAATTAAACCGTAAACCACGGGTATGAACACAAAATGAAAAAGTTAGAAAGTAATAGTTGACGTACCATCACGGCGCACACAAACCTCAGGCACATTTTTCACTTGACCATTAATGCTGTCATTGTAAACTCCTGTTTCAATGTCCCCCTCAACAAAAACAGGAGAACTGAAAAGAGAATAACATAAATAAATTGAACATGACATAATATTGAATCTTCAAGTACGTCGTACAAAGGAAGAAAATGTAAGAATTTTCAATTTCCTTTAATTTTTATTTTTATAAGAACATTAGCAACAACAGAAGATGATAATCCCCTTTAACGAGTTGTTGAACAGCATAAGCTCCAAGAAGTTCACTATGCACTGCAATTCGGTGCCACTGAGCCGGTTTCGGTTCTGCACCCATAATTCTTCGATCACACATACCACCAGTCCCAAGTGTAAATATCGTGACAGTTCGTCCATTTCTCAGAATCTTCTGAACCGGAGCTTGCCCTATTTTACCACAAAGAATTGCCTGAAAAAACATAATTAGTTACATACAGCTTCACTAACTGTTCTCTTCAAAACTAAAATAATTTCCATTCAAAATTAAAAACAAATTATTTGGAAGGAAAGCATCATCCTCTAAGTCACCATTTGTATCTACTTCATCATTAGCATCATCATTATTAAATGATTCTCTTGAATTTGAGTACCATAGTTCGTAGTGAGTTACCTGATGAAGAAGAGACTTGAGAGAGATCGGAAGCAACCCTTAACTGTTTTACAAGTTTGGAAGTGAATGAATTCATTGTATTTTTATCCAGTTAAACGAAGAAGAAAATAGAATTCAGCTCAAGGGTTTATGGCTTCATGCTAATTAGAAGCTGATGACTTGTGTAGTTGTGTGAAAGGGACTATAGAGTTACGGGTTTAAGCCTTATGGGTCCAAGATGAGATCCAGTGCAACCAAAATATACCTTTTAAGGATGTTGAATATTTTGGTTTAGGGTATCTTTCAAGTATAACAGTTACCAATATTATTCCCTTCTTATTTCTAACTACGACTTTGCCATTGATCAGTTAAAAAATCATTAACCTAATTTTAAAAACATAATAAGTGAAAAAAAATCAAGGTGACCATATTTATTAAATAAAAACTCCAATCATATGTTGAGATCTATAAAAACTCTATATTTTAAAAATGATATAAAGATTTCAAATATTTTAAAATATACAAGTTACATTCATTTCATTTTTTAAGAATACTCAGCCTATCCTTTTATTATTATTTCTTCTACGTATGAGCATCAAATACTTACCGTCTCTCTCTCGCACGACCAACACCAGAAGCACCTCCTTCTCCTCGCGCACCACCATATCAAAACTAAAACCACGATCATTTCCCGATCCTCTACCAATACCATATCCCCCCCCCCCACCCTACACACACACACCACCACCACCACCAGAAGCACCTCCATTTCCTTTTCTTCATTTTAGTTGTTGTGTAGAACCTAGGGTTTCAAATCGGTTTAAATAGAAGAAGAAAATGAGGATATTTTTTTTCGATTTTGCTGCTTTAGATATCAATTTTGAAATCGAGTCAAATAGATAAACCTCGTTCTCTCTTCCTCAATGTTGTTCTTCCTGATCGTATTGATGATGATGTTGTTCCAAATAGAGATTTTCTGTGTAGTAATAGTAACTTAAATTCGTACTTGGACGAAGAAGACCAAAGAAATTCCCAAGATCTTAATCGATTTCAAGAGGTAATAATAATAATAAACTCCTAGTTTCACTGTTTAGTTGATTATTTATGTTTTTAAATTCGTAATTGGATGTTAGATATAAGATTAGATATGGACACACTTTGGATCCTAAGAAACAACTAAATTAGTTATAGTATAATGTTTTCAGAGTAGGTGTTATTTCTTAGTTCTTACAGACCTTTTCATTTGAATGTACATTTCTGATTTCTAGGTCGTTATAACTACTTTACTATCTTCTCACTTGCAGATAGAAATAGGAATTTATCGAATTGTTGATGGTTGGTTTCATGAACGGGGTAAGGAAATTTTCTTTGTTGTTCATCAATTTGGAAGTTGTTTGAGGAAAATCATTTGTCAACTGAACAAGTGGTTCTTATAAATCAATGGGTATGTGTTATTACACTCCATGCTTATTTGATTATCTTTCTTATTCTCTTTTAGTGATGTATGTGAAATAAGGTAAGTGTTCATTTGGGCATGGATGTGTCGTAACATGAATGATGAGTCTTGTAGCAGATGCATTACTTTGATTTGGTTTTGAAGATTAAAATATCCGTAAGTGTGCAAATGTCAATTTGCGAATTGGAAATGTAAATAGTGTCGTTTTCCATTATGAACTGATCTTATTATGAATTTATATCATTGTAGTAAATAGTTAAGACTTTCATATGATGTGTTGCTGGGTGAGTTTATATGTGCTAGCAGTGCCTTATTCCTTTGAATATGGTTGAAAATAATTGGCATAAATGTATCTTGTAGTGGTTAGCGTAATTGAATCAACTAATGGACTAGGGGGAATCAAATTAAGTTGTGTACTGGTGTCGCCAAAACCAAGTGATTGTGTAATGCATGTTCTTTGAATTTATGTGGACTAAGGTTTTAATGTTATATGTTCTGTTTTTGATTTTGATTTCTCCGTAATTTGATGTTCATTAGGGTTATATACAGGGTTGCAGTATACAACAACAAGATGCATGGCCGTGAATACAGTGTCACCAAGTCGTCGCAATATGTGTTTGAAGTTCATTCAACATTAACACAAACGGTCGATTTGCAAAGAAGAACATGTTTTTGCAACTGCCGGCACATCAACGGTTTCCCTTGTGCCCATGGTATCCGTTGTATCATGCTGAATGAAGAAGATCCGTATAAGTATGTCGAATTTTACTTTACAGTAAAGTTCTATCGGGAATCCTATGCAAGAGCAATTAATCATGTCCCCACAGTTGAAAAGCCTGCGATTGTGTCTCCAAAATCTGTTGTTCTTGGTCCTGATGTTCTACTACAATCAGGTCGGACAAGGAAGAAGAAGAGAATTCTTAATATAGGTTCAGTTCCCAATAAGAAGATGAGAACTTGTGGTGTCTACCATGTTTTGACTTCCATGCCTTGCACTTCAGATTTGAAGTCATTTCGGCTACAATTAATCGACTTTCAGTTTTCGTTTAGGCTACTATATGCTTTAATCTATATTTTCTGATTTATTTATTTTTCTACATTTTTTGTTGTTAAACATGTTAATTTGCAGCAGGTGTTTCATGTTTGTTTAATTTTTGATTAAGTTTGTCAGAGTTGCAGGCTTTTATAATTTGTTAGAACTAAAATAGGTTTCATAGTTTGTCATATGCTTCAGTATTTTTTCATCTCTAGTATGATGGAACTTTTTTGGTTCCATCATTTTTTTTCATCTGGAATAAGATGGAACCAAAAAAATGATAGAACTTTTTTTGGTTCCATCATTGTTTTTCATCTGGAATAAGATGGAACCAAAAAAATGATGGAACTTTTTTTGGTTTATTATTTTTGTTTACGTCTGTGATATGTTTGTTCAATGCCTAAGGTTTAATCCTAAGTTTTCAGGCCTAAAGGTTTTAGCTTTTCTGCATTATGTTAACACTTTTTTGTTTCAATTTTTTTGTTCCATCAACTGAGATCTTTATAAACATACAAACTGAGATGTTTTTGTAAAAGTTCCAAGTATTTTAAACCAAATATGTCTAACAATTCCAACTGAACTAAAAAACATTACACAAGTATTTTAAACTAAAATTAAAACTATAATTTTTTTAATTACAAGCTAAAGCTGTCAACTTTAAATTACAACTTTAGCATCATAGTCTGCACCTTTGTCAAGGAGGATCTAGGCCAGCTTTGGCCTCATATTCTGCACCTTTTGTTTTATATGCGCTTCAGATTAAAATTTTCCTTTCAAGAGGCTCTTCATGTAATAGCAAACATGAAGGTCGCAATCATTCCTGAAATTAACAAAACAAGATTTTTAAATTAAACAAAACAAAAAAGGAGTGAAATGAAGAGAGTGAAGATAAGATCTCTAAAAACAAGTTCTTTAAAACACTTACACATCTTGCTGAAAACACAAATGGGTGTTCAAAGCGAATTCTTTTGATTGACTTGCCGACTCTAGTGAGAGCTTTGCAACATGTTGTTTGAATGCTGACAAAATAGAAAAGCAACAAGGCCTTCATGTGTTATTCCTTTTTTTGTGTGAAAGCTTTTATGGCAGGTGCCTCCGCACACAAATGATGCAACGAGCACCTATACGGTTCTTTAACTCTCTCTTTTTTCATGTTGTTAAACCAGAAGTAAACCATAAGCACCAACAGAATTGGTCCCAACTATAAGTGAAAATGATGAAACCAATTTCGGTTCCATCAAAATAGCCATTAAGTGTAAAAAAACACCAACAAAATTGGTCCCAACTATAAGTGAAAATGATGAAACCGATTTCGGTTTCATCAAAATAGTCATTAAGTAAAAAAACACCAACAAAGTTGGTTTCAACCATACGGTGCAATTTTGGTTCCATTAAAATAGACATTAAGTAAAAAAACACCAACAGAGTTGGTTTCAACCATACAGTGAAAATGATGAAACCAATTTCGGTTCCATTAAAATAGTCATTAAGTAAAATAACACCAACAGAGTTGGTTTCAACCATACAGTGAAAATGATGAAACCAAATCGGTTTCATCAAAATAGTCATTAAGTAAAAAAAAAACACCAACAAAGTTGGTTTCAACCATACGGTGAAAATGATGAAACCAATTTTGGTTCCATCAAAATAGCCATTAAGTAAAAAAACACCAACAGAGTTGGTTTCAACCATACAGTGAAAATGATGAAACCAATTTCGGTTCCATCAAAATAGTCATTAAGTAAAATAACACCAACATAGTTGGTTTCAACCATACAGTGAAAATGATGAAACCAAAATTGAACATAATTGTCAAAACATAATTGAACCGTGAATAAATAAGATGAAAATAAATGTAATTGAAACCTAATTATGAAACCAGTGATTTCAAAACAGATGAAACCTAAACCTAATTTAGATACAAACAGATAATAAGAGATAAAACCTAATTATGCAAATTCATTGATGAAACCAAAATTGCGAAACCAAAAATCATTGATGCATGTTAATTTTCAACCATAATAATCACTGAAGAACAATGAAACTTCGATTTACCTTTTGGAGAATCTTCGACAGTATTCTTAAGCTTTTTGTTGATCTTTTCATCTTTCTTTTCTCTTGTTTCTTCACCATTTTTGATTTTGTTCAGTGATTTATTTCGATTTTAGGTTAGGCTGAAATCGTTACAAAAACTGAAATCAACTGTAAAATTGATTTTAGATCTGAGATTTATGAAGTAAGAAGAATAGAGAACTGAAATTGAAATTGGTTTCAGATAAGAGATTTAGATTTTTGAGTGAAAAGAAGAGAAGGTTGAAGGGAGAAAAATTGCCATTACCAAGTGACAGCCTGTGGGAAAAAAATGGTAAAGAGATAAATGAGAGTGGTTATTTTCTCTCTATGAAATTACGGAAGGATAGTTTAGACAGTTAATTTAAAATGGAGTTTTTGTGAACATTTTATTTTATTGGATTTTTTATTGTTGGATAACAACACCTTTGGGATTATAATCTACAGACTGTTTTAAAAATCAGAAATAAAATTTATTGTTTTTGATCACCTCCATTCCCGCTGTTAGGGTTTATTTTAAATGAAGTACCATTTTCATTTTTTCTTAAAAGCACCTTAACAATGTACGCATATTTTCTTATAATTTTTTTGATTATTACTCCATGATGAATTTTATTATCGATGCTCAACCCAAAGTGAAGTTCAATGATGATATGATCTTTCAAAATCTCAATAATGTGTATTAAAAAGTGTTGAATATTTTGGTTAAGGGATATCTTCTAGAGTTTGAACGGTTACCAAAGTACCTTTCTTATTTCTAATTATGATTTTTCCACTAATCCAAACAAAATCTATCATTTTCATCTCCTTCATGGCCGATGTTGGAATTTATTTTAAAACAAGTCATTTTTATTTGGAGGATCAATCGCACACTGAATCGGAGGTTTACTATTATTTTTTATTACCTTAGAAATTTAAAATAAAAATATTTTTATGTTGGTAGAAATATAAATTTATATAAACTTAATAAAAATTGATTATTAGCAAGCAAGTTGGCATGGTAAATACTTTAATTGTTAACCAAATGAGCATAGGGGACGGCTTTGAATCATATCCAGGATAATCTTTTCGATCTTTAGTAAACTTGATTCATATTAACGAGTCAGATTGATTTTCTAAATGTTAACTTGAATCGTAAATCATACGAATCCAAAAAGTATGTTAACAAATTGTAAAAAAAAATTAATTTTTGCTTAATTATTACTTAAATGATGAATCATTCGATCAATTCTCAATCCAAATTAAATTTCTATTATGAATATGATCTTTCAAAATCTTAAACATGCATATTAAGATTACAATAAAAAATAAACAGAAAAAAAGAAAAAATATTAGTTAAATTGAGGAAAAAAAAATCAGCTGCAAAGTAGTAGTTAAGACCAATGTAGTTAATCTCGGGTCTCGGTCTCATCGCGGCCGGGACCTTGACACCTTGATAACGATATCTCGATGAGATTATCAACGAAATATCGGGAGTCCCAAATCTTATATCCAACTATTTTTAACTATCTTCGAATTTTCAACAAGCATATACCTTGAATATCGGGCGAATCTCGACCGTATCGGGCAAATCTCGATCATATCGGGAAAATCTTGGCCGTATCAACCGATACGACGATATTTAAAGATTCGTCGCGCTCTTAAAGCGATACCTTGGATATCACCGTTATCGCGGCCGTAACGATCGATATTGACCACATAGGTTAAGACCACCATAACCATCCAATAGCCCAAACCTACATGTACGGTAGCATCGCATAGGCTTTAACCTTGTACTCTACACCTATTAATGAAATTCCACTCAAATATCTGAATTAGGTTCAAACTGTTAGCGACAATCCGAATCAATCATTTACTAATGATTTTCTTAGTTGATGGTTCGGATTATCGACCAGTCTTTTGTGTTCTTGAGGCGTTCTTTTATGTTCTTACACAAAATCATGATTGTTTTTTCCTGTTCTTTAAGTGTTTTTTGTGAAATCTGAAAACGTTTTTTTTCCTAATAATACTTATTTTTAGATTATTTTATAGTCTTTTATCGTATCCCAAGTGCTTTAATGTTTCATTTTATGTCAAATCTCGTATTTTGAGCATATGTCCATTAACGGGTAAATTTCCTATAGAACATTATTTTGTTGTGTTATTCAGGGAAATGAATAAAAAAAGTCATTATAGTTGAACAGAGACGGAAAGTTAGAATGGCAGAGGTGTAAAGGCGGTGACTGTAAATGAAGAATTAAGCAGTGGTGTTGGACCTGTGAAGTAGGTGTCAAAGATGCTCGAACAGTCGGATCGACATTTCACCAAGTGGAAAGATATCTCTTAATGTCATTAGAGATAAAATGAATTGCTCTGGGGTGTTGGTTTGTTACCCTAGTTTAATCAAGCTTATTTTGTACCCAACAGATAAAATGAATTCCGTTTCACCTACCCGACACCACCTGTCCCTCTATCTCAGCCAAAAATCACCGACCATGCCGTTCTTCTCGGTTCAACTTCTCTGCAATCCCCACTATCCTCTCTACTGCCACGCCACCAGCACCGCCGACCTCTCTACCGCTAAGCCACCAGCACCGCGGATCTCTCTGTCCCCTTTCTCAACTGTGAAACCCATACCTCTACTTCCTTCTTTCCTAATCAAATAAGATTCAATTTATACTTTTCTTTTTGTACCCATTTCACAGTAGCCCTAACTAAGAGAGAGCTATCAATAGCTAGGGTGGCTTGAATTGAGTACAAAAGTAAAGAAGAAGCTAAACTTGTCTGCACAATACGCAACGGAAGGGGTCATGGTTGTCTGAATTTCATGATGGGAACAACAGTAAGTTGCGGCTTAGCCTGACTCTGTTGGATGTATTTTTATTGTCGGTAGGATTGAAAATTGGGAGAAAAGTTTTGTATAAATAGGGGAAGCAGATGTATAATGAAACCAAGCCTGGAGTAGCCGGTGCAAGCAGCAATAGTAATTAAGGTTTTCTATTTTTTTTAGTTATGTTTTAATCTCTTCTTAGGGTTGAGATGAAACTCTTAATCTACTGCTAATTTATTCATGCTATTGTTATTGTTCTTGTTGTGCTGAATTGATTAAGGATAGATTTAGTCTTTGTGCTACAATACATAATTTTCACCTTGTATGTCACGCATCCTAGGTTGTTAGAGCACTTATATGTTGTTGCATCAACTCATACTTAATCGATTGTTGTTAATCTGTGATTAGTTGTGCCGTAATAAGACAACTAATGCTAGGGATTGATATCTTAGTTGTAATTAAACTATCCATCTGAGATCACTTTGGATATGCGGCAGACTTGAATCTTCACAGCTATCCCTTTATAAGGAACAAAAATAGTTTCATTAGCTGAATTCTTTAGTGTAGGTTATGTGGTGGATTCAATTGTCCTAGTACCTCTTATCAAGTGTTTGAAACCCTTTTTCTTTTTATTGCATTTCTGTTTTCTAGTTGACCTACATACCACTCATCTAGTCGTATCGACAACCCATTTGTATTTAAATTAGTGAAAGTAAAACCTAGAAGTTTAGTTTTACCAACCCAACTCCACGTAGGATCGATCTGTATTTTTCGTTATCGCTGTTTTAGACAGCATGCATTTACGCGCAAAAAAAAAAAAAGGTCCTTATTGAGATTCCCAAATTTAGAAGATATTCTATTTTTTATACAGACTTTAAGAAAAAGGTTTATAATTGTAGGTTTCTAAGTCTACCACTTAGCACCCATTTTTTGCACATAATAAACTAAATTCTAGGCAATGGTATTAAGTCTTGCACAAGTCCTAATACGTTGTGGGATGCAACTAAAGTCGGGATGCTAAGGAAAATTACAATGGCAATGATTACGGAGATCGGCTATAAGAATCATAATATTGTGTGCATGTTGAGTTTTTGCACGAAACAGAGGAATGTCGTCGTAACATCCCGCAATTTGGGTCTAGATTTTTGCCCAAAATCCAAAATTCAAAATGCTATGTATACATATGGAGTCCAAGCCCGATTTGTTCCATTCAAGTCAATTAGATAGAAACGGTTCATATATTTCACTATTGAACTTATTGTAAGATAACTTAAATTAACCAAAAATTAATGAAACATCATTAATGACTAGACAAAATACCGGTGACAATCAGTTGGAAAATTCATGAGTAACTCGAATTATGAGTACAAGACCAGATGTTGTATCTTGATCACACGTGTTGCACCACAACGCGACTGCCTATATATCCACATGGATCAAGCACGACCGTAGTTCATCAACATAATAAAATAATTGATTCACGTTTAACTTTGTGATAAAAAAATATGTTCTGTATAAAATAAGATTTATAGAATACCACTGGTTGCATGGATCCCACTGTGCAATATAATTATAGTGTTGAAAAGATAAGTGGCAAAATACAACCCACCATTAGTAGAAATTCAAGACCAACCTTTGAAAGCCAACATCAATTCCTAAAAAAATTAGCGATAACTTTAACAAGATTACACGACAAAACTACATCAACCTCTTTTCATGTCATATTAACCAATCAATACTTAGTGGATTACAAAGATATTTTCACCATACAATCATATTCAAAATGTTTACATTTCACATAATTTCAAATGAAAGTAACGTCTAGATTTTGAATTATGGAAGATTTCATATGCTTATACAAGAAAAATTCTCTACACACATAATTGCAGACTCACCATGATTTAGAGTACTTACCATGATCGTATTATTATGAAATTTTAAAACCTTAAACTTAGATCAAAAATTTACAACATATCCAAAAGTCAGAGAAAATGAACAATTATAGCTTCTTAAATAGAGGTCCTTGCTTTTGTATTACATTCTACGAATTCTGGAAAAAGTTCCTTCATAACTCGGATGTTTCTGGACATTCTAATGGTCCGATCATATTAAACTTCTATCTGGGTATACCCAACACAAATATCTATAACATGTCAAAAATTTACATCAAACCAATGGCTCAAACAAAATATATTGATTTTACAAGATCGTTCTTAGAACTGGACGGATTACATCATGTTACAAAAATATTCAAAGTTAACTCACAATAATATGAAACTAAGCAAATCTAAAGAAAACGAAAGATAAGACACAAATCTACAATTTTTGTTAAGTCTACAAATCATTCTAATATCATCAAGACTGTCTAAAAGGGTAGAACTGTCCAATTTTTTTTTATAAAATATCATCAAATAAAGTTAAAAGATACATTCAACGGTGAACATTTGGTGGACCATCCTCAATTTTAACCAGAGATACATAAACATGTTAATTAGTAACAAGAGAAAGCTGATCATCGATCAGAAACATTTATATAATTAAATTACCGAAACTTAACTATACAAAACCATACGAAAATTGAAACCAAGTATAAGAAAAAATTACCCAAAGAGATAGGGATTTACCATTCTATCTTTATTAGCTACAAACTCCTCTTGATTCTCCTTAGGATTTCTTTCTAAAAACCCTAGCTTCATATCCTTCTCATTCTCCCTAGTTTTTGGTTTTGTCCCGTTACAAATGATATCAGAGCCGACGACGGATCACATGTCGAGGGTAAGAGAATACGTTGAACGGGTTGGATCAGGTACTTGTTTCATGAGAGAGAGCGTTGGAGATCTGAAGCTCTACATTCTTGAGCCGAGGACGGCTCAAATTTAAGATGCTGGTACTGTAATATCTCGATTCGGGAGAGGATTCGCCGAATGGAATATAAGTAATGATGTGTCCTTTCATAACACCGAGGCCTTTTCAGCATAATACAAAGTTGACAAAAAATTATGCAGTTAAGCGTGTTTGGACTGGGAACAATCCAGGGATGGATGACCTCCTGAGTAACTAATGTTAGATGACCGTAGTTGTACCCGTAAAAAACTCCACACTGTCGGATAACTGCAGTGACTAAATAGAGACAATATCGATTAAAGGTAGGATTATTACAGTCGTGGTGTATGTGTGTATACTTAGCGATAAGTATTTGAAAACAACGTACACAAGTCGCATAAGTATGTCCGCGCGATTCACCATCAAACAAGAATTACGTTCTTCAAACATCGTGTTTACCCATCTTTGAGTTTGATATTCATAGAATTGATAACATTCAACGTGACTTTCGGTAAAGCTTGAGAAATGATATGTATAGGAAAGCAATTATATGGTTTAGGATTTCATAACCCTCACATACAATCCCTTTATTAACTAATTTTTCTTGGAAACTTACACATAATCAAAGTCAGTTATAGGCAATAATTTTATGAAACTAATATTTTCTTAATGATAATTGTTAGTAAATAAAAGAAGCATGACACGTGGAAGAAGATCGAGATAGGAAGCAACCAAATAAAAAAGAGCGAGAATCACACAATCAATATTAAAGATATCAAATATCGAAAAGACACGAAGCATCTGAAACAATGAATTGCATGAAGGACACAATATGATCGAGAAAGTTGGATTACATCGAATAAAACAAACAACATTAAATGATGACAGATCGAGAAAGTAAAAATAATGATTACTCTATTATCTTGATAATCGAGAAAGTAAAAGTAATAATTACTCGAATTATTTTAATGATCGAGATAACAGAAGTCTATAAAGATAGGAAGGCACGCGTTGAATATATAAAGCATCGAACCAAGAAGCAGTTAAGAGTGATCTGTCAACTAGTGATCGCACCAGATAAAAGAGGAAATACAAGAACGATGGGTACATCAAAATAAAATGGATCGAACCAAAGAAGAGGCAATCCAAGAATGACGACAAGACTGGATAAAATGACACGAGAGCATCGACCCAAAGAAGAATCGATCAAGGAACGATGACCAGACTGGAGAAAATGACGCGTTGCACAAAGAGGGACCCAGTAAATAAATCTATAAATAGAAGAAGTCAGACAACAAAGAAGGGGTCGGAAAAAAGAGGAGAAAAATCCTTAGAAAGAAAGAGAAGAAATTTCTAGGTATGAATCTAGGAGAAATAATTAGATTAATTAGGGATTTTTGTACTTAATTGAAGAATGTAAAGTTCATAGACAGAAAATGTTAAATTTGATTGATCATATGTATCGTACAGAAATGAATTTATGTATCGTACAGAAATGATTTTATAAAATCAATACCAAGATGTTGGCTTTTACTCGTTTTCAATCTTTAATTGATATTTGAGAATTTGATTGGTTGTTTTAGTCGAAAAGATTTTTGGCTTAAACAATAACCTTTAAAATTACTCTAGAAAACACAATATTTCTTTGATTTGGGATAGTATCAAAATTTTTTTTACAAGTTATCATAGTCAATCATGTTTGGAAAGTCAACCAAGGAAACAATATTAACATGTGAACTGAGTTCTGACATAGATCAGTCAAAACTCATTTTCCAAACCATGTTGATGATGATCCACCTAAAACTGTTAACCAACTAATCAATGATCAAGGCAACTTGAATTTTTAAATTATGGAGAAATACGTTCGTACAATTTTTCCTCACCAAAATACCAATACCCGTGTTAATTCATCTTCCAGGGGATGATTTTTTCGCTGGAAGAGATTCACAACCAAACTGAAAACCTATTCGATGGCATGGAACTAATTGAAATGGATGGAATTGATGACGAAGCATTTGTAGATAAATAACTCACTCTGGAAGATCAAGTGAGTGTTGCGAATCTGGTAAAAAAAAAGTATCCTCTACTTATCCTCATTTGCTTTGAAATTTTAGCATCATGTTCTAGTTCTTTTTTGTTTTTGTTTTTTTTTTCAATCTAAAAGTAATCATAATGTGGATATCATATTTCATATGTCCTCCTAATCCCTAATGGCTAGTATTAATTGTAGACGTCAATCCCAAGTCTAAGTCTAGGAATACTGTAGAATGTATGTAAAACTAATATATTCCCTTAAGAGCAACTGCAGCGGACGACTATACCAAAGAGTAAAGATTAAATTTACTCTTTGGTCGCCCAAAATCAACCGCAACGGACGAGTATATATAGGAATGAGGCGAGTAAAACCATTGTTCCAGAAAAAAAATTCTCCAAATCTTATATATACTCGCACGCTCTTCTAATTGCGCGTTAACAAAAGACGTTTCCTTATGAAAGCGTTTTTAAACACGGACGCAGTGGCTGAAAAGCGTTTGATGAGACGCTCACAAAAGAAAGCGTATGAAGTAACGCTTCACTAGGAGAACGCTGGCAGAAGAAACGCAAGCCAAATGAGCGTCTGTTGAAAACGTTCTACTGAAATAACGTCCGTATATCATACGTTCTATTAAAAAGACGTCGGATAACAGGCGCTCTCTTAGGAGAGCGCCGGAGCACCAGAAGCTCTCTTAGGAGAGCACCGGAGCACCAGTCTTATTAACGCTTAAATTGGTGGACGTGCTTCATTATGCTTCTTTAGGTGAACGTGAAACTCAGCTCACGCTTCTGTTGGTGGACGTTTCAATACTAAGCGCTATTATAAAGGGGATTCTGGAATTCAGGCGTCTTTTAGGCACAATGTACATCACTAAATGTCCATTAGTGTGGACGTTAAACATACGTTTGATTAAGGAAGCGTACGAGAATGCAAACGCTCATTTATAAGTGCATGTGGTTCCAGAATATGAAACGCTCACCCAAATGTGCGTCCAACAACATACGTCCCACTAGAGAAACGTCCGTGTCACCTAACGTTCTCTTATAATAGCGTTTTATAACATGCGTCTAATTAAAACGACGTGCGATCATATTTACTCACAAAACCTTTGTGTAAAAAATGAAAAACGAGCAAATTTTTTTATTCTTTGGTATTTGGTATACTCGTACCGTTGCAGTTTCCCTAAGGAGCACCGGATCATTGAGGAGTTTTTCCCTCAAGCCTATAATGTTGTTGCAAATCTTTAACAATGGAATAAACTTAACAGAAAAATAAACTGTTAACGTTAGAAAAATTTAAAGTACGGGAGCACCAGAAGCTCTCTTAGGAGAGCACCAGAGCATCAGTCTTATTAACGCTTACACTGGTGGACGTGCTTCATTACACTTCTTTAGTGAACGTGAAACTCAGCTCACACTTCTGTTGGTGGACGTTTCAATACTAAGCGCTATTATAAAGGGGCTTCTGGCATTCAGGCGTCTTTTAGACACAGCGTATATTACTAAACGTCCATTAGTGTGGACGTTAAACATACGTTTGACTAAGGAAGCGTACGAGAATGCAAACGCTCATTTATAAGTGCGTGTGGTTCCAGAATATGAAACGCTCACCCAAATGTGCGTCCAACAACACACGTCCCACTAGAGAAACGTCTGTGTCACCTAACGTTCTTTTATAATAGCGTTTTATAACAGTCATCTAATTAAAACGACGTGCGATCATATTTACTCACAAAACCGTTGTGTAAAAAAGGAAAAACGAGCAAATTTTTTTACTCTTTGGTATTTGGTATACTCGTACCGTTGCAGTTGCCCTAAGGAGCACCTGATCATTGAGGAGTTGTTCCCTCAAGCCTATAATGTTGTCGCAAATCTGTAACAATGGAATAAACTTAACATAAAAATAAATGGTTAACGTTCGAAAAAATTTAAAGCACTCTGATGTTGATGCACAAACTGGACAAAGCCACCTTCTCAGCAAATTGTCCTTAACACAATAGTTCTAGGGTACTCCTCAAGAATGAGAGATGCTATACCCCTACTGAGAAGTTGTGTCCAGGATAGAACTGCTCATTATTAATTGAATTAACACAACTCAATTAACCCTCTAGAACTTAACAACAATTTAGGAGAAGAAGAAGAGAAAAATAAATAAACAAGCAAAGCGCAAGCAAAACAAGAAGAGGGGAAAAGAGCGAGGGATAGAAGCCTTCTCTGGTATGGTTTGAAATGAAGAAAACCATTTTCTTTTATAGGCAAAAGTTTGAGGGAGTAGTAAATTCAAATTAATGAAAATAAATTCGAAATTGATTTGGCATTAATCACGGTTAAATAAAACGGTAAGAATCCTTTTGTTTTAGGAAATTACAAACAAAAACGGTAAGTATTGATAGGACCGTGTGCCTGCCTACGCCGGACACGCCATGCTCACGCCATGCTCACGCAAAACTCAGGCAAGCTTCGCAAGCCCGTGACCCGCGTGCGTGCTTCGGTGCGAAGCACCGCACATGTGTGAAAAACAAGTGTGATTCTACTAGCCCATTGCCTTAGTCCTCCCCCAACCACAAAAGCATCTAAACCCTAAGGTCCCTCCATTAGTTGCAATTTTTGTGGTAATATGGGTATAACTCATCTCTAGTTTGTCCAATGTGGGACTAAACCAAAGGTTCTTCATTCACAACAAGTGAAAATGGAAATGATGTGTCCAGCCAAACAAATGAGCTAGTGTCTCTTAGTGAACCATTGGTCCTAAGATCCATTCCTACCAAGACCAATAATTCAATTTAAAATCATTTCAAATTCATTTAATTTTCTCCAACAATCCCCCACATGAATGAAAAACCCGATCAAATCAGAAATCAGAAAACGAGAAATACCTCTTAGGCAAATAGGTGTCCATAAGGTCTTGAACCTTTGCTTAGTGATAAATTACTGGAACTACTTGATGGACGGTAAACGCGATGTCTTGAACTGCCATCGTTTGGTGTAGTTCATCAATAACT
This sequence comes from Papaver californicum, assembly GCA_023531435.1. Lineage (NCBI taxonomy): Eukaryota > Viridiplantae > Streptophyta > Magnoliopsida > Ranunculales > Papaveraceae > Papaver > Papaver californicum. The sequence goes on along the minus strand of JAJJMC010014687.1, from coordinate 19,037,902 downwards.
TCCACGCGAGATATCTCTCTAGGTGCTGTTAAGTTCATGTCGTTGTGTCCATTTTGTCCCTGGACATATCCCATTTCTAAGAATGCTCTAGAGAATCAGCTCAGTTCTCATAGGAAGCGGACCACTTTCTCATTCAGATAGGTGAGTTCTATCAAGAGAGTTTACTGCTACACCCCACTTCAATCTTAAATTGAAACTATAGAACTCATTAAGACTTAATGATAAGTCATCCTCACATGCAGTCACACTATCACGTCTACACCATAGGGAAGGGACATAAAATGAAATTCTCTGATAGTGTTTCCTTTAACCCACCATAAATTAGTTGTCTCATTCGAAACCTTGATCTTGGGATCTCCAGTCAGCAAGGTTGAGTGTCCTTCATGGCAAGTTTATTTGATGAGCTTAAGACCCATCCCCCTTGATGCATTACTAACTATCTCCTTGGACAAGCCTTTCGTCAAAGGGTCCGCGATATTCTCTTTATACCTCACAAAGTCAACAGAAATAACGCAAGTTGAGATTAGTTGTTTTAGAGAATTATGTCTTCTAAGAATATGTATAGACTTTCCATTATAGTTGCTGTTTCTAGCCTTAGTTATTGCAGCTTGACTATCACAATATATAAATATAGCTGGCACAAGCCTATGCCAGAGAGGAATGTCTTCTAAAAAGCATCTTAGCCAGACGGTTTCCTCTCCTGCTTTATCTAACGCAAAAAACTCTGATTCCATAGTGGATCGAGCTATACATGTCTGTTTGGAACTCTTCCAAGATACAGACCCACCACCTAGAGTGAAAACATATCCACTCGTAGACTTATACTCCTCTGAGTACACTATCCAGTTTGGGTCACAATATCCTTCAAGGACCGCAGGGTATCTCTCATAATTTAAACAAAAGTTTAAAGTGTACTTCAAGTACCTTAACACTCTGATAAGTGCATCCCAATGTTGTTGTACCGGATTACATGCATACCTACTTAACCTACTCACAACATAAGCAATGTCTGGTCTCGTACAGTTTATTAAATACATCAGACTTCCTATGAAACGTGAATATTCAAGTTGTGAAACTCCACTACTCTTGTTCTTCTTGAGTCTACAACAAGGATCATACGGAGTACAAGCAGGTTTACTATCAAACTGGTTATATTTCTAAGTACAGATTCAACATAATGAGATTGACTAAGACTATCCATTAGACTCTCTTCTAATTTTCATCCCTAAGATTACATCAGCGGGGCCTAAGTCTTTCATGTCAAAGTTCTCATTTAGCATGTTCTTAGTGGAGTTAATTACATCCATGTCTGTACCAAGTATAAGCATATCATCAACATACAAGCATACAATCACACATGCATCATTCACAAGTTTAGTATAAACACACTTCTTAGATTCATTTATTTTAAAACCACTAGAAATCATTACATGATCAAATTTTTCATGCCATTGTTTAGGTGCTTGTTTCAAGCCATACAAAGATTTTTTCAGTTTACAAACTTTGTTTTCACAACCTTTCACTACAAAGCCCTCAGGTTGGTCCATATAAATTTCTTCATCTAATTCACCATTTAGAAAGGCTGTTTTTACATCCATTTGATGTATCTCTAAGTTATGAATGGCAACGATAGCAATTAACATCCTAATGGAAGTAATTCTCGTAACAGGTGAATAATTGTCAAAGAAATCTACACCTTCTACTTGTTTATAGCCTTTAGCTACTAATCTAGCTTTATATTTTTCCACGGTTCCATCTACTTTACGTTTTCTTTTGAAGATCCATTTACAACCTATGGGTTTACACCCTAGAGGTAAATCTACAATATCCCAAGTATCATTCTATAGAATGGAATCCATTTCACTAATAGTGGATTCTTTCCACCATGGAGCTTCAGAAGAAGTCATGGCTTCTCTAAAAGTCTGTGGATCAGTCTCAGCTAAACAAGTTATGAAATCTGGCCCAAAAGATTTTTCAACTCTAAGTCTTTTGCCTCTTCTAGGCTCAAATTCATCTTCCTCTACAGGTAGTGTCTGACTAGTAGAAGGGACATCTAGGGGATCAACACATATCATGCGAGATTCAGATTTCAAAGGAAAAACATTTTCAAAGAACACAACATCCCTAGATTCCATAATGGTATTCATACCAATTTCTGTTATTTCAAAACTCACAACCATAAATCTATATGCAGTAGTATGTTCAAGGTGCCCTATGAAGACACAGTCAACAGTTTTGGGTCCTATCTTGGTTCTCTTAGGTGGAGGGATAGAAACCTTAGCCAAACACCCCCACACTTTGAAGTATGCATAAGAAGGTTGCCTACCTTTCCATAACTCATATGGAGTTTTGTTTGATCCTTTAAAGGGTACTCTGTTCAGGACAAAGCAAGCTGCGAGGACGGCTTCCCCCCACAAGTTCGCAGGCAGTCCTGAACTAATTAACATGGCATTCATCATCTCCTTAAGGGTTGGGTTTTTCTGTTCAGCCACACCATTAGATTGTGGTGAATAAGGAGGGGTTACTTCATGAATAATACCATGTTCCATGCAAAAATCTCCTATAGGGATTACATATTCACCACCACGGTCAGACCTAACAGTTTTAATGGTAGTACTCATTTGGTTTTCAACTTCTAGTTTATAAATTTTAAAGGCTTCTAAGGCATCATCCTTACCTTTACGTAAATATATATGACAGTACCTCGTACAATCATCTATAAATGTGACAAACCATTTTTTTACCACCTCTAGTTTGAACTGATTTCATGTAAACTAGGTCTGTGTGAATTAATTCTAAGGGTTTAGAATTTCTCTGAATATTTTTCTTATAAGACTTTTTAGCATATTTTGATTCTATGCATATTTCACATTATGTTCATTATCCAAAATAAATTTTGGTATACAACCTATGCTAGCCAGTTTATTCATTGATTTATAGTTTACATGACCAAGTCTACCATGCCAAACATTCGACGACACACAAACATAATAAGAATCATTTTTATTCATTTCAATAGAGGTTACATTCAATTTATATAAACCCTTAGTCTTATAACCCTTTCCTACATAATCTTTATCCTTAGTTATAATAACTTTCCCAAATTCAAATACAAGTTTAAATCCCTTATCATCTAACACACCACTAGATACAAGATTCTTGCAGATGTCCGGAACATGTAGAACTTCATTCAATGTGAGAGTTTTTCCAGAAGTGAGCTTCAACCCAACTTTTCCTTTTCCCGCAACCTGTGCTGTGGACGAGTTACCCATATAGAGCTTTTCTCCTTCCCCTACCTTCTCATATGAGGTGAACATATCTTTGTTTCCGCAGACATGCTTGGTAGCACCAGAGGCTACCCACCAGTCTCTCACATTGGTAACCATATTTACTTCATAAAATGTGCCAGAAAACTCGTTCTTGTTTGTTTCAACTAAATTGGCATTTGGTTTCTTATTATTAAAGTCTTTACGCTTCCTACAATGTATTTACATATCGCCAGAAATACCACAAACATAACATGCACCTTTAATTTTACCAATGCCAGATTTTGGTTTCGGGAAAGTACATTTTCTTTGCGGTCCAGGCTTACATTTGTTGTGGTCCAGACTTGCGGAAGACTTGTGTTCGCTGACATGAGCTTTGTTGGACATGTCCCTTGCAGAAGATACATTTTTGTCTTTTGAACACAACAATTCTTCCACTTGAATCTTCTTACTCAATTCTACCGTATTGACTTCACCAGTTTCATGTCTCAGTCTTCGTTTGTATTCAGCCCATGAAGAAGGTAATTTCTCAATCACCGCAGACACTTGAAATGTTTCATCAATTACCATACCTTTAGCAATAATTTCGTTAATAATTTGCTGAAGTTCTAGAAATTGGTCTACCACAGATTTTTCATTAACCATTTTGTATTCCAGGAATCGAGCAACTAAAAACTTCTTACTGCCAGCAGTTTCTGCTTCATACTTAGCTTCTAAGGCAGTCCATAAATCAAATGCATTAATTTTTTTTGTTGCATTATAGAAGTCATATAGTGCATCTTCTAAGCAGTTAAGGATGTGGTTTTTAGCCATATAATTCTGTCTGCTCCAACTTTCTAACTCTCCTTTATTTTCCGGTTCATTCAGAGTTTCATCAAAAGGCTTCAGAACCAATTCATCTAACATGTGATAACTCAGAAAAAATATCATTTTTGATTGCCATCTTTTGAAGTTTTTCCCTGAGAACTTTTGAGGTCTGTCAACATCACTCTTAGCCATTGAAACAGAAGTAATAGAAATATTGTGTTAAGATTGTTGTCGCAAATCTGTAACAATGAAATAAACTTAACAGAAAAATAAACTGTTAACGTTAGAAAAAATTAAAACACTCTGATGTTGATGCACAAACTGGACAGAGCCACCTGCTCAGCAAATTGTCCTTAACAGAATAGTTCTCGGGTACTCCTCAAGAATGAGAGATGCTATACCCCTACTGAGAAGTTGTGTCCAGGATATAACTACCCATTATTAATTGAATTAACACAACTCAATTAACCCTCTAGAACTTAACAACAATTTAGGAGAAGAAGAAGAAAAAAAATAAATAAACAAGCGAAGCGCAAGCAAAACAAGAAGAGGGGAAAAGAGCGAGGGATAGAAGCCTGCTCTGGGATGGTTTGAAATGAAGAAAACCATTTTCTTTTATAGGCAAAAGTTTGAGGGAGTAATAAATTCGAATTAATGAAAATAAATTCGAAATGCTCACGCCAAGCTCACGAAAAACTCACGCAAGCTTCGCAAGCCCGCAAGCCGCGTGCGTGTTTCGGTGCGAAGCACCGCACATGTGTGAAAAGCAAGTGTGATTCTACTAGCCCATTGCTTTAGTCCTTCCCCAACCACAAAAGCATCTAAACCCTAAGGGCCCTCCCTTAGTTGCAAGTTTTGTGGTAATATGGGTAGAACTCATCTCTAGTTTGTCCAATGTGGGACTAAACCAAAAGTTCTTCATTCACAACAAGTGAAAATGGAAATGATATTTCCACCCAAACAAATGAGTTAGTGTCTCTTAGTGACCCATTGGTCCTAAGATCCATTCCTACCAAGACCAATAATTCAATTTAAAATCATTTCAAATTCATTTCATTTTCTCCAACATATAAATATGTAACCTTAGCTTCAAAGCTAAGGATCCCCATCTTGGTCCTAACTTGAAAATTTTAACAATGAAGTGTATGTTCTTTCTTTTATGTCTCTTTAATAAAGTTTTAGCTTAGTAGTGGGTTTATCTCTACTTGGATTTGATTGTTAGATTTTCAACAACTAAATTTTGGCGTTGACTAAGGGGATGTTCCGACTCAACCATATGCAATTAGGATTTTTTTCTTCTTTTTGATTAGTCGTGTTTTTAGTTTGATTTTCATTATTATTCTTAAACTTTTTCATGCTTCCTTCATTATTTTACAACACTTACTTTCATTTCAGTGAGTTGTTTATTTACTATACGCACTTTATTTACATAAGATTATGATAAAAAAAGTTGTTTTGTGAGTTTTCTGTTTGAACAACCATGCACAAACTCACCCAGAGATCACAATTGATGAAAGCTCTCATAGATAACCTACTTAAGATTTCCAGCAAAAAAACTACCAAATGTTTTGTTACAGTTCAGTTCATGCAAAAAAAATGTGTTTTATATAATATCCAAATATTATGTTCGAAATTAGAAAATAACCCTCCGAAAGAGTGTAGGTACGTCCGTAAAGCATATCCATTCCGGATATTAGCTTGAAGTAATCTTAAAAAATGTAAGAGCAGCATGTGCATCCGTATACCGTAGGTGGTCAGTACTAGTCTTTACAATTTCAGTGCATATTAGTCACTTTCAATTTTAGTAAAATTATCTTTAGCTATATCGTGCATACTGGCTAAACAATCAACACCAGAAAAATATTTGAGTTCCCTAAAGAGAGTAATTGTAGTGTTCAGACCTGCTAAGAAATAACTTCGATACTAGACAGTTCTTACAGAGTTATCACGATCCACACAGAGAAACACCTCGAGTCGTCCGAAAGATAACCTCTAAAGCGCAGGCAGAACAAAAAAAAGAGAGAGAAAAAAAACTCCTCAAGTTCTGGCTATCGCCTGTCGCATCATCAAAAGACAGAATCCAAATGAGGGGGGAAATGTTACACGTGACTAGCAATGGGTTTATTAGGTATGAAGAAAGATATGACCCAAGAAAAAGGTCAAGGTCTTCCTAGCATGTATGTAGTGAACCCTTTTAATCGCAATATAACTGACAAGTGGAACTTTGTTAGGAAAAATAAAAAAATTATTACAATGGTTTTTCGAAGCAATATCTAAGGGGGTGATTAAAATTGTGTGTCCATCGCCAAATCTAGCAAAAAGATATATGTAAAGATTAAGGGGGAGTTCGTATCATAATTTGAAGTACTATCACTTATGTTAGAAAATGTACATTGTGCTTAAAGTGATATAAGATACTCCTCATTGAGATAACAACGATACATGGAATTCGTATCGTCCTTGCAAACTCTAAAGTGGAGTTTTACTTAAAGTTGTTATTTTTTTCCATATGAATATTTCAATTGCATATACTGAATGAACACATACAAAACCGTAGAAGAACATTAAAAATTCAAGGAACCAAAAAATCATTATGATGTTTGTGCTAAAAGTCATATCTTTAAAAGTTCATATGTATTTTAAAGTTTTATCGTTAAAATTGAAAAGAAAGATGATGAGAAAAAATTCCTACTTAAATAATAATATCTGTAAACATACACTGTCTACAGTGTAAAGAATGATATTTTAAAATAAATTAAAGACTAATTTAAAATCCAATTCTAGTGAACAAAATAATATTGCATTGGTTCTTGATTTAAAAATTAAAAAAACGAAATAACAAAACGGTTTAGAAAAAGGCTTAAATCAATATGAGAAAATAACAAAGGTTTTGGAATCCACTTTGTTAAACTTAATAATCACATGGGTCGACATAGGTTATTTTTTTTAATACACGTACAAATTTTGTCGGTACGAAATAGGATCGTGAAATCTTAAAAATATAATTATCAAAATGTCTTATTTTTCTTCATTTGAAAAATATCAAAAACATTCTATGTATCCGAATTTTCAAAAAATAGGACGTTTAAAAAGCAAAGTTCACTAATTGCAATAGTTATCTCACAGTACATATGAGATCATATATGTGTCCGCACCATCAACAACTAACGGAAGAAAGAATAAAGTAACATTAATTTTTTTTATTATCGAAACCTATATTTAAGCATGTAAATGCTAAATATCAATAAAACTTCTTTCTAAACCCTAGTCGAAAAGAATAAGATAGACACATAAAAGAAACAATTATTATCCAAAGGTTTTCCATTAAAAATAATAATTGTACTTATAGAAATATGCCAAGAGTAAAAATTGCTAATGCGTCTAACTTTTTTTTTTCTCAGCTCTTTTCGACTCTTATATATATGTTCATTGTACACGACAAAACCTTATATAGTCCTACATCCATCGACTTCTTTCATAATTTTACTAGGTATTCAAGATAAAATAGGAATCTATATATTTGTTCCCAAACTGCCATAAATTAAGTACACTACGTTTAGGGCTGCATAATGGATTGGGTGGATTAGATTTGACCTATTACGCCACCCAACCCATCTAACACAGGTATAAAAGCTTCTTAGTTATAGTCTACCGGTCTTAATGGCGGGTCTGGTCAGTTTTTATCCGACCCTTAGGTCGGATCAAGTGGGTATGAGTTTAACCAACTTTTTTTTCTTACTAAAATTTTGGTATGACCATCCTTTTTTTTTTTTACATCTACTATTTTAGCTAGTCAAAGATAAATCTTCAAAATTACAAGTCAAAGAGACTCAAGAGAAACAGTAAAATTTTGAACACCACAAAGCATTTTTTGATTTCACAACTATAACAAATTTTTATAACAAAAATGATGACAGTTGATGATTACTCTTTAAATAACCAATTCGATAAATTAGCAATAATGATTAGAAAGACAATGTCACACTAGTACAACTGGGACGCAAAGGTCCATACTGCCGCAAAAGCCATTGCAGATCGAACGAGTGGTTGGCGACTAGAATCAGCTGATAGAGCACCGTCACTCTTAATTGCAGATGTTCTTGGCGGTGGCGGTGATTCTAAGACATTAACAGCTAGATTTTTTTGGGCGGGTGGACGTGTAGGGTTGGATAATTTTGATTTCTACGCGTCACCCGACCCGACTATAACGGGTACCAAAAATAACTACCTGCAGCCGGCTCGTTATTTGGCGGGCGTGAGTGGGTATGGGCTGATATTGGCGGTTATATGTGTGGGTCGGAATGGAGGATGTGGGCGGTCTGTACAGGCCTATTTGCGCCATGTGCCCGTTCACTTCTAAGCCCACTAATTAATGGACCATGTATACAAGAATTTGAAAAGGTGATCACTTGAATCATTGTAGTATAGGCACATTGATACTGGTTCCGAAAACTATATGCGGGTCCCTGATCATGTGCTTGGTATCAATCTCCGTTTAATTTCAGCTGCTTGCTTAATTTGAATCTTCGGGATGCGGAATGGATGGGAGCTGGCCCACTTGGGAGGTAGAACTGCTGACCCCTTATCCAAATCAGATCTCTATGTAGAAATTGCTAAATTAGGTTCCTCCTTTAGTTCTGACGTGAAATATAATTGGTTGATGCAGCTGCCCTTATCCGAACCAGTACCTGCCTTTAGTAGTTGTATTCTTTTGGCACAATTCCTTGTCAATGAGCCAATTTTGCACCTGTGATCCAATTTCATGCGGTGTTCCTACAGAATCCTAAAAGCAATAAAATAGTACAAAAATAGAGGATAAAAACAAATATAATTGAGCTTTAAATACGTGATAACAATGTTCCCATCATGGGAGATTATTAGAACGAATACTCGGTTGAACGTACAAGTTTTGGTATATCAAGTTTGTTGTCAAATTTAAATGTCAAAACTATTTTTTGTTATTTTGCATACTAAAGCCAGCTTCGATTTAGATTAAAATAGGTAGTAGAGTCTTAGGATTTTCCAAGTTACTCACCAAGTTTGAAGAACTGAAGATCATATGAAAACATCAATTTGAAGAATTTCATCAAAGTTAGTAATAAAGACTGGTTTTCCTTTCAGACTATTTTCTCTTCTATCTATCTATCTATCTATCTCTCTCTATATATATATCTTTCATAGAAAAGTTAAGTACTTTAGTGAACACTCATATACAAAGAAAGATAATATTCCAAATATCTAGTGATGTTTCGATATCAAGTTCTGACTTGAAAACTTTCCGAAACGGTGAACCAAGTGAGTCAGCTTATAAGAATTTTGTGCATTTGAGTTTGCGGACTTTTTTGGTGAATTCGTTAACCTATTCAGTGTCAGATGTTCCTAAACTCAAAAACTCATTTAAGTTCGTGAACCCAAGAGTTTCAAAAGTTTCTGGACTCAAAATTCATTTGAGTTCACAAACCTACTTAGGTGAGTTTACGAACCCATGGGAATTTGAATATTCCTGAACTAGAACTAATATGATTTCACAAACCATCAATGTTGAGTTCTCGAACCTAAAAGGTGTAATCGACCAAATTGTTATATCCAGGTCTATGCATTTTCCTTCTTTGATTTTCAAGGCGGACTTTTCACAATCTTACAAATTGTTATTACTTAGCCAATTCTTTTTCTTAGAAAGCATACTTCTTTTCTCTTGGTAGTTTGAAGTTATTTTTGGTAATAATTCTCTTCACAAAATTTACTTGAGCTAAATACGTCTACTACTTCAAACTATAAAAAGAACCTCAATGCAAGTCTAGTTCTAACTAAAGAAACAAATTTTTTGTATCTTAGCAATTGAGAATTAACTTGGGTTGCAAGAAATTCATTGTTTGCATTTTAATCAACCTATATATCCTTGAACGATTACTATAAATTGGAGACATCAACAACACTAAAAAAACTCAATCCCTATACGTTTGTGTATCCTATTGCAAAGTTTGTCCTCCAAACACCAAAAGATCGTCGATATCTAAGGTACGACTTTGAAAGACTTCAGTTGGGATTCATGAAGCACATGTTCACCTATCTTCTAAGAAAGATAGTTTGGTAACCTATATTTGTATTTGACTTATTTATATATATTCTTGTTTATATTCGAAGGTCATTTTCTTCGCTTCTGCTATAAGGCTATTCGACAATTACTAATTGTTAGAGCACTACTCGGTTGAACCCAATAAGAGTTTGTATGTCAAGTTTGGTTGTCAATTTTAGTTTCAAAAACCGGTCGCTTGAATTGCTTAATAAAGTCAACATCGTTAGGCTAGAGTTAGGACAAAAAAATGATGGGATAATCTCCAATTACTCATTAAAGAGCTGAAGACGCATTGAAGACAAACGAAGACATCATCCTTCAGATTGAGGTTAATAGCTATTGACTTTTGACTTGTTCTATTTATATCAAGTTCTTATAGTCGTATTCATTGAAAACATAACAAGCGTAGTTTTTTATATGGATTTAATTGTACAAATGGCTCGATCATTTATGGTCTAAGTATCAAGACGAAGGATATAGATCGGTTGTTTCTACAACTTATTATATTGAGCTAGTATAGTTTTCTATTCTTTCGTGATTTTAACATAATACTAATATTTGGTTAGTGTTGAACTTTCGAGAAACTAGATTTATTTATCTAGTGGTGAATCCGGACTTTGATTTTATGTTATAAAGTTTATTCTTTAGCATGGCTTAAAGTTCATTTATACTTGAATTAAGTTTTAATGTCTAATAGGATTTAGGACCGATCACATTCATATATGATCCCAGGACCGATACAAACTTGCAAATTTAGATCAATCTTAATCTTTAAGATTTCGAAATATGAGCAAGTTGGATTAAGAAAGTCCATATGCCAAGAAGTATCGTACACGCGTTTAACTCAAATATGTTATTGTTCATATTTTTTTTGATACTCAAGGCAAGATCCCATTTAATACTGGGAATCATTTTCCTTACATTAATTGGAATAAAAATAAATGTCTTTCTTTACCCAGAAGATTGAATATAACTAGTTTTCTAATTTAACAAAGTACATGGATTTGCACTAGCTAATATTAGTTCTCATACTAGTAGGATTTCTCATATGTTAGTTAAAATATATTCTAATATTTTATTAGAACATTGAGTGTTAATAATATCGAAAGAATGTAAAGAATATCTCAGTTTCTGAAATGACATTTTGAATATCTTTAAGATTTTCAAAATCTGTTTTCTTGTTTTTCAGACAAGCCTTGGTCATAACACTATAAATAGTGGATCTTGTATTCTTACAAACTCATTCCAGAACACACATTTTTCGTGTGGTAATTAATTAAACAAAGTGACAAGTAAGTCTGATTCAGTTCGTACGAAAGCACTATATTAACTAGTTTAAAACCTTTTTGGGGATCAGGAAGCTCTAGTAGCACCATTCATGGAAAACTAAGAATCAGACTTTAGTTTTCTTGTTTATTACTTATTATTGAACTATCATCATTGTTATCTTCTAGATAAATTCTTGTTTATTCTCTGGTCATTCTCTTACGATATTAGGGCACTCACAACTTTGAAGATTTGACTATAACATATTTGAGTGATATTCCAAAATTGTTGATAATACTATTGATTTTCCAACATTAGTAGACTCTGTTATGTGAGACAAATCATTAGTGGAATCAAGTACACGTTGTTATTATTGGTGATTAAGAAGATTGAAGACTTGAAGTTCTTTGGTGTTTCTGATCTTGACGCAATTATCTGCTTGACTTTATTGTCTGGGATAAACAACTTGTTTATCTTTGATAAACATAAATCTTGTGAGATTGACAAGTGATTTGTGATTTATCATAACGCAAGTCTTGTAATAGAATGGGTTACTTCGGTAATTGTAAAATTGATTGACTTTTCTCAAAGAGTTTTAGATCTGATTATATCTTGTTTATGTTTGTATCTTAAATCTAAACGGAAGATCCTTGACTCTGAATTAATCATATAATAACTTTGATATTTGTGATCGGATTTGGGTAGGTTAGAAAATGATTGGATTCCTTGTTATTTATAAGACATCCTAAAAGAATTGGATTGCACAAATCTTTAAAGAGGTAAAGTAACACTTTGCAGTGGATTATGTTAGGTGATTCATTTGTGTTGTCCGGATTGGTTGTAAGTGCAGGGATACTGAGGAAACTGAGTAACTAGGTGTAGCTTATTCGGTCTCAACTACACGAGGTTGTGGTAGGCATTTGTGTAGCGGATTAATTCTGAGAGTATTCAAAACTAGACTAGGTCCTGGGGTTTTTCTGCCAAGCAGTTTCTTCGTTAACAAAATCTTGTATGTCTGTGTTTTTATTTTACTTTCGTATTATAATTGTTTTTTAATTAAAGTAATTTCAATAGTACGTTAGAAAGATCTTGGATCGATCCCTTTAATCTATTCCCTGATCGGAATGTCGATTATATTCAAGATCACCTTGTTTAGTCGTTGTAAGATCGATAAGACTATACAAGGTATGTATGATACAGGTTATTAAGATGTACTTTGTACCCTCGTCTTTTCACTAATAAAACCCAGATTCGATAGAAAACTTCAAACACGATTGTGTATAACGCTTATTAACTGAAATCTTGTTTAGAAGTTTTCCACAAGAATTTATCTTTGATTTAATTCTAGATTGATATTTTTGTGAAGATAGCTCATTAGGTATCTTAATAACTTTTAAGAGAATAAACCCTAGTCTCTTGGATTTAGATTCATCTAAATCAAGGAATGCATTTTTGTCACCTCGATCTTGTATACTAAAGGAAATCACCAGGCGTCATGTTGGAGGCAGGGTAGCACAGTCTTCATAAAAACCATGGATAGGCCTATAAAGTACACTAGCTAGGGGAATCAAGTGCGTATTATTACGAGAATCAAGAGACGTATGGACACAACTGAAGCACAATAGCTTGGGGGGTTTATTCTATCTCAACTACATTCCAGACCGAAGTTATTATAGTAAGCTAGTATTCGTAGCGTCTTCATACATAGTGTTTATATTGGACGAGGTCCCAGGGTTTTTCTGATTTGCAATTTTCCTCGTTAACAAAATTTAAAGTGTCTTACTTTATTTTTATTTTCCACATTATTTTGATTTATCGTTATAATTAAAAGTAAAAGCGGTTGTATGTTAAATAACCTTGTAATTAAAGAATATCAATTTGAGATTATCCAAGGATATTCCTTGTATGCGTTTAACTCTGATTAATCTACATGCAAGGAATTGTTTATAGGTTTCGAAACAAAAAAGTTGGTGGTATATTTAGTACCCTCCTTTTTTTTAGATCTTATTAAAGAAAGACTAGATAGAGATTTAGGAAATGATCAATAGTTTAATATGTTCCCTTCTGCTCATATTTATTATTAACTTCTAATTATTGGTGACCACAGTGCTAACTAGTTCTAGAGATATTAATCATGTTAAAAATATTATTAAATATAAAAAATGCTGGCTTAAGGATCCTAGATGTAAACAAGTTGTTAGCTAACAAGTTCACGCCATTGCTCGACAAGATCATTTCTCCATACCAAGTTGTATTTTTCTAGTTCATGACAAATAACATAAATCATAGCCCATGAATTAATAAATTACTATGAATTTTTATTTTTCTAAGAAAGGGTTATTGGCCATTAAGTTAGACAAATCCAAAGTATTTGATAGGATTGAATGGTCATTTTTTCTTAATTGTCTGAAAACTCTTGGTTTTAACTCTGATTGGTGTTAATTGATTAGTCAATGTGTAACTGATGTTTCCATTTCCGTTCTTTTAAATGGTGCTCCTAATGAACAATTATGACTATCCAGAGGATTGAAAAAAGGGGATCCCTTGTCTCCACACCTCTTTATTTTGTGTATGGATGTGTTTTCTAAAGTTCTTTTAAATATCGAGTGTAACAATCTGATTAAAGGTGTTAACATTTCCAGTATACTATCCAGGTTATTACTCACCTTTTTTTTTTTGCAGATGATTGTTTGATATTCACTAAAGCTATAAGTACCGAGGTAAGACATCTCAATGCTATAATAGAGAACCAGAGTAAGTTTCCAGTCAAGATATTAACTTTGATAAATCTGGCCTTGCTTTTATCCCTAAGACTGATAACCAAACTACATTGACTATCACCAATATTCTCAACATAAAAAGAATGCGATTATAAGATAAGTACTTAGGTTTCCCAATGCCTTTTTCAGAAGAAAAAAAAATTGAGTCTTTCTCTTGTATGTTAGATAATTTTGATGGTAAATTAACTTCTTGAAAATCAAAGCATCTAAACCAACTGGGGTGGAACTATCTTAAACCAGACTATACTTGTATCTCTATCTACTCACCAGATGTCATCCTTTGCCATGACTAAAAAGGTAACTGATAGAACGAGCTCCATTTTAGAGAAGATTTTGGTGGCACAAGGATAATCATAGTAGAGGTTTGTACTTGAGGACTGCATTTATAGTCTTATGTAAGGTAGACTTAACACTATAAGGACTACCATTTTTAATAAGGCACTTTTAACTAAAATGGATTTGGAGAATGCTGTAATACCCAACTGCCTTTTTGGTCCAAATTCCCCAAAACATATAGTTTTATAATTGTAACCCGTTATCTGATGACTTAGATGCCAACGGGTTTCGGATTTGGAGAGGTGTATGTCAAGGCATTAACATTATTAAAAGAAACCATTATTAGGATTTAGCTAATGATAATTTTATTCAAATTTGAAAAGACATTTGGGTACCTATTATTAGCAAACATATACCAACTATTTTTTTTCTAGTAATATCTAGCTTGTACCTCGGTTGATTGATATTGATACCAAAAGCTAGAATTTGAATATGCTAAATATTTATAATCTCACGATGTGGGTGAGAAAATTTACAGGATTAGAATTCCTATGATAAACATTGATCAAATCAAATGAACAAGGGATAAAAGTGTAATATTCTCCGTAAAGTCTACTTATAAGATACTGCTTAATAAGTCGCAACAAGGTAGTGCAATGAATAATGACAATTTTCCTAGTAAAAGTTTGTTGAATTTGCATCTTCCACCAAAAGTTCTTCATTTTCTCTGTAAATGTCTCCAGAATTGCTTACCACTAGGGATAAGATTAGTGTATTTGTGCACGCCATTGATATTAGTTTTCCTTTGTGTGGTAACAAAGAGGAAAGTATGCAACACATGTTTATGTATTTCTCTGTAATTCAAAGAATTTATATTCTATGGATAGTTATCTCGCTGGATCTATAAAAAAAATTTGATTTTCCTCAATGGTTGAATGATACGTTTCCATCTAGTCAGTATAATAAAGATTTTACGCAGGATAAAATTAGGTGTGCTAGTTTTTCTTATAGTTTATTTGGAAGAGATGTTTAATCATCTTTTATTGTACTCAATTCCTACTAATTGAGGTTATTCATTCTTCGAAAAAGTTTATATCTGATTGTGAAAGTATTATCCTTGTATTGCTCAAACTGAGATGCAAGTTCTTTCTTGGAGTCCACCAGCTCACCCAGCAGTGAAAGTCAATTTTGATGCATCTTTAATGAAACATTTTGTGCCTGTAAAAATTAGAGTAATCTAACGTTACGGTATATGTGATTTCCATGGATCAAAGGGGGACATCTCAAAACCAGACCCCCTAAATTTGATCAAACAATTAATGTCGGCGTTCATGGATTACCAAATGAGGAGTCAAACCAAGAATAAAAAGAGAAGCATGTGAAATTACTTCAAAAAGATAAGAAAAATTATATATGAATAGTAAATTTTTGATATTTCTTACTTGGAATCTCATCGAGTCCAATCTTGTGTACAAACCATTAAAAAGTGTGCAAAAAACAAACCAATAGAATTTGTTTGTTATAAATGATTGTTATATTTCTAATAATTTTTTTTTTTAATTTGATTTTCATTTTGAAAATGGTAAAGAATATATATAAAATCTAGTTGTATCCTTCAATGGAATTGGAGAGTTTTATAAGAGAAAGAAAACTTAATTAATTTTAACGACTTTCGTATAAATATGTTAATATTTTATTTAATAATAACGGAAAAAATTAAAACGAATTCAAATTTTTATTATGACTAAATACTCTCTATCCTAGGAAAAGAGTTATTTTTCTATTTATATAATTTTTAAGACAAAAATGGGAAAATAGCTTTTTTTAATTCATTTTAAAATTACCCTCAACAAAAGAATTAATACCACAATCTTTGTTTCCACACACACTCCACCATGGAACACCACCATCAACAACCACCGTACATCCACCACCACCAAGGACAAAAGCAGCAGCAGAAACGATGTCCGAGGAGAAAGAATCTCCACCCAAAAGAGAAGAGGATATATCAGGGTTTATGAAGATGAAACCCGATTCAAAAATGATGATCATCAAGATCTGTTGGTTACAAATCTCGAAGATGTTTTTTACTCTAATGCTAATCAACAACATCAATTTACTTCATTAATCCAACAACAAGTTCTTGAAAGTTCATTGATGGAAGTTATCAAAGTACATATTACAAGATCAGATTAATATTATTTATAATAATCAAGAAAATTGTGGAGCTTTGTAATCAGATTCGCCTTTTATAGGGATGGTGAGTACAAATTTAGTTGGAATTGAGATTTCACATTTGTTGTGTTATTGCAATAACGATGATCAGTTTTATCGGTTGTTTCGATATTAATCAGGTAATGGTGGGTGGTTTTGTGAAAGATATAAAATAAAAGGAGACTAGGAGAGATAAAAGAAGGTTCAAAAGAAGACCGAATATGGGAAAGAAAATGAAAAGGTAGTTTTAGAAGTTTATCCTATAATTTTAAAATAAAAATAACTCTTTTCTGGAAATAGAGGCAATAGTTATTAGTTTAAATTAATCACGTTTGATTTCTTTTTAGACCAAACAAACATGATGAGATAAATCAATTTATTTTTATGGAGTCTATAAATTATTTATATATTATTTTCTAGAATAAAATCTGAATTTAACAAAAATGAAATTTCACATTATGTTTTTTTGGTCCATAAAAATTGATTTAATTGAGCTAAAAAACAAGTGGGAATTGAATATATACCCTCCGTTTTTATACGCTTCACAAATATCATTATCCATCAATAAATATATCCATCACCTTCTAGAAGCCCATTTTCAATTTTCATTAATACCTTATTTACCCTCCTATATATCCTATGAAATCTAAATATTTCTGTTAATAACATAAATAAATTTAAAAATAGAAAAGAAAGGGAGAGAGCACCAGAGAGAGAGATCGAGTGCGAGAGAAGATTCTTCTCGGGCGAAAAAAAATTCGCTGAAATTTTGATTGTATTTCATACAGATAGCTATGTCATAGAAGCTTCTGAATCTTGTTCTTCGTCTCCTCTATTTTCAGTTACAATTTTATGATCAAAATCAGATTCAAAGAAACTTCAACTTATACAGATCTAATTATTTTTTCTCGAATTGGTTTATATATATTTATATAGATCTATATATATATATATTTATATATAAATATATATTTATATTTAAGATTTACATGTTGGATTCATAGAGATTACATTCAGACTGATTCATTTTGTTAATTGTTCATCAATTTTTTTCCAGAGAGCGTGATTTTTTTGGAAATCTTAATTTTGTGTTGATTCTACTAGATTTATTGGTTCATTTGATCTCGAGGTCGTGATTCATCTCTTAAATAGGTACGTTTTGAGTTTTGTTTGAGGTTTTGAAAAGATTTTTTCATTTTTTGATTTCTGTTTTTTTTTTTGGATTTGTTAGATCGTGAATCAAACTTAGGTTAATAATGTTCTTGATTTAGATTATATTATGTAATCTATTTTACTTTTTAGTGTTACGAAATCAGTCTTGACATGAGTTATGTTATTTTTGATGAATATAGACATATGAAGGAGAATGCAGTGTTTAATGAATCAATTTTTAAATGATTTGTGTTGTTTTTGATGAATGTATACATTTGTGTAGATTGCAGAGTATTGATTATACATTCATTAATCTTTTTTTTCAGATTTCACCATGATTATATCTCTCACGAGGGGGCACAACCCACGAGTGAAGTGCGTCACTGATGAATTTGTTGTTTAGTTTAGTTTAGTTGTGTTTCTTTTTGTTGTTGTAGTTATTTGTTGTAGTGAATTTGTGCTTTGATGGAGATAATAATCTTGGAAAAACATGTTTCTGAATTCTAGTTATTGGTATCAACTTTGGTTGTTGAAACTATAACTTGAACTAACTTGTTCCTGGATTCCATTTTTATACTGTCAACTTTGGTTGTTGACACCATGATCTGAACTAACTTGTTCCTTGATTCCATTTTTATGGTGTCAACTTTGGTAGTTTTGTGAGTATTTTTCTTTTATGGTTGTTGCAGGCCAAATACAGTTGTTGCAAAGTTTCTGTTTTGCAACCTAAGTGTCTCCCATCCTCTTTCAGCATCAACTACTGTTAGCTAGATGAGAGGTGCCGTCAAACATATTTGGCCTTATCTTCCTGAAGAGCTAATACAATTTTGTTATAGTGTGGAAGGAGCGGCCAATGTCATTCATTCAGATTTGAATTTGAGAGTTTATTTCACTATTTCATCACGAATCAGATTGATATGTTGAATTTTACTATCTAGCTGATTACTAGTGTTGAAGTTTCATATGCTGCATCTTTTTCGTCATTATCAAGTTGTATTTAAAACGATGATGTAGTTGGTATAGAAGACGTCAGACGATTCATCTTTGATTGAAAAGGTACCAAGAAAGTCGATGCATGGGCTGATATCTTAAGTGGTGTATGGAAGGTTTTCGAAAGAGGTGTTGATCAAGCTCATGATGCTGTTATGAAGTACTGTGGTTAAAAATTTGATATTGTTAAGAGTGACAAAACACGATACACCTTGCAGTGCAAGTTTAATAAATTACATAGTCGTTCATAAAGGTTTCATGCGTTTCTCGTTTCCAAAACCAATAGTGTTTTTGAATGCAAGAGATATATCCCACAACATTCATGTGACTTATCTTATTCAGATCCATCCAAGGTTAGAACGAGGAAGTCCTTTTCGAAAAATATTTTAATAGATGATCTAAGATCATTAACGAGAAAAATAGTGCAGCTGATGTCAAAGATTTGTTCCATATAGAATACAGAGTTGAGCTTACATATAGTCAGGCTTACCATGGTTTACAATTCAGCAAAAAATTTCTTTAGGGTGATGGAATCAAGTCCTATTCAGACTTTGTTTGGTATTCTGATGTCGTTAGACGTTACAATCCTGAAAGCGTCGTCAAGTTTGAGTATGATAGTGGAACACGACAGTTTCAAAGGCTTTTTTTGTTGCTTTTGAAGCTTCCATCACTGGATTTAATACTTATCGTTGTCCTATGCTAATTATCCGTACTACCTTTCTCATTGGGAAGTTTAAGGGGGGTCTTATGGTTGCTTGTGGCAAAACTGGTAACCAAGGTATGCATTTTTAATCTTTTACTCTTTAATCGAATCCATTTCTATTTTTTTTCTCTTTACTAAAATGGTAACCAATGCATGAATGTTTTACTCAGCAAAACTAGTCAAAGTACTAGGATTCATGTGTTTTAGTATGCTTTGTACTGTATTCTAGTTCTTGGAACAAAATTATTCTAGGATTTCATTTTTTATGCTATCAAATTTGGTTATTGACACCGTATTCTGTAGCTAACTTGTTAAGTGTCTTTTGTTGTTGACACCATAATCTGTAGCTTACTTGTTTATCACTTATTTTTACATTTTTTGGTTTTTGGTTTTTCGTAGAGATCTATCCAGTTGCATATGGAGTTGTTCCTTGTGAAAATGGTGAGAGTTGGTGTTGGTTCTTAAGCAATTTGAAGGAAATTGTCCGTGAAGATCGTGAATTGACCATCATATCAGATAGCGGAACCGGTCTTTTGGAGTATGTCCCTGAGATCTTCCCAAATGCTTCACATTCGTACTGCTTTTATCATATGAAAGGAAATATTCCTGTTCCAAAGGGAAAGAGTAGAGAAACTGTTGTCAAGTTATTCCAAGAGTGCTACAATGCATTAACAAAGGAGAAATTTTGTTCAACTACAATCCACATTACAAACTTTTTTATATATTTTATGGGATCAACTTTGATTGTTGATACCAATTTATGGTGTCTACTTCTATTGTTGATCCCATAATATTGAGTCTGTGTTTTTTGGATTACAGTTTCGGTGTCACTTCCATTGTTGATACCAGTTTTCAGAAGTAAACTTTGTTTGTTGACACTAAAAAATAAAGTTTATGTGAATTGAGTTACTTAACATTCTGTCGCATTCTCAAAGAATAGCCGGATGAGTTTTTCTTATTCGTCACTGCATGATTTCCATAGTGATAGTTTTTCTGGTCTCTTCAGCTTTTCTGGTTCTGCTGGTATGACGTCAATGTTGTTTTCGAGATCAAATATATCAACAACTTTCGTTTTTTTCTTTGCTCATTTCCTTTCCTTCTTTCCTTCTTTTTAGTTTTACCTTCAACAGTGTAGTCGTCAAGATTAGGTGGCCTCTTTCTTGCTCTTGATGTATTCTTCACACCCTTTTCAATCGAACCCATCAGATTGTCCTTTGTTTGTTCTTGGCTCTTTGATTCTTCTACACTGACCAACTGTATCTCAGAATCTTCCTTTTCGGTTGGGCCTTTGATAGAACCTACTTCATATGTTTCCTTCAACCCCTTTCTACATGCTTCTTCTGTTGGAGTTGCAGAAAGATACAAGTCCATTTCTTCTTCTGTTGGAGGTGTTGGAGTTGCATCTAATGAAGTTGTTATCAAATTGAAAGTTGGGGTAGTACCTGAAGGCACGTACCCATATATATTTGGATACAATACTTTAATATGAGGAGTTGTATAAAATACCATGTCTCTCGTCAATTGCAACATCTGCTTCACATTATCTTCTATAACAACATGATTTTTCTCTTGTGCCAATGCGACAGTTTGGTCAATGCATGTGATGATTGAATCAATCTGTAACGTAACTTGGTTATTTGTTTCATCATCTCTTGCAGCATTGAACCCCTCCCTCCAAGAGTTCAAACATAGAATTTTCTTGGGTTTATTATTCTCCTTTCTGCAATCATGACCTTTCTTCCACGACCTTTCTTGAGTTACCGTTTCACTTGGACTTTCCAATGTCAGCGAATCGATCATCAGTTCATTTCCTTCTGATGGTTGTCCACTACTCCCACTTTCCCCATTCATCAAATCTTTGACTTCAGTTTCCAAATTCATTTCATTTGCTTTTGTCAGTGGATCGTCCCCTTGAAAGTGAAAATCACTTTCAATCTCTTTTGTAGATGACTCTTCCACTAATTTCTTTGTTAACTATTCGACAGTTTCTGAGTCTTCGGCAGTATCCCCCTTTCTAAATGATTCCCCCACTGGATTCACATCTGACTCTCTGGCAGTTGCTGAGTCTTTGACACTTTCTTATTTTTTTCTTGCAGTTGCTTCTTCTATTTTTCTTTCTTTATCACTGCAATTTCCTCAAAATCTTCAGCTTCCAGTTGCATGACGTGTTTAGACCAAAGATCTTGAGCGACCGATCCGGCAGAACAACTCAAAAGATAAAGAAGTATCGTTAATCTCTTTATGTTCTTCTTAACCAGATTTTTCAAGTAAATCGTGTTGTTGACAAACATTGTTCTTTGATTCTTTCTCTCGTACAAGTACGTGATTTTTTGCTTTTCAAAATGAAGTAATATGTGCTCTTCTAATAGTTTCTCATTTTTCTTCTTCTCCTCTTCCAATTCCCTTGCAGGTGCTGTTAGGTCACTTAATTGAGTTTCTTCTTCTGATGGTGCATCCACACAATCTTGATAAAACTGCAAAGCAATGCATAATATAATAAACAAAATACAGTGCTAATATGGTGTAAACTTTGGTTGTTGACACCTTTTTATGGTATAAAATTCCATTGTTGACACCTTTTTATGGTAGAAACTTCCATTGTTGACACCAAAAACTATCATCCACAAGTTCCTGGATCTTTCAGTTTGTGTCAAATTTGGTTGTTGTCAAAGGTTTATGGTATCAACTTCCATTGTTGACACCAAAAAACTGTAATCCATAGGTTCCTAGATCTTCAGTTTGTGTCAACTTTGGTTGTTGACACAAGTTTATGGTATCAACTTCCATTGTGATACCAAAAAAACTGTAATCCACAGGTTCCTGGATCTTCAGTTTGTGTCAACTTTGGTTGTTGACACAAGTTTATGGTATCAACTTCCATTGTTGACACCAACAAACTATAATCCAGAGGTTCCTGGATCTTTAGCTTGTGTCGGCTTTGGTTGTTGACACAGGTTTATGGTATCAACTTTCATTGTTGACACCAAAAACTTAAAACAAATTTTTTATTTTTATCATGCCATCTTATATTGATCTAATGTATCTAACATACCTGTAATATTTAATACTAACACTCATTCACTTAAGCATATTTACAAAACAATATATTATCATGTTGTAACAATTTCTTATTGCAGACCTATCAAAGTGTTTACAAAACATATGTGTGTTTTTTTGATTTTTTTGTTCTTTTTGTATGTTCATGTATATATATCAACAATAAAGAGCAAAAACTAGTTTACTTTGTTTGTGAACCATTTCATGTTGATGCTCTTTACCTCACTTTTTTTTGCCAAAATTTATTGTAAGTTGATTGCACAATATTGTTTGGTTCCATCTGATGTATCTCGGATTTAATGTTTCAAACCCTTTCCTCTTTTCGATGTAGCCTTTGATATGTTCGCAAAACTAATGAAAATACAGAAACAAAGAGTTTAGTATTTTTCACAAAATAAACAGGTTGTATTTTTCAACTCTTCTCAAAATAAACAGGTTTTCTCTTACCAGTAGAAGAGGTGTGTAGCCAATAACATTTCCATTATGTCCTTTTAGGTTTTTGATCTTCTTCATGAGATAGTCCATAATATGGTCTTTCCACGACACTTGATCCATGAGGAAGACGTGCGACAACCACTTCCTTCCAAATATTGATGCTCCCGAATATGTGAAGAAAAGAACGGTCCAAAGCCACATAGCAAACAATAGCAAGAAGTGTTGTGGGTCACTCTCATCTGCTGCTGCAGCTTTCAATTTATTTTCCACTTGTCTCTTTGTTATCTTATTTTGACAATCAGGGTTTAGATATGGTCGAAACTTGTTATTCAAGAATTCCATATGCTCAACTCCTGGTCCTGTTTTTATAATCTTCTTCACATCGGTACTCTCTACAAGTCTTCTGATGCTAAAGATAAGAGCAAAATCTTCTGTTGTTAGTGCACACGGTCTCGAAGTGCCAAATTTAAACTTCTTGTTTGCTGAGTTGTATCCACTAAGTATGAGCTCCATCACAAGTGGATTTTTAGTCAAACATTTCTTGTCGATCACTTTTACATATTATTTCTGTAGAATGGGCTGAAGAAGGGAAAAAAAGGACATGCTTTCAATACTTCTGATTTGATAGGTTTCTTTTTCTTATCAGTTGAATCATCCTCTACTTCAAGCAAATTGTATAAAGATCTTCATATTTCACTCATTGGAATCAAACCAGCTTTGTACATAGACTCATTTGCCCTCGATTTACCTGCATACATACAAATCAATCATTTCTTTAGTTTTTTTTTTAAAATAAACTTAAAGATTTAATTTATTTTTCAAATCAATCATTTTTACCTTTTAGAACTGGCTGCAATTCCTCCTCTTCTTCTTCTGTGTTCTCTGTTTCTTGTTGTGTTTTTTCGTCTTATTCTTGTTCAACTTTCTTCTTTCTCTTTCGTTTAACTTTGTTAACTTCTCGAGATTCCTCATCTTCTTCTTCTACTTCAACTTTCTTCTTCGCCTTTTGTTTTGGTTCATTAACTTTGTTAACTTCTTGCGGTTCATCTTCTTCTTAAATATTCTTCATTTTCCTTAACGATTTCCTCATTTTTTGTCAATCTTATTTCAAATAACAACATAATAGTTAGCATTCCAAATTATATAATACATGTAATCTTCATTATAAAATACAGTTTTATTACCCACAATAGAATTTAGTATCAACAACCATAGTTGGCACCAAACATGCCCTTGGATTCCATTTTGTATGTTGTCAACTTTGATTGTTGACACCATAATCTGTGTCCAACTTAGATTTTAGATGTGTTAACTTCTAATGTTGACCCAAGTTATTGGTTTCAACAACCATTGTTGACACCATCTTTTATCCATTAAATACTCAAACTTGATGATTCAAGTTCATAACTTAAAGTTGTTGTACATGTTCAACTTTAGGAAGTGGTTTTACCTACATGATTTGACTAACACCCACTAAACTTATAAATTTATAATTCCTAACACTACGGGACAATGTGTACAAATTAAACGTTTTAAACGGTTGCTCCTTCACAAATAATCTAGTCGCATACAAAATCAGTAGATATATTGTGTTTCAAATGAGAGTCACAAAGTATCAATCTTAGTGATTGTTACAAAAATAAATATCTAAGTCCAATACCAACAAATTGCATTTTCATAATACCAAGTATATAAAGAACACTAACAATGAAACCACTGAACAACAATCAAATGAACATATAAAGCCCTTTCTATGAACAACTATACAAAATCACTATTAAGCACTCATCAACCATCATTCAAAATCAGTAAAATTAACATACACAATTTGAGTTTTACCTGATATTTCTTCCTCCAGTAACACCAGCTACGCAGTTCAATTTTTTTGTTTCGATCACATGCAATAGCAAATCATAACAAAATGGAAAAATAGTAGCAAATATAAGTAAATTCATTTGTACTAAATCAGTTTTAAAAATTATCATACATCAGTATCCCCTTAATAGTGAAGAACATACAACAACTAATTCCAAATAGAATTCAGTAACATGATTAAAAAACAAAATTCAAAAAAAAAAAAATTGAATCAAACAAATTTATCGAAATCAAAGAAAATTAATTAGAAATTTAGACAAACTAATCGAAATTTGTATTAGTTATACTAAATAATTTGGAGAAACAAACTGATCGAGAAATTAACATGCATCAATTTTTCAGAAATGAAAACTGATTTCAAAGTCAAGCAGTAAGAAATCAAAATTAACAAAATAAGTAAATCGAGTAAGAAGATTACAGTAAATTGAATAGAAAACTGTTATTTTACCTTCTGAATCTTGCTTTAAATCTTCAAACTACATCAACAACACAGTAAATCAATTATTTGAAAAATAGATTTCTCTTCAAAACCTAATTTCTGTTTGATTTTGATCTTCTTTGGACTTAAAACGCTTGTTTTTGTTTCTTTTAATGATTTTGATCTGCTTCGAACTGTAATTGATTGGTTGTTTCAGTTTTTTTTTTTTTTTTTTTCTGTTTTTCAATCTGTTCGTTTTAGGTGAGAGAGAAGACACCGAGAGAGAAAGAAGAAAACAAAACGGCTAATGAAATTTAATATTTTGTAACGGTTATAACATGTTATTTATATAAGGGTAAATTTGTAGTCTAACATTTCAAAAACCTAGGTTCTAAAAGATGGAGGGTATATTTATTTGTTGATAAAGGTATTTATGAAGTTCTCTAAATATAAAGATATTTAATTAATATATCTAAAAAACAATATTATAAAGAGTAAGATAATAATTAAGTGTTCCTTTATATAAAACATTTGTATATCTCTGCGTTGTTCGTTTTTTTTACAATAAATTAAATCTTAATAACATAAATATTAATTTAATGGAAAGATAACGGTTAGTTAAGACAAACCAATATGGTTGGTTTAGGGCCGCATAGGAACTGACCCGAAAAACCGCACCCGCCTGAATCCGACAAAACCGTAGATTTTTAAACCAAACCCGCCTGCCACGGTTGTTATACGGTTTTGAAATTCAAAAAACCGGTCACCACAGGTTGGTTTACGGTTTTAGCATAACACCCGCCCGAACCCGCCCGTATAACCCGATTGATATGAGCCATTGATTGAGATTAAAAGTATTCATCCTAGCCATCCATATAACATTCTACTTACTTACCAAAAGAAAACCTAATCTTTTCAATCCATTCCATCTCGTTCTCTTCTCCTCCTCCACTCTTCTCCGCCTTCACTCTTCGACTGATTACCTGCGGAAGAATTATGAAGTTCTTAGTTTAAGGAGGTTTAATGCATACCTACCAACTCCTTTTCCTCAATGCCTGGTCTAATATATTTTTTTTTGTAGGTTACATTTCTTTCTTATGTGCAAAACACTTACTGTTGTGGTTATGCAAAATATTTTTTAGGGATGTGGATGTTCAGCTTGAGGAGAAATGGTTGTTGGAGAGAGACGCCAGCAACGACACTATTGTCTTATCCAACTTCATCAAGTTGGTAGAAGAAACCCGTAAATGCTAGAAGAACCACGGAAGTTCAACAACAACACATGCATCATATAAAGTTGAAGTTGATTTCTTCAAGTGTAAGTGTTTTTTGCATTCTTAGAAAACAATTGCTCCAATAAGGGTTTTGTTTTGCACTGATTTTTCATCTTATGTTGGTTCTATTATCCATTCCCGGCTTCGGTGTAGCTGCAAAAACGTCATTTGCAAGTGATTTTATTTGTAATATTAGTTTAGTTCCGACTATCATCACCGTAAATTGCTTTTTATCTGAGACTAAGATGATAATGTGCTATGACATTGGTTTCCATTCAAGTTGATAAGGTTTCAATCATATAAAGGAATAGACATTATGATTACCTGAGTGGGGACATGATTTTGTGTGATCCAATTCAAAATATAGAGCTTCAGCAGTTAAGCTAGAACTAGGATCAAACTAGGTCCATTCCGGAAACAATCAGGTAATGTGTGTTTGGGATTCTGTCAGGATCTAATTATGTTAACTTGATATATGATGTAGGATGTTGATTTAGTTTCCTAGATTTCTTAAGAATGAAAACTGTTTCATTAGGTTCTTTAACTTCTTTTAGGTTGAAGTTTCTTGCTCCTTCCTGTTCCCTGTGATTGAAAGCTTAGCAAATGGATTTTACTTTTTTCGTTTACTCTATATTTTTCAATGGCACCCTGTATTCCAACCTCAAGTTAATTATTGTCCAATTGATTACAGGTGAAGGAAATAGAGCAAGAAGCATATTTGGTCCCAGAATAAGGGGAACAAAAAGCCTCAAAGAAAACTAGTGCTGTCGATCTTTCAAAGAGACTCAAGTCTCGTGCATCTGGTGATTCTAACAGCCAAAGATCCTTTTGTTCCAGCAACTAATAGGTAGAATAGTTCAGTAGTTCTTCCAGCAAAAAAAGGTCCTTTTATTCCAGCTTCTGATGTTAGGCATATCTGTTATGTTACTATTTGTTGTGTCTATTTTCTCATGTAGTGTCTTCGGCAGACGGATGGAGAGTACTCATTTTAAATCTCTTACCTCTATACTGCAGTTCAGTTTCCATTTCCATCTTACATCATTTTCTTTTGTTGAACTCTGTATGGTTTGCTATTGAAATGGATAGTGTTTATAGTGATATATTTGGCAGATAGTACTTGATATTCCTAGAGGTTTCTTTTCATATGCGCAGATGCGCTTCACTTATTCTATTTTTCAATGCAAAACTGAAAACATTTGAATCAAATTACGAATTATAGCTACATCATTTTCTGTTGTCGTGGTTTCAGAAACAGTTTTTTCTGTTTTACTGTCTTTTTTTTTCCTGTTTTTTTCTGTTTTTACTGTCTGTTTTTGATGTTTTTTGTTGTTTGTTTTTTTCCTATCTGGCTATGCGGGTTAACCCGTAAAATAACCAGAACCCGCACGACCCGCCTCGGGTCGGTTTCAACCCGATTCGCTTGTGGACGGGTTGGTATACGGTTTTAAAAATCAAAACCCACCGCTGCACAGGTTGGTAGTTGGTTTTACCCCAAAACCGACCCGCCCATCCGTTGTGCAGCCCTAGGTTGGTTGCTTATTATATGCACACTTTTTAAAAGAATATGCATGGACTCAAAAGTTTTTGTTACTCTTAATCATGACAATACAGGTGCAGAGACATCATAGTAGTTTCAAAATGGGCATCCTAGCCAGCAGATGCATAGGCAAAGCTTTTCAGGCAGCACTATTGTGGATCAAAGAAAAGGATATCACTTCTTTTTGCTTACAAACCGATTGCAAAAACGTGGCGTCAGTCGTAAATTGAAGGACATCACTATCTTATTCTACACCTCGGAGAGCTAAGGCTAATGTCAACTTGTGTCAGTCTTTGTACTTTCTTTGATGTTTGTTTTCGGTTCAAGTCTATAGATTTTCTTTATGCTGTAGACAGGGTTGCTAAGGAAGCTAGATATTTAGGTCTTAGAAATTTCACTTTTTAAAACTTGTTATGTAATGAATATGATTCCTTTTTTTACCACAGAACTAGAGTGCGTAACCTCTGTTCTTGCTTAATCATGGTCTTTTTTATCAAAAATAAAATAAAATAGTTCCAACATTTTCACAGTGCACTTCTTTTGCTTAGAGTATCCTTGTGTTCCAAATTCTTCATAGCTCAAAACAACAAGAAAAGAGGATTCACAAATTGTTGTTATCCAAAAAAAGGCCCAGAACCTCTGCCTTGATATCCCAAGTTCCAAATTTGAATACAACAGCCTGAGAAAAAAACGAGAGGATGGACACAATGAGTTTTATCTGGTCGATAATGCTCAGATATGTCGAACTTTTAATTTACTAACAACTTGAAGAAAGGTAAAATACATATTGGAAAACATACCTGAACAAAAGTAATCTATGGTTTTTCCTTAGCCTGCTCCTGCTGATATCTCCAAGGATTAAGAGCCTCTTTAACAGCTTGAGCTTCCGCGGAATTTTCATAAGCTCGCTTCTCTGATTCAAGAGCAGTCACCTGATCATCTGTAAAAACAGGAAATCAAAGTTCAAATCAAAGGATATATCATAAAAGAGAAAAGAGAGAATTATTGAATCGCTACATCAGTGCATACTATATAACAGGTATAGCTTCAGACTATCCCCCAAAAGACAAACTAAACGAGCAGCAAACTCAAAGGGATTAGCATAAGTATAAAAAAAAAAATATTTCTGCAATGTCAAAGGCACAATAGGTATCGATCACAAAGCAAAACCACATAAAGAAGATCTAAACTAGTAAAAATAAACCTCAGACAACAAAAGTTTTTCACTTCTGAAAGACAGGGGATCACTTGCATCAAAGATTTCATATCAATAACACATCATAAAGTAAAATCCAACAATCCTCGTTAGTCCATATACTCTCCTATATCATTTGACATAGGATAAATGGACTATGAATTGAAATACCATAATGTCATTACACATAGCACAATTGTGATAGAAGAAATTGCAAGGCATAGATGTGTTGCACAAACTGTTCCTCATTTAGTAGTACGCGTACCTTTTATCTCATTGGGTATTGTATAATCCGCTTATTCAAATGAGCAACAGTGAGTTATAAACATTATAACCGAAAAATATCGTTCAATTTATGTCATTAATCAGCTCTTAAGAGCAAGGGCTATGGGACGAGAGTTCTCATTCAAAGTGAATGAGTTTCACAAAAAATAAACAAATTAGACTCTACAATATGTAGAGAGTAGAGTCTCTTTCACCCAAAGTCTTTCATACACTCCTTCAATCGAAGGAGTGGTTGCTAGTTTTCACTAGACGGGTAAACTTCAGCCGTCTGGGTAAAAAAATCATTAGACGGGTAAAATTCATTCGTCTGGGTATTTAATTCAATATTAAACTCTTAAAATGCAAGTCCTACCTAGGTTATTAATAATAAAAAAACTAGATAAAGTCCCACATGGGAGATCTTTCTCTGTCCAATATCTTTTTTTTATACTAGACGAGGAAACTTCACCCGTCTAGTCTCTCTACTTCACTCTATCCCATAGTACAAAAATCACTCGCTCGCCTAGTCACTCGTTCATTTTCAAAGGGATAGAGTGTTCAAACACTCTGTCCCATAGCCCTTGCTCTAAGGAATTGTTCACTCCTGCTCAAATGGAAGACATACAAAACATAAGAGTCCCTCTTCATGCTGAAGGAAGACTTTATCAGTCTCTCGCTGAGAGTGCTCTTTCTCCGTAAGCTCAACCTATAATAAGTTAATTGAAGCAAGCTTCTCTTAACTGGTTAAAAGGCATGCTCAAATGCCGCAAAATCTAAAATTCTTGTATGGAAGTGCATCCTTCAAATACTGTCAGTCAACAGTTGTCTCTCCTAACGCAAGCCTGCAATCTGAATGTCTGCATATCTGTAGCATGGCAGCAGAGTTTATTTCATCTTTGTTTTAACTGGCCTTATGCTTAGCCATTTGGTTAGGTGGAGAAGTTCATCTGCTGGCTGAATTCAATGCTTCTTTGAACTTAACAGCATGTATCTTCAACTGTTTTTCTATAGTATTAACTACCAGATAACAGAGAAGACTTGCATTCTCTGGAAATCCTAAGGTCATACTAATTGAAAATCCTAGGCGTATAGTGTGTGAACTTCAACTATTTTCTGTGTAGACTCATCCATCCAAACGAAGATGCCAAAATCCTCGCTCCAAATGGAATCATTGTTCTGAGATCCTAGTAGTAATGAGCAAGATAAATTGCTTGAATTGAGCCTTCCCAAGGAGTTAGAGAAGGAACATTGCTTGAGGAAAAACACTTCAAGAAAGCATTGAAACATAAATCATGTCTTATAAAATCTATTGATGAACGAAGACAAGCTATTCTGCAGTTCCCAACTGAAACTACCACTAATGTATACATCTTCTGTTAGTTGGATTTAGAAACTTAACATAACACATAGATATACAAATGACACATAATATTAGAACTTCCAATACATATCAAGTGATGTGGTCCTAACATTTCACAAAGGGTTGGAGATAGCTAGCAGCTGATGCTAAGAAATAAGGTGATGGGTTGCTTGGAAGCGAAAACAGTAAACTAGCGGAATAGAACAGAGATTAACGAATAGAACACACAACTATATCAATATAACACAGATAAGCTGAGTTTAGCTTAAACCCAACACTCTTCTATAATCAATAGATTATATGTTGGAAGAGAAGTTATCATAAACGTCTGTCTTGGAAAGTCAATCTTATAGCCTATTTAAAGGGGTGGAGATAGCTAGCAGCTGATGCTTAAAAATAAGATGATGGGTTGCTTAGAAGTGAAAACATTAAACTAGCGCAATAGAACAGAGACTAACGAATAGAACACACAACTAAATCAATAGAACACAAATAAGTTTAGTTAAGGTTAAACCCAACACTCTTCTATAAACAGTAGATTATATGTTGGAAGGAAAATTATCATAAAAGTCTGTCTTGGAAAGTCAATCTAATAGCCTACTTAATTATACTACAAAGAAAAGCCTAATAATGGCCAATGCATCCATATGGTCTAACCAAAATACTCCAGCTCATATACTAATAATTTACTCCAGCTCAATCCATCCATATGGTTAATTTCCCTTTAATAACCATATGACACACCAAATAATCACCCAAAGCCCCAATTTAAAGATGAGGTTGCTAAATTGGGGGTACCGAGATGTTCCAAAACTTTTCATCATCCAAATCGAAGGCCACAATCATTTGATATACAAGGACCATCCCCTGAAGAGCTCCATTCGCAGAGGCACCTCGTAGGTTAGATAATAAGTTTAACCCAAGTCTCAAACTTAAACTTCCCAACATTTCTCCATGCATTGCCACTGCCAAGAGTGTAGACCCTGACTTGACAAATTTGGCTTCTCCCTTCAAGTGGTACATTCTGACTACTTTGTACTCGTTAGTTACAGGAAGATAATCAAACCCGCCCCAACTAAAACATCCATCTCGACTGGTATTTGACAGAGTAACGTACTCTTTGGCGAGGGGATAACAAATTATAATCCTAGCACCATACTGCCGAAACAGATCAAACAATTCAAAGAACCAACATTGATATACGACGTCAGTTCAAGGGTTAAATTGATCCTTCTAGTGCTATTTTTGTCTCATTATATCCAAAACAATAGTGTTGTTTCTCATCAGTGAAAAGAAAAATCAACTTACAAGAATCAGCAGCAGAACCATTTAAAAAATTTAACTGCATGTGGAAGAATGATGGATGATGACAAACAAGATATCTCCATGGTTTGCATACCAATTTGCACAAAAGAACTGATTCAGCAAGGAAACAAGTAAATATGTCTGAAGTGGTCTCTAGTCGGAGATTTTCCAAAAAATGGTGTGGACAAAAATCTGGGTTTGGGTTCTAGAGTTTCCTGTTTATATTAGTGCTTCTGATCTAAAATGTCAACAAAGTGCAGGTTGCGGAGCAGTTATCATTGACACCCCCAGAAAACTTCTATGCCAGAGCCAACTCAGTAGGACAACACAAGCTGAAGCTTTGTCCCTTGCTAATGCTATGAACTATATCCCTTGTATTTATCAGCAGGAAGACCTAAGTATAGTGGATGATCGTAATTACCTAGTTTAGTCCTTTGCTTTTAGGCAATGACAATGTACAGAAGTCAGTAGACAACACAATATCCTAGCAAATGCAAAACTAGATGGAATAGATCTAATCTATTAGAAACAAAACCTTGGACACCAAAAGTTATAACCACATATGAAGGACGAGGGTATCACTTGCATCAAACTTTTAACATCAATTATTCACCATAAAAAAAGTCAAGCAATCTTAAGTTTAATGTTTGTCAAACTGGTTGCATATATTGTCCGATATCATATGAAATAGAATAAATTTTAAATGCAGAAAAATGAAAAAGAAAAGAGGGGAAGGATGTTTCTCACACACAAAATCCAGTTTTGATCATAAACATCTCCATTGACGCTCCAATTGTAGCTCCCACTACTACAATCTTCATATACCAGTCTAGAAACTTCATCTATACCTGCAAAAACAGATAAAAGTACCTGAATAATATATTACCTAAACCCTAAAAGAAAAAAAAAATATTTTCACTAACATAAAGAACATCAAATTTTTCAAGACCATCATTATTAATATTAACTGAACATACAATTACTGAGTTTTTCTAGTGTTCTGTGGGTCGTACCAACCTTCGAGTAGATAGATAGATAGAGAAGAAGCCTTCAACAGAGATCGTTCTTTCTCCTCGCTCAGGTAGGAACATGAAAATTCCTCTTCTTTTTCCAGTAATAAACAATGAGAATGACAACATTACCCCTAACCAAGTTGGGTGTGAAACTAAAAAAATTATCTGGGTGGGAACATCTACCAACTGTTTTATGGTTAGGTTTAAGAAACAAAATCAAGGAGGTCTGGCTCCTGCAATATTTTTTAGGAAAGAAAAACTGTTTTTTTTTTATTAAAAATATTTGTAATTATAATCAAAATCAGGATTTCAAGCATATCAGATTTTTAAGAATTGAAGAATAAATGGTTGTTGTTCTTGAGAAAACGTTGAAGATGATAATGAAGAAGAACACAAGAAAGTCAATTTGTCTATCCCATTTTCAAAATTGAAACATACACACAATCTCAGCTAC
The DNA here is from genome assembly GCA_023531435.1 of Papaver californicum. Lineage (NCBI taxonomy): Eukaryota > Viridiplantae > Streptophyta > Magnoliopsida > Ranunculales > Papaveraceae > Papaver > Papaver californicum. Next base: position 19,004,185 of record JAJJMC010014687.1, on the reverse strand, counting down.
AAGCTGAACCAGTCTCCAATGGGGCCCGTCTTCATTAATGTAGTCGACGACTCCAAAGAGGTAATTCATCATTTTGTATATCTGTTTCATAATTTACAATTGAGGTAAGTTTTTTGAATGAATGTGGAGGTCATTTTGGAATGTCAATTTTCTTCCAATCTCTAGCTTTGAGATTATGCAGAAAAATTTGAGCACCAACTGTTTGGTTATATTCGTTGTCCCAATTCATGTGTGTTTATACCTTCCTTGAAGCCTCCTCGTGTGCATCAAGGAAACCAGCATGAAGGTATAATGTAATACAACCGTACGCGCCGGCATCTTCTACAGCCATTATGGAGAAGAGCCTTTGTTTCGTAACAAGTCCTAGATAAGATTCAGTTGTTGCGTAGATTATTCTTCTTTACCTTTTATTGACGATGGGGCGGTAGGTTTTGAATGCACATGTTGTTCTTTTGGAGTTCGGATGAAGACTTGATATGTCCATGAACTAGGAGAGGACAAACTTCAGTTCTGACCCTGTTCTTGAAGCAAGATGCCTTTCATTATCGTTATTAATTCTTAAGACACTCCATTATTCCATCATGTGTTAATCCGTGAGATCATTTGGTGTGTAGGCTGGTCATCAGATGATGGAACAGAACAACGAAGGAAATCTGTCTTCAGGACTCGGCGGAAAACATTCTGATATCTCACTGCAAATTTGCACGAGTCCGATAGGTTCTCCAAGTAGCATCAGCGGAAAGGACTTAACCGTGTTACGGAACTCTTATGAAGGTCTGTCTTCAGAACTTGGTATACATTCTGATAATCCACTGCAAATACGCACGAGTTCAGCAGGTTGTCGAAGTAGTGTCAGTGGAAATGATCTATCCCCATTACAGAATTTCTCTGGAGGTACGTTTTCAGGGTTCAACGGAACACATGCTGATTTCCCACTGATAATACCCACCAGTCCAGTAGGTCCTCGAAGTAGCATTAGCGGAAAGGATCTACCTCCCTTTCCTAATTCTTCCAAAAGTAGTATACAAAATTCTGGTGGTTTTTGTCATGGTTTAAGTTCCAAAAACAAAGTAGCGTCTTTAAATGGAGAGGGAAGCGCTCGTCTTGATAAAAAATCCAGGGAGGTTTGTCACACTCTTGTCCTGGAAAGTGTTAATATTTCGCTTTTCTCGTCAAAAAAGTCCACATCTCTGCCTGTTACACCATCGTCAAGCTTGACCCCTTCAGCCTCAACAACTTCGAAAGAAAGGATAGGTAGTGATTATGATTCTTCACATGTAAGTTTTGTTTGTTTCTTAGGTATTTTATTTGTAATGAATTGCTTCTTGATGGTAGTGGGAATCAGTTAAGTAAGTTTGGTATTGTGGTCATTCTTTGCAGACTGTGGTAATTCCACCTAAGGTTCCAAGGTCCTTGTCCGTACCGGTGCGTAATGTTGTGATTGTGAGATCTTTATCCTTCATCAATCAAACGGAACCTGTGCAGATTGGAATCAGTAATGGTATCTACATCTGGCTTGTTATTGAAGTGTCTAATTCAATGTAGCAAAGGGTGGTTTTAATCAAATAGTGCCGGAGTTCACTTGTCAAGTTAACTTTTACAGTCGACTAACATTTATTCTATTAAAACTGTTTCTTTTTACATCGCCAAGTGCACGCTTTAACTTATTTCTTTTTATAAATTTCACTTCTTTGCGACACAGATATTACGAGTCCTATTGTAATGGAAGATGGTGATCAAGAGATTCCTGAAGAAGAAGCAGTTTGTAGGATCTGTTTCGTAGAATTGACGGAAGGAGGAAAGACATTCAAGATGGAGTGTAGTTGCAAGGGTGATCTCAGGCTTACGCACGAAGAATGTGTTGTGAAGTGGTTCAGCATCAAAGGTAACAAGACATGTGATGTCTGCCGGCATGATGTTCGTAATTTACCTGTTGCTGTCCTCCGGGTGCATGCTTCTAGACAAAGGATATACAGAAACAGACGGAATCTAGCTCAAAATCCCTCAACAATTAGGTACAAATGTTTCAGGATAAATTCAACATCAACATCTTATGCTTAGTTTTCTGAAAATTGGCACATCCAACTGCACACTGGGTTATTCCGCTTTTCTTCTTTTTTACAAATTCCTTGCTAAATTCAAAATTCTTTTTTGACAGTGCTTGGTATGAGTTGATAGTACTTACCATGATAAGTTCAATAAGTTACTTCTTCTTCCTTGAGCAGCTATTGGTACGTTAATCTAGTTTTGATTTAACTTTGCGTCTCTGCCAGAAAAGCTTTTAGCCAACTTAAGTTGAATGCTGTCTTTGGGTTTAACCTTTCGTTTAAACGCATATTAGTAGGAGTCCTGACGACTCGTTGTTTCCTCCACAGCATAGTGAAATGAAATCTCAAGCAATAGTGATTGCAGCACCATTTGCTTTCAGCTTGGGGCTTTTGGGATCAATGTTTGCAATCATCGTAGGTAAAGTCTTATGCTCTTTTCGAATTCGACCTGACCAAAAGTATAGTAAACAATTTTGCTAAATTTTGCATCTTGCACAATGCAGCAATCAAGGAGTATGTATGGACGTACACAGCACTTGAATTTTTTTTGGTGATCATTATTCTCCATCTGTGCTATACTGAAGTAATTACTACCTCCCGTATTAATTTTTCTGGTCGAACTATGTCCTAGATGGCTAGATGATACCTTGTCATTCAAAATTAGGGTTCCAAGTTTATTTAACCACGTAGGGCATAAGCTATATATACATTTCATCTTACTATAGTTTTAACTGTGGTGTGTTCATTTTCATGACAGCTCCATCTGCATCCAATCTATGCAGTGTTGCTTTCGGCAATATTAGGTTTTGGGACTGCAATATCACTCAATTCATTATGTCTCTACATATGTATGCGGCGTCCCCCGAATGTGCAGAGACCTATAGACACTTGGAGTGACGCGTAGTATTTTGTGCTGGTGTTTTCCCACAGATAATCCTGTATATATGTCTACTGACTGCATTAACTTTCTCTGTATCCTTACATTTGTCCTCCATAAACATGCTTTTATTTATGTTTGTAGTCTTTGTCAAGTTCAAATTTTTGCCTCCACTGTTTTCTTTTGTTTTTTTTTTGTTTTTCTTTTAAGAAAGAACATATCTATGAAACAGAGGGTTAAAAGTTACAATCTAGAAGAAGTTTTTCAGAGAGGAAAGTCGGAGGTTTCTGCATCCAGCACTTAGTTACACTGTCATACGAGCATAGTTTGCCATTGCATCTGCCGCCATATTTACAGAAAATTAGCCATAAATTAAGTACAGTCATCTTTTTGTACTATCCAGTTGAGATTGTTAGTTCCATTGATAGCATTAACCAAGGACAGGTTATCAGAAACAAAAAGAACCTTTTCTGATTTTTAAAGATGATGCCCATTTTATTGCTTTGGGGAGCTTGTGCTTCAGCATAAACAACGGACCATGCTGGACAGGTCTACCTGCATATCGTCTTTCCTAGTTATAGTAGATGATTCTGCAACCTACAAAGTTTATAAATTGCTCGACAAAAACATTAATTTCCAATCTTTAGTAAGTGAACCTTAACTTATTCCACAAGTATGCACTCGCTAACCTTGCTTAACCAGCCCATAATAAGTCTGGTCATAGCTAAAAACTTGTAGCACCTGTGCCTCAAAAGGAATTCTAGATCACATACCAAGGTATGTACGTTGTAAAGTATAAGTTTCCGATAAGGTTTCAAAACCAATTCAAGAATGGTTCGAACCAATTAGGTCTAACTCAAATTTACCCATTTGGTGTAATGAAAACTTGTTTATCCTGAAATTAATTTTTTTCTCTTGTTTCCAGTCACAAGAGCAGTAAGTAATTACATACATGTAAACAGTTCTAAAACGTTTGCATACCTGCCCACGCGCTGCCTTAGCTAAGTCTGAGACCAGTTCTTTGCTAGGTTTTACATTTGGTGTGATGAAAACTTGTTTATCCTGAAAATTTAATCTTTCAGGTCAGGCAACCGGCAACCTATTGCGTCAAAGATCAACGGTACCCAAGAACTTCAAAACTAACTAATATAGCACTGAACCTAGGATTTCTAATGTACCTGTAAAAGTGGACTTTTGCGTGCACGTGCCGATGAAACTGGCCTGCTGAATCCAATCTCTTTTTCTTTTTTGGGATCCCTTAGAGCAACTGCAGCGGTTGGACCAGACCATCGATCAAAGACTAAATTTGTTTGGTCGTTTTAAAAAAAAAAACGCAACGAAAGCATGACTAAATATGATATTACGCTGTTGTAAATAAGCGTTAATATTCAAACGCTATACTACAATAACGTATATTACACAGACGTTTAACTAGACAAACGTTATGTTTTTGACGTTCATGTAAATTAGCGTTTTTAACATACGCTCCTGTAATGAAGCGTTACATACTCAAACGTTACTTTACTAAAGCGTATATTTAAACGTTATTGTACTGGAGCGTCAAAACTAAAACGCTCGACTAAAAGAGCATTTCAAAGAAAAACGTTAACATAAAACAACGTTTGAAATAATTAGAAACAAAAACGTTAACATAAGACAACGTTTGAGAATAAAGCGTTGGCTTAGAGGAGCGTTACCATTTAAACGTTGCTGTGCGACAACGTTAACTTTAGGTAACGTTAGTGTAGACGAGCGTGAACAAATGTCACGTTAGTCTGATGGAGCGTTAAAAAGAGTCAATTAACGCTTTGGCAGAGGAACGTTTATCCCACACGCTCTTCTAGCTTGCCGTTTGTTTAAATAATGATGTTTTAATACAACGTTACAAAAACGCTACTCTATATAAACGTTTTGGTAGACGTCTTTTAGTAATAACGTTTCTATTTATAAACGTCCTCGTGAAGTGGTGTTTTGGGAGAACGCTGTATTACATTAGCGTCAGACTATATTTATGTTTGGTCCACTAGCTCGACCACGTTTAGTCGGATACTGTTGAAATTCTGGACTAAATACCATATTCACTCGCCCGTTGCGGTAGAAGAAAATGGACCAAAGACCACTCCTGATCTTTGATCGATGGTGTGATCGACCATTGCAGTTGCCCTTAATATGTAATTTTTCTCGTCGATCAAACAACCAGCTTGTTCGAAGCTTTCAAGCCAAAGATGTGTAACCACATGTTTACCATGATCAATTGCTTCTAACATATTCCTTGTACGTGCAAACTGATCAGCAACAAAGTGTGTGGCTTCTGAAGAAGACGATGCAATGCAAATGCCTATCCGTCTTGAAATCTACAAGAAATAAACACCAACCAATGTGTGAGCACTGGAAATCTATAACTAAAAAATTACTAAACTATGAAAGAAGAAATAATAAAGCAAAATGAAATACCTTCTGTTGATGTTTTATTATATCCTCGTCCAAGTGATTGCTAAACAAGACACGAACGGCCATCGCTCTCCTTTTCCTCAGAACCTTCACTACAGAGTTAGGTGATGTTTCAATAGAACCTAACCGAGTAAGTTCTTTTGCGAGTGATGGTATTAGCAGGCTTTTCTTCCTAGACTTTTTTCGGCAATAGTACTGCGTAAAGACCGGTGATGCTACATCAAGTGTATTACACTGTTTACAGAATGGTACCTTGGAAGAGATTCATATTGGATGATATAAGAACTTCAGTTATTTTCCCAGTCTCTCTAGATGACTTAGTTTTTCCCAAAATTTTAGGAACCAAATTCCCATTCATAACAGTTATAGAACAGTTTATAGCACCACCAACTAGACCTGATTCACATAAATTTCTTCCCACCATGGTTTCTCTAAACATCTTTCTCGGAGAGCACATAGATGGATCAGGGGTTAAGATTGACCACTATCATTTTTTATTTCACTGTTAAAAGAACCTCTGACCCTGCATTTTGATCTTTTCCTCCTTGGAATAAGTTGAAAGTTGATTTCTTCCGTTGTCACGATGGGCTGATCATCTAAGTTACCATCTCTGTTCAAGTGAACAGCTACATTTGAACATGGTCCGCTTACTTCATGGAGTCCTCCAAGATATTGGTTGTCTTGCTGATTCTGCTCCTTTATATTTGACAATTGGGATTTGACTCTTAAATTAGGACTCTTTCCCCAACTATGACTGATCCCACTTAACAGATATCTTGCTTCTTCAGAATTGGTAGATAAGTTTAGTCCTTTCAATGGTTTTGCTGTTCTGGATCGCCTCGTACGACAAGCAACAGGTGTGAACGTACCAAACTCCTGCAACAGACTTCGGTTTAGCGAAAGATTTTCATTTGATTCTAACAAACTGTTCAAACTATTGGCCCCTTTGATGCTTCTCATTTCCTGTTCTGGCACAGTCTTTCTACTGTCAACAGATTTAGTGGATTTTTAGCCCGAATATGCACCCTCCTGTTTCAAGTTGTCCGTTGCTTTTCGCTTCACTCCTGAAGCTGGTTTGTGTTACTTGCCCATTAATTTTACAGAGATAGTACGAGATGTGATTTCATTACTTGATTTCGCTTCCACCATCTTCATTATCTTATCATGTCTAATTGGAGCATCTGTATCATTAGAACAATGCTTCTTATGAACCAAATTATGCTTTAAACAAGATTTTATCTCAGGATCACCCCTTGGAGAACGAACAATAGTCTTTTGTTGGTGAGAACTATCACTATCATGGTTGGCAGGGGGTCCACAGAGCAAGTCTTGCATAGCTTCAGCAGCCATTTGGGTATCAAAACCAACATCATACATATCCATTACATCATTATTAATACCAGTTACTTCTGGCAGCTTCTCTTGAATTACTGCATCTATTTGTTTATCAAACTCGAAACTGTTGTTGATCTCCAATCAGATGTTTCAATGCCTTTGCTTACTCCTTTCGGGTCATCTAACAATAAACTGGAGTCTGAACGAGCTACAGCCATCATTCTTTTACCGAGGTTCAACCCTTCTTTCTTCTTCTTACAGGACGAATTTCTATCCTTTTTCTTCCTCTTAAAGGTGGAAATTCCTGCTTCCTCATCCTCTGGGATATCAAGCCAATCAAAGATACTCACATCTCTTGTTGGGCTCCTGATATTTATTCTCTTAGCCAATTCTAGAGTATCCTTTGTCCTCGACAGGCCTACCAATTCCGCATACATTATCTATTCTCCCAAATAGTTTGAGTTGATAAAGGAATGTGGACAACCTCAAAATCGTTCAAGGTAAATACATTTCTCTATGTTAAATTTGAATTTTACTGCATCGGGGATCTTCTGCATAATACTACATTGTCTCGTCACTCTTGTCGGGTTGTATATTACATAGCCTCTGGGGTGAAAAAAGAGGTCTATGGTAAAGTTGTTCCGAGCACCCAACCATCTTTCCTTCCGCAAATGCATCCTTGTAAGGCTTAAAGACAACATCCGTTGTCGTTAAGTTGTCCAGTCGCTGCCTCAGCTTAAGAAGGTCCTTTTCCTGATTCTTCATCTTGTCGTTGAAGAAGTATTTGCTTCCAAAATACTCATCGTCCCAATTTCCTTGCTCACCGACCCTCTTAGCAAACTCTGGGAAGTACAAGTATATCCACACCTGTATCAACGTAGGAATAAAGGTGATAATAAGAATAATATGAAAAAAAATCTAACGTTTAACACTACACCCCTTGTATTACCTAAAGAAGAGCCATATTCCATGCGACTTGGATCCTATCTACCCTAGTACACTTTCTCATCTCATTCAATAAGTATGCAAAGCAAGTAGTGCCCAAGAGTACTCGCTGACTTTCACCAATGGTTGAACTAACTGGATGTAGTTGGCGTTCACCCGAGAACCGGAAACATCAGGGAAGATAACAGATCCCATGATGTAGAGAATATATGCGGTGGCGGTAGCAGTGATACAATGCGGGGTCAGCTGACCACTTTCACGAAGACGCAGTGTTCCTGAGAACTCATCCCTAAGGTGTCTGAGATGGAAAATTCTCTGCTTTTTCTCTTTCACCACTGTCATCTCCGTCGTGGTCTTGTCCGCATCCCAGTTAAACACCTTAGAGGTGAACTCATAGATGTCCTTCCAATCTACCTTATTTGGTAGTTAGGCCCCTCACGGCTTTACCTCCAATACCGAGACCCGTGATCAACTGCAAATCGTTTGGGGTTATTGTCATTTCCCCAAACGGAAGATGAAAAGTATCCGTCTCCGTGTAATATCTTTCAAGGAAGGAAGAAACAAGGGGCTCGTATACCAAACCTTGGAATTATTCACTATATACATCAACCCCGTTCCTTCGACGATCCGTTTGACTTCGGGTGCTTCTCCATCCAGTGACCATAACTCTGTTTTGCTGAATGACAATTGGTATTTTGGAAGAAGCACGGCATTGGTGTGATCTTAAATGACAAATGACGACAAATTAAAAAGTGCATTAAGCTTAAATAAAGGTATACGATATATACAATAAGGTTGATATACTTACCTTGGTTGGACAGATCCTAGCAGCCCAACTGTGCTCGTACCCCCATAACAACTGTCCTCCATCACCCGATAACCCATGAATGGGCTCATCGGGACCGCGACTTAACCACATCGAAGTCGTTGGCAAGTATGCTCAATTATTCTTCCTTCCTGGCGATGTATCTTTATCTCCTTGTTGTTGTTGTGGTTGTCGTGGTGGTCCTCCACCTCCTCGTTCTTCTCCGTCATGGCTCTCGCTATCTTCCTTATCATTTTCCTCTTCATGTAGAACTCTATCAGAATCTGTAGCATAAGAAGAATAAGAGTCTTCTCTTTGGTGCTCCAATTCAGTTGGTTCATTGGCGGTGACCATTTTAGCTTTGCCCGCCGAACCCCTACTGTGTCTAGCCATCAAGTTCTTACCATCCTTTCGACGAGGTCCCAAGCTCTCAGGAGAAGCAAGATTATGTTTTATCTTAGCTCTCTTTTCCCCTTTCTTAGCCTTTCCCTTATCCCTAGAGAGTACGACAACATACAATAATCAACAATCGAATTCAAGGGGATTTAGGAAATCCAAGAGAGGAATATCACGATACACACACATCCAATGATTCCTAACACTATAATTCCAGAAATGCTTTATGTTGGTTTTCGTATCCAACGATTCTAGGCTAAAAAACCAACAGAAACACTGGAGTTTTCTTGACCAAAAATCGTTTGGTAGGGATGTCCATATCCAACGATTCTGATAAATGTTCAGTTTCTTCTCGACCCGGAATCGTTCGATAGGTATATCCACATACAACGATTCTGGTAAATTTTCAGTTTCTTGTCGACTTAGAAACCTTTTATAGGTACACCCACATCCAACGGTTCTGGGTCGATGTTCTTCCTGACTTTTCAGTTGCACTGGAATCATTCGACATGGGCATGAACATCAAACAATTCAAATTAGAATTTTCACAGAAAACCCAGAAATCAAAATTTTCAATTTTAGAGTGTTGGCATGTGATTTAAACCTAATTTGGAGTGATGGGATGATAGAAAAGTACCTGATTCGAGCCATTGTGTGTGTGAGGGAGTTTCATTTTCTTCGTCTTCCTCCTCCGTAACCGTTTTGTTCTTCGATTTATGTTTAATTGCTTCTACAAGTTGTGGATTGCTTCCACTAGGTTGAGTTGATCCTCCAGTGAGATGCTTTACTCGTCTCGGCATTTTTATTATATAGAAAAATCAAACGATAAATCGTTTTTTGAATCGTCGATTTTTGGGGATGTTTTGGTTTGAAATGGAGAAGAAGAGGGAAAAGAGAGTAAAAGAGAAGAAGAAGAATCGTTTGATAAAATTGAAATGGAGTAATTAGTTTTAGTAATGGGTTTACTTTAATTTGTAATTTTAGTTTTTTATAGAGGGTAATTTAGTATTTTTGTGTAAATTTAGACACCCCTTATCTACTGATATAGGTGGACACAAAATTGAGTAGAGCCAAAATAATTCTCGTAGGCCCCAATATAGCCAGTAAAAAACTTCTCCACATAGGATAAAAGAGGCCACAATCCTTGATATCTCCAATGGAGTATGGATATCTATCATATGTGGAGATCTAAAAAAAACATTCACTAATATAAAATATAAATAAAAAAATTATTTTTATAAGCATCTCAAGTGGTAGTTGTATCCATAACTATTTTGGTACACTTGTCACTTATTTGTAGAAGAATCAATTTATTAAATCTAAAAAAAAATTAAAACAAAAACAAACTAATGACGTGGGTATGGATTAGAGTTTCTAAAAACCCATACTTTCCTCCAAACTCAAACTTTCATATCAGATTAAATTTTAACCATCCAACAATCACTGGAGATGTTTTTTTTTGGTTGAGAGTATCTAAAATCCTAGGTGGCATCAATATTATTAGAAACTCATACTCCATTGGAGATTCTCTTACATAACCGATTTCTCCAAATAATTATATAAAACTTCTTTTCTACAAAAAAATTTTCCATCTCCAAACCTATATCTACTCGGATTTGTTATGAGATATCATATTTGCCAAGTAGACTTGGGTTTTTGTAATTATTAGATTTCACTTTTAATAAAAAAAAATTGTTGCGTTTCGCGATAATAGATTTTAGTTATCTGATTTCTAGTTTGCTTTAATAAATATTATTGTTTGTGGGTAAAAACGATTTGAGGGTAAAAATGGAAATAATAAAGAAGGGTAATGCTAGTCAAAGCAATGAGAAATCAGGCTATGCAATTCGAAGCAATTTACTCGATTAAACACAAAATCGATTAAACATCAAACATTTGTACTGTATAAGTACTTTTAAGATTCGAGAGATCAATCTGTATGAAATCAGCCTAAATCAAGAAATGTCCGTTCCAATTTCGTTTCAGTCATAAGGGAAGGAGAAGGGTTGATATGTAGGGAGGGAAGAAGAGAGAGTATTGAGATCAATGGAATTGAATGTAAGATGTTCTGAACTTCTATGAAGACGAAAGTGAGTTTTCTGAGAATCTGTAAGATGATAGCTTTGTGATCATTCAAGTGCTTATGAGATGAAACTCTTATCCCAGAAAATTCTTCTATCCTTGTCGATAGGTTGAAGAAACTATTTATAGTGGAAGAAGTTAATACATTGATCTCGTAAGTGGTGATAGTTGTAGAAGAGTGGAAGAGTAGAGAAGTGGAGACCGTGTGTTGATAACCAATTTCATCGTGTTAGTGGGACATGAAAGTTGTGCGACCACTATTCCCTTCACTCCTTCTACTGCCGACACAATTTTACTTTCTCGTCATGGGTGCATCATTACACCACATGTGTTGTAGGCCGCCAGACCAAAACCCTAGTGAATATCCCCCATGTGACATAATTGATGTCTCGAGCATGGTTGAGTCTACTATGTAGACGATTGGTCAGTCGTTGACCTAGATAGACTGTCAGTCTTAGCATGTTGACATTGATGCAAGAAACACTAGTTGTGTGCTGAGGAAAGCAGTTTTGCTCAATAAATCATGGACGTAAATAGTATATTAATGTTGACACTGGTAGTTGTGTCGTATCATCATGTCAGGTGAGGAGCAACAATACTCGAATGATGTTTGTTGTTCAAGCCTCAAGTCGCGTGAGCGCTTAGTTGTGCGAGCATCAAGTCGAGTAAGTGCTAGGTCGTGCGAGCATCAAGTTTCGTGAATGCTAGCAAATTGTAAGATATTTAGTTTCGTCAGAGTAGGGAAAAATTGAGATTATTTTAAATATTGGGTAGCGGGACCAATTGAATTAAACCTTAATATGGGAGATGAATCATGTCAGATGAACCATACCAGATGCACCATGCCAGATGAACAATGGTAGATGAGTGACTAGTGTAGAGACCAATTAGAGAAGAGGGAGAATCCCGGAGAAGGAGGACCGACTAAGGTGGTGGGACCGGTCAAAGGTGAATCTTATCATGGGTTAAACACGAATTCGGTAGTCATTAGAACTATGTTTCGTGTACCATGTCGTCTCTATATAGCTCTGCAGAGCTATGTGTTTGAAGAAAAAGAGATTAGGCTTTGGTAGAAAGATCATTAGAGTTTCAATGGAAAGAGGAAACCTTAAAATAAAATAAAGTTTTTTTTGGAGAAAATATGGGAGTGGGAAACGGTCAAGGGAGGCCGGCCGCCGGCTAGTTGGTGCCGGTCCCACAATCTCCCTATTTTTTCTTATTATTTTATTTTTCTCTCTTCTATGCTCTTCGCATTATGCTTTGAAGAGCACCTTTAGTAAAAACGTTTAGATTCTTCATATGATGTATGTTTTCGATGATCAGCCCCAATTTGGAATCCTGAAAGCAATGGCTACATCCTCACGCAAAAGGATTTAGGTTTGAGCTCGTTTCGGTCATCAAATGGAGCAAACGCCCTCTATATGAAATTCCGACAGTTTTCAGATTGTAGTTCGTCTAGGGTTTTGATAGACACGTTTTCGTGTCTAATTTGTTCCCAATTTGTATTTTGTTAAAGCTCGATTTTGTACTAACTGCGCCATTTTATGTAATTGTAGGTATTTTTGGAAGAATAAACTCCCGAGAACAGTTGGCTCGAAAAGTGATGCTTAGACCCCGGAAAAAGCTACTAAAGGCACCCATCGATTGGATACAGACACCCTCTTCACATTTGAATTTGAAAACTGGCGGGAAAATCTGTTTTAAATGCAGTGACATCCTGAATTGATTCTGGATGAGATTTTCACGTGATTTTTGGGTCAAAAATCACATAAATTGATAACAATATCTAAAGTGATTAATCATGACCAAAATGATACGTAAAAATCAGTGAAAAAATTCTCTCCAAGAAGAATATCTCGAGAGAGTTATACTCTTGGATATGAGTTGACTCAGAGAATTTTAGCTCAGAATCGATATCACTCGAGATTGTTGAGAATTAATGGATGGATTTGGAGGTTTTATGAAGCTATAAAAAGGTGTTTTGGGTATCATAGAAGAGGGGGGAGAGCATAGGGGTAGGTTTAGAACACACAGAAGAGATCTAAAAATCAATCAGAAAAAATTGCTGCTGGTGTACAAAGAACAAGAATAGGCCACGGAATCTTCAACCAATAGGCCACGGAATCTTCATCCGTTTGCAATGAATATTGTCGCAACAACAACATTTGTTCTTCAGTCCCTCTGTAACAGTGAATTTTGTAACCCATATAATCATTGCAAATTCACTGTTTTATTTATTTTTCTCATTTTTAATCATTTGTGAACATTTTGAGCATTGAATTGTAACTCTGAGCAAATTAAAAATATGAGAAGCTAAACCCCATATCTGAGGCGACGGTGGAAGCTACTTTTTCCAAAAATTATGTGGTAATGTTATTTATTTAATTTATGCAATTAATTTATGATTGTTTGCCTTAATTAAAAATTGATTTAGTAATTTTTGTAGAGCAATTGTGATTTCGTTAGATGGTATATGCTTTGCCTAGGGTTTATATATTCCATGCTTTTGTTATACAATTGTTACTTTAAGAATTTACTTATTGCAACATTTTAGAATCAAATTAAAAGTTAGAATTGCATGATTATAATTATTGAATTTAATCATTATAAAAATTGGAAAATAGTGGAAACCTAGCCTCAGTTTTCTCTCAACTTTGTTGTGAATATTATTTTCATATTTTGTGTATATTTTTAGTTTAAAATTAGTTTATTAAAATCTAAAATCAGTCTTCACAAGTTCGAGAAACAAACCCGTTTTTACCACTATCTAAAATTACATCAATTTTTGGCGCCGCCGACGCGGACTTGTTTTTAGAATTGTTTTTCGATTTATTTTTTTAGGTTAATTAGTTTAGTTATATTTATATTTTATTTATTTTTATTTGTTCTATTTTACGTTTTTGGGTATTTTCTTTGTATTACAGGTTTTGGATCAAAAAGAAATTGGAGCTACAGATTATATTGATTGATTAAAGACTTGAAATCAGAGACAAAGCGAAAAGAACGGAAAAAGAAGAAAAGATTATTTTTTTTATTTTTTTTAGTTAAACTTTTAATATTTTTTAGGGGTTTTTATTTTTAGAAAACTGTATTAGGAAAGTCTTATTATTTTTGTAATTATTTTAGGTTTTTTTTCTTCTATTTTTCTTATTTTTGGACTTTGAACTTTGAACTTTCGAACTTTATTATTAATTTTTAAACCCTACGGAAGGGTATTTAAATATAAACTGCAACAGGGAAGGACGACAATTACGATATTGTCTCGGCCCCTCGGGTTCGTACACTGACATAGGAGTCGGTGGCCTGAGTCGACTACAACCGATTCATCGCCCGTCTGGTATGGGAGGTAAGACTCTAACCACCCACGAATCCCCTGTCAGTGGGTTTTCTGTATTCCTTCGTAATGCATATATGTTGAGGACTTGAATACGGAAATTATTTTCTAGTAAAGGGAAAGGACTGGCCATATAAGATAAGGACTCGGATTTCATCACCGTTTCCTTCTTGCCCGCCTTAGGAACACGTCACCTAACACAAACCTAAGCCTAAAATTTGACTAGAAAGAGACCTATAGAGTAACGAGCTTATTGGAAAATCATTCAAAAGGACTATATTGGTTACTTTGTTAGCATAACTTTAAGTTCATGATGATTATTTTAAGTTGATTAGAGCCGCCTTGTAACCCAGGGAAAAGTGCCAAAGAGACAGGGTTATCAAAGCTCCTTAGAGCTTATCCTGTTTCTCTTCGACTTAATCTAATTCGGATCGTTCTAAGAGGTTTGCTAAAACTATAACTAGTTGCCTTTTGGAAGAATAGAAACTTGTCTAGAAACAATCTAAGTGGAGCCATCATGCTTTTTGTTTGCTAGATTCAGTAGGTTTGATTTGGTTGAGTCGGCCTTGTTTGTGTTTGTTTAGAACCCCTTTCGGTAGGATTTATTTATAGAGTTTATTTTTGTAAATTTATTAGGAAATTTTTATTAGAAAATGTCGAACTGGTATTATGAGGACCAATACAATGAATATTCCGACTGAATTTCAAAATAGACATTATCCGTACTATCAGCATGGTGTGGATAGCAATTGGGACCACCACCAACCTTTTGGAGGTTATTGCTCATACCAGGGTGATCCCAATTACTATTCATATACACACCCGTCTTATGAATATGAAAATGAGAAAAATTCGAGTTCTTTATCTTGGATGGATACCCTAGAGCAGTTGCAACCTAGTAATCATCATGAACCTATTACACCTCTAGAAGAATCACTCAAGAAGTTATCTGAGATGACACATAGGTTTAAATTAAGTGTGAGGGGAACAAATAGTAGTCCAACTCTCTCTCAAGAAGAACCACTCAAGTTGTTGCAACCTAGTACTCATCATGAACCTATTATGCCTTTAGAAGAATCACTCAAGCAGATAGCTGAGAATACAAAGAAGATAGCTGAGACTACAAGGAAAATGATTGAGGATAGAAATAGTTTCATGTTAAGTATGAATGAAATATCTGCAAAGAATAATATTGCTCAAAATAATTTTAATTGCCAATACAGTGTTTCCACTTTTACGCTTGATAATATGATGAATATTTACCTAATTTAGAGGACGAGGTTGGAATAGAAGACATTACGTATTTAGATAAAGTTCAAACATCTTCATATTATTATGATGATGATTATAATGTCGAAGAAGAAATCCGTAGTCATAATGACGAGGAAACTGTTACACCAATTGAGCATAACGATAATAATGTTGTCTCTAGTTTACATCCTAATAATATTGATGATTATTCACCTATTGCAAAGGAAGAGGAGTTGACTAAAGATAACATTGCTTTGGACGGAGTAATATTTCCTTGTTCTTATGAGTATGATGATGTTTTAGAGGAACGAGTTTGTCCTGGGACTAGTGATTTGGAATCTAACGACTCGAAGACAATAGTCTCTGAAGAAGATGATAGACTCATAGAGAATTTTAACGTGATAGAGGATGATTTGGTTCAGGTTGATAGAATTGTTTCCCCAGTGGATTTGATGCCTTAGACACCCAACCTTTTCAAGTCCCAGAGACTCAAGTACCAGTGATCTTAGGTCATCCCTTTTTAGCTACAAATAATGTCGTCATCAATTATGGAAATGGAATAATTAATTTTTCTTTTGGTAAAATGGCTATTGAACTGAATGTTTTTAGTATGAGTAGACAACCTTCTTGTGAGATCTATGATTTAGAAGAAGTGAATATAACTAGTACTTCAGTTCATAAATCTTTACCAAACACTTCATTAGAAGATCCATTAGAGAAATGCCTAGCCAACTTTGGGTTTGATGTTGACGATGATAGTGTTATTAATGAGGCGAATACTTTATTATATTCTGCCCCTTTGATGGGCACTTATAATATTTGGAAAGCTAAGTGTGAACCTTTACCAGTTTCTAAGTCTACCTTATTTCCTTCTATAGAAGAAGCTGAGTTTAGTTCTGACCCTAAAGACCCGAGAATCCAACCAATAGTTTTGAGTCCATCTGAGAGTAGTTTCCACACTAAGTTTGGGGGTATCGACGATTCTTGTGATTGTCAAGTATCCCTGCTTAAATTCCTTAATTGGGACTTGACATTTGTGCCTCTACCTTATTGCGAGATTATCTTCATACACTGTTTCCCGAACCTAATGATGTCCAGAAAGAAGTTCAGTTGTTAGAGACCCATCCGCTGGTTGATGTGGTCTACTCAGGAAATAATACCAAGGTTGACTTTGTTTTCCCACCAAAATATTTTCTTCCATATGTGGGAACGTATGAATTTCAAATGTGTTAGCTACTAGAATTTGGAACTAAACCTAATTATTATAGGAAACTAGAATCGACACATCTTCTCAAGAATGACCACCACTTTTGTGTTTTCAATTGTGGTCAGCTGTTCTGGTCAAATCTGATTGACGTTAGGGACCCACAGCTTTTTCAGGTTATTATTGTATGGTCCGTAAGTTGTGGCTAATCTTTTCTTAGTCTGGCTGAAGACTTTAAACTTAGCACTTCTTGGGAGGTAAGCCATGCTCATGCAACACGGTAATATCCTTCCTTAACTCCTTTTATTCAAATGGTAACAGTTTCTCCTTGTTCAATATTTTTTAATCATTTATTTTTAGAACATTGAGGACAATGTTAGATTTAAGTTTGGGGGTATGGAGTGTTTAGTTGCAATTTTAAACTCCAGAGTCTAGAAACTTGTGAACAATTAAGGATGACACTAAGCATTCAAGGTAGATGGAAACTTAGCTCTTTTCTATAGGAATTGGTGTGCCCATCTAAATGGTCTATTCATAAAAGGATTCATAGCTCAGGTGTTAGAAATAACATGATAGTTGTCACCATATCTCGGAATCTATCTTGACCATATCACCTTCTGTTTTTATATTTGTAATTTTTGTGTTTCTCTAAGTGATTTGGTGGGGCACCAGTATCAAATTGTTATCACTGCCAGGATGAAGTGTTTGAGATCAAGCCTCATTATTGTATTAGTTAGACCATTATTCAAAAAAAAAAATGAATTGATTGACACTTTGATAGCAATACATGTGTGTTCTCCCTGTCTCCGTCACCTAAGCAAGTGTGGAATGCAGGATCCATGAGAACTATCATTTATGTTTTTAATACATTTAAAATATTTTCAATAAATCGACCGCTGGGACCCTTGTATATACCAGCTGAGTCGATAATTAGTTTAAGGAATAAGACTAGTGGGAGTGTATCTTAAGCCATCATCCTGGCACTGACCTTCAGACAGATATGGGAAACACCGTTCACCTTAGTCAACACGTGCAAACTTCATTTTGTTTATATCCATCTTTAAATGTATTCATGTGATTGAACTTTGATAGGTTATGAGTATCGTGGCTGAACAACTATTTAAGTAGAGTTTTGAATTCTTGTATAAATTTTAGTACACTGAGTGAAAACTCGTGTATAGCAATTGGACTCATATAGGGTAATGATTCTTATAGGCGAAGAATTTAGTATGCCAACTAAATAGTTTGTTTAGTGTTTACTCTCAATCTTTCAGAAGTAGCTAGGATTTGGAGTAAAGTTTTTGTGGGTACACCTCTTGTAAACCCTCACGAGACAAAACTCGTCCACTAGGGACACCTAAGGGTTTAAAGGCTTATTGTACACGCTAAGTGCAATCGCGATGCCTGCGAAAGTGAGTTAGAATTTGTTTATACTATATTTGCTCGAGGACTAGCAAATAATAAGTTTGGGGGTATTTGATAGACACGTTTTCGTGTCTAATTTGTTCCCAATTTGTATTTTGTTAAAGCTCGATTTTGTACTAACTACGTCATTTTATGTAATTGTAGGTTTTTTGGAAGAATAAACTCCCGAGAAAAATTGGCTCGAAAAGTGATGTTTAGACCCAGGAAAAAGCTACTAAAGGCACCCATCGATTGGATACAGACACCCTCTTCACATTTGAATTTGAAAACTGGCGGGAAAATCTGTTTTAAATGCAGTGACATCCTGAATTGATTATGGATGAGATTTTCACGTGATTTTTGGGTCAAAAATCACAGAGATTGATTACAATAACTAAAGTGATTAATCATGACCAAAATGATACTTAAAAATCAGTGAAAAAATTCTCTCCAGGAAGAATATCTCGAGAGAGTTATACTCTCGGATATGAGTTGAATGAGAGAATTTTAGCTCAGAATCGATATCACATCACCAGTTATTTCCAGAAGAGAGGATGGAAAGATACTCAGAGATACACAAAATAGAATCATATCAGAAATTGAAGAAAAAATCATCGGATTATTCTATGTTAATGAATATGTTGAGAATTAATGGATGGATTTGGAGGTGTTATGAAGCTATAAAAAGGTGTTTCGGGTATCATAGAAGAGGGGGGAGAGCATAGGGGTAGGTTTAGAACACACAGAAGAGATCTAAAAATCAATCAGAAAAAATTGCTGCTGGTGGTGTACAAAGAACAAGAATAGGCCACGGAATCTTCAACCAATAGGCCACGGAATCTTCATCGGTTTGCAACGAATATTGTCACAACAACAACATTTGTTCTTCAGTCCCTCTGTAACAGTGAATTTTGTAACCCATATAATCATTGCAAATTCACTGTTTTATTTATTTTTCTCATTTTTAATCATTTGTGAACATTTTGAGCATTGAATTGTAACTCTGAGCAAATTAAAAATACGAGAAGCTAAACCCCATATCTGAGGCGACGGTGGAAGCTACTTTTTCCAAAAATTATGTGGTAATTTTATTTAATTAATTTATGCAATTATTTTATGATTGTTTGCCTTAATTAAAAATTGATTTAATAATTTTTATAGAGCAATTGTGATTTCGTTAGATGGTATATGCTTTGCCTAGGGTTTAGATATTCCATGCTTTTGTTATACAATTGTTACTTTAAGAATTTACTTATTGCAACATTTTAGAATCAAATTAAAAGTTAGAATTGCATGATTATAATTATTGAATTTAATCATTATAAAAATTGGAAAAATAGTGGAAACCTAGCCTCAGTTTTCTCTCAACTTTGTTGTGAATATTATTTTCATATTTTGTGTATATTTTTAGTTTAAAATTAGTTTATTAAAATCTAAAATCAGTATTCACAAGTTCGAGAAACAAACCCGTTTTTACATATGTGCACAGCTTGTTAGGCGTTATGATCAATCAATGTTATTCAATTAGAGTTTGAATATTGATGTATAGTCACTCTAAATATTCAACCACGGAATATAAAAGAGGAATTAAGTTGCTCTATACTAGTAGACGATCTATCTAGGAGCATTGATATCCAATCAGTAACAAAAGAGTGTTTTTGATGTTTATTCTGAATAGTCAGAAACCCTCTGGGGACGAACTACTATCAACACCATTGATATTATGAAGACAATGTTGTTATATACTAGTGTGAAATACATCTAGGAGCTTCCCATGGTAAGCATTCGATATTTCAATTCTCTTTCAGAATATAAAATAAGAATTATTCAATATTTCAATTCTTTTTATATATATGAAATATGATTTTTATGCTAAGTCAGTAGCGTATACAGTATTATTTATTACTTCTCTGATTCTACTACTGGGTAGAGATGATTTTACTATTTTATTCTTCCTTAAAAATCCACCATCTACATTAAGTCCCCTGCTTAATGAGGTACAGTAATGTGCCGCAGTAAGCATTGAATGGTGGTTTTTACTAACATAAGCATAATAAAATAAATTAGCTTAATCGTTAGGTTTTACCAAAGATTCTGATTTGATGACGCTCCAATGACGTCGAACAATCATTGAAGGAGTATTAGTTGGTGTAATAGAACTCTTAGGATGATAGAGCATCGTCTAGAGAGCATGGATTGGTGAAGCATGGCTGATTTGCATGATAGAGGACCAAAATTGACCTGTGCACAACAAAGGCGCATTACTCCAAAGAGGAAATCCTTGTTGGACCAAGACTTGGAAGCTAATTGCTATTAAAGGGGGTAAACCCTATTATTTTTTTGACTTTTTTCTCCACCGCCGACCGACCACCTTCTCTCCTTCTTTTTCATCACCGAACATCAACAGGTCTTCCCTCTTCTCGCCAGTGGCCGAATTCCGGCAAAAAATCTGGTAAGTTTTTTTTTTTTTTGGATTTTTTTTTACGTGGACAATTGTCCAGCAATAATTTTTCTTATACGTGAATATTATTCACGGTTTTGGGGTAAAAATCAAGGTTTTTGATTTTTAAACAAATTTTGCTCTTCGATCATCTTCGTAGGTACTTCAATCAACCTTTGTGTAGCAACAAGAATGTCTTTGAAGCATTCACTCTTGTGTCATCATCACCAGCCGTTACAGGAACCATTGAAACAGGTAAAAGTCTAGTTTTTACCGTTTTTTCTTCTTAGTTTGTTGTGCTTATTGTTGACTCATTCATAACTGTTATTTCCATATCTTTCGTGACAAATCATGGTGACCCCAAGCTGTAATTATGACTTTGATTCCTCGAACAAACAACCCAAAAACACGAAACCCAAGATGAAAACTTTTAAAGAGGTGCACTCTAAACTAGATCGCCCCCTCAGCGAGGCTAGAGAATTGATACGCGTCATGTCTATTAATCATCTGAACATAATTCGCAGTCGACTTTATTCTTTCTTAGCTTCAGTGGATATGGAAGAAAGGCAGAGACGTGACGAAATATCCCAAAATAAGAATGGTGAAGATGAAAGACTTGTTGCTTATCAATAAAAAAGACGCCGGATTGAGCAAGCAAGACTTGCAGCTGAACAGGAAGATCGATCACATTCGTGCTGATGGTGTAGCTTCGGATTTCGATGCAGATGAAAATCCTCCTGATTAGGAACCTATCGATTGTAAGATTGAACCATATCCCCCTGGCATGACGTCTGAACGACTAGCTCAAGCCGATTTTCAGGCCTAGTGTGATGAAAAGATCATTAGGATATGACTTATGATGATCCTGATGAACGTCTCGAAGATGACTTCATAAAGCATTCTGAAGATGAAGATGTAGAAGAGCTTGTTGAAGGTTTTGAAGAGGATCTTGGGGAAGACGATGGACGTGAAGACAGTGACGATCCCAATGATTAAGTCCCTTGATCGACATATTTTCCTTAGTAGATAAACATCTTTGCTTTTCGTAGTTTATAGATGTTGGTTTAGATTTTAGTATATTTGTTCCATGCGGCTAATAGTGAAGTCGGGACCTCCTTAGATAAAAAAATTTCTTTAATACATTCCTTAATTAACATCCTCATGTTTCTTGAATGGTGAATTGATGAGAAATTGTGTGAATGAATGAAATTTTTTGTTATAATTCGTCGTCAGAAAAAATCAGATTTGGGTCTTGTTGTCGTAACGGCTATATAATATAAAAATCCTTAAGTGCTTCAGACATCGAATGTCTCGATTATCAAATGCTCAGAGCATCAAAAGCCTTAAGCGTCAAATGCTTCACGGTCAAATGCCTCGAGCCATTTTTCCTGTATTGTCACCTCTACCTATTACCGTCTTCATCAATTAACTTGTAGTATCCACCAATAACAGCTTTAGCAATCATGAATAGTCCTTCCTAGTCAGAGCTTATCTTAGAGTGGCGATTGCGCTTCGTTGCTTTCATAACCCGGTCTCTTACTTGAAAAACATTAACCCTCACTGGCTTAGCTCTGAATATATGTTGTTGGTAAGGATTTTCCTTCAACTCCGTGATAGCTCTTACGTTCCACACATATGGACATGTAGGAGTCTTCTTAAAGTGGTTATGTGGTACATGTGGACATTCCTGTAATGTCACAAAGAAATATCCATGATGCTCCTTGCCATGATTAGACCTGAGATGAGTGACGAACGACTCAATACGATGTTGGACTTGAAGAGGAGTTTGTTTTATCCACTTAGCAAAATATTGAAAAGGTGAGACTATCCATTCATAATGCCTGGCTAACGATAGAGTTGAGTGTTCCCGCAAACTCAAGTCCTCAGTCAGAAGAGGTGTGAGGGACATTGAGTGGTAAAAAGATGAGTTCAGTAAGCTTTACTTGAGTACGATACCTCTCCACATGTGATGTTACCCTTTCTTATGGATCATGTTTCATAGCCGCCAACTCTTGATATTCTTCTAAGTACAGAAGAGGGTTGTCAGTCATAAACTTCTGACAAGATGCAGAGTTGTCCATTTATGACGGGTATGGTAATGAAGGCATCTTAGCATCTTCAGTCTTGTTGCTATGTAGCCATGGACGGCCCAAAATCATGTCATAACCCAGATCCTTCTTTATTATGTAAAATTTGGTTGCGGCACATGCAGAACCCATTTTAATTTCAAGATCAATGTATCCATAGGCATCCATAGGTCTTCCTTCAGGATCTTGAATAGTAGTAGGTGCATGGATAGCTTCACTTCGTGTGATCCCAACGACTCTGAGTGTCTTGATAGGAATAATGTTGACGGTAATGCCGACGTCAATCAGGGTTTTCTTAAATTCAGCGTCTTTGAGACCAGCTGCAGTGAGAATTCCCCAGTCACACCTCTATCCACCTTTGGTCATCTGTGCAGATTCGGCGCATTCCTGGCTTTCATTGAGTGGAGGTAGCCTTCTTCCAAACACAATGTCATTCAGAGCCACGAACAAGTCATTTCCTTGCGCCTTTGAGAGGTAAAGAAGTTCACATACACGTTCCATCAGAGACTAAACTACTGATTGGTAGGTTCTTCGGACATAGTAAAATTCCTGATAGGGAGAGGTTTCTGTGTACAACTTCAATCCCCATATCCAATTCTCCTGATTCGATCTTTTCTTTGAAGATCCGTTTTAAGCAATTACAATCAATTGTGGGGTGATTAACGAACCTGTGGAAGCGACGATATTTAGGATATGTCATTTCTTGTTCAATTGGTGGGCGTCGAACAGGGGGTAAGTTGATAGCACCGTCTTGTATCCAGACTTCTAAAAGTTCGATAACTTCTTTAATTGGTAATAGAAAATCTATGTTTGTTGTTGGGGTTGGCGTTGAGCCGGTAGTGGAGTAGATACAGCTTGGTGGGCCCTCCGAGGTGGTTGAGCTGCTGGTGAGGCAGGAGTTAGGACCGGAGCTGGTGTTGTACGCTTGGGTCGGTGTTATGGCATTGGGTTTTTCCTCTTAACTTATTCAATCATGGTACTCACAGATGGTTAAGCATTGTACGGTTTAAGAGCTAGGCGTATACTGCTACGGTTCTCACGTGGTTCTTCGCTCTTGGTAGGCCTTGTTCTTTCTAGTAGAGCAGGTGCAGTCGTGGATGATCGCTTAAAAGCTTCATATAACTCAGAAAAAAATTTGAAAACGAAGATTCTCCAATAGAGCACGATAGAATGGTATTATAACATTGATGCAGAGTTCCACCAATTGAATCTCAGTCACATTCGGGTCATAAAAATCTAGCGGTTGGACCCTGAACCTCTTCACATACTCATTAAGATGTTCATTCGATCGCTGAAACATCATTCCCAAGTATGATAATATGACTTGATCAGACACAAATAAGTATTTCTTATAGAAGGCATCGACCATCTTACACCAGTTAGCGATATTATTGGGAGCTATGTTATTGTACCAAGTATACGTTCTTCCAGTAAAAGACTTGGAAAACTCTTTGAGGCGGAGTACATGATTATATTCATGTTCCCCTAGTGATTCAAGAATCGTAAATATGTTGATGAGCATTCCCGGTTCCATCATAAAGTGAGAATGAAGGGGATGAATATTCTCTGGGAAGATATTTCAGAGGGATAAGGGGGTTGATGTTGATGACTAGTAGACAAATTCTTTTTTCTGCTACTTTGGAGAAGTCGCTCCAGATCTTCACGAGTGACGAAGTTGGGTTGTTGACAATCAGCGATAATGCGAACCTCGTCGTCATCTTGAGCATGACCCCTTGAAGTATTGGCATCAGCAGTTGCTTCAAAAGTGTTTTTAGTCTGTTCTCCTGGGGTTAATTTCTCGGTAAGAACCTTGGGGAAGGTAAGTACCTCCTTCTGAGTTGTACCTATATCCGTTTGAGTTCTGGCAAGGGTTTCCTACGTCTGCATTAAGTCGACCATAATAGGAGGAGTTTGTTCATCCCTTGCATCTTCAGTATGATGCTCAGATGGAGGAGGAGAAATATTGTTATCATTGGTAAGGATTGTTGCCAGGAGTACCGCCATTACTGGAACTGGCAGAATTCACGTTGGGAGTGGTTACTGAACCCTACTTAAGATCAGCCATCTCAAAATTGAAAAACTTGAAGAATCAGCTTTGCAACTAAGAGATTAATTTCCCATTGTGGTCTCCAAAATGTTTGTGGGTAAAAACGATGTGAGGGTAAAATAGAAATGGTGAAGAAGGGTAATGCTAGTCAGAGCAATGAGAGACCAAGCTATACAAGTCGAAGCAAGTCACTTAATTAAAAACCAAATCGTTTAAACATCAAACATTTGTATTGTATAAGTACTTTTAAGATTCGAAAGATCAATCTGTACGAAATCAGCCTAAACCAAGAAATTACCGTTCCAATTTTGTTTCAGTCACAAAGGAAAGAGAAGGGTTGATATGTAAGGAGGGAAGCAGAGAGAGTATTGAGATCAATGGAATTGAACGCAAGATGTGTTGAACTGCTATGAAGACGAAATTGAATTTTCTAAGAATCTCTAAGATGATAGCTCTGTGATCATTCAAGTGCTTATGAGATGAAACTCTTTTCCTAGAAAATTCTTTTGTCCTTGTCGATATGTTGAAGAACCTATTTATAGTGGAAGAAGTTAATACATTGATCTCGTAAATGGTGACAGTTTTAGAGGAGTTGAAGAGTAGGGAAGTGGAGATCGTGTGTTGATAACCAATTACATCGTGTTAGTGGGACATGAAAGTTGTGCGTCTACTGTTGCCTTCACTCCTTCAACTGCCGACATGAATTTTTACTTTCTCGTTGTGAGTTTATCTTTACCCCACACGTGTTGTAGGCCGCTATACCAAAACCCTAGTGAATATCCCCCATGTTACATAATTGATGTCTCGAGCATGGTTGAATCTACTTTGTAGATGATTGGTCAGTCGTTGACCTATCTAGACTGTTAGTCTTAGAATATTGATGAGTCTAGCATGTTGACTCATTGATGCACGAAGCACTAGTTGTGTGCTGAGACAGGTAGTGATGCTTAATTAATCATGGATGTAAAGAGTCTGATTAATATTGACACTGGTAGTTATGTCATATCATCATGTCAGGTGAGGAGCAACAATACTCGAATGATGCTTGTTGTTTGAGCTTCAGTCGCGTGAGCGCTTGGTAGTGCGAGCACCAAGTTGCGTGAACGCTAGCAAATTGTAAGATATTCAGTTTCGTCAGAGTATGACAAAATTAAGATTATTTTAAATATTGGTAGGGGGACCAATTGAATTAAACCTTAATATGGCAGATGAACCATGCCAGATGAACAATGGTAGATGAGTGACTAGTGGAGAGACCAACTAGACAAGAGGGAGAATCCCAGAGAAGGAGGACCGACTAAGGTGGTGAGACCGGTCAAGGGTGAGTCTTATCATGGGTTAAGCACCAATTTGGTGGTCAGTAGGACTATGCTTCGCGTACCATGTCATCTCTATATAGATCTGCAGAGTTATGTGATTAAAGCAAGAGAGATTAAGCTTTGGTATAAAAATCATACGAGTTTCAATGGAAAGAAGAAACCCTAAAATAAAATAAATTTTCTTGGAGAAAATATGGGAGTGGGGGACCAGTCAAGGGAGGCTGACCGACCGGTTGGTGTCGGTCCCACAATCTCCCTATTTTTCTTATTATTTTATTTCTTTCTCTTCTATGCTCTTCAAGCTCTGCTCTTCGCGCTATGCTTTGAAGAGCATGATTGTTACTTACACCCGTGGGTGTTAGTTTTTATGAAAATTTTAGACATGATAACCTTCAGTAAAAACGTTGTAGATTCTTTATACAATATCCGTTTTCGATGATCACCCCCAATCCGGAATCTTGAAATCGCTGGATAATCCCCTCTGTCGTTAAATGGCGCAAACAGTGACCCTCCATATGAAATTCAGACAGTTTTCATATTGTAGTTCGTCTAGTGTTTGAATCATATCTCTTAGACCGTTATTCAGAATGAGATGCCCTTTTAGTTTGTGGTTGTGGACAAATAGGGAGCATACATTGTTTAGAATATTTTTCCCCGTTCCACACCCATTGTCACGTTTTTGTAAGGTGATATGACGATGTGTCAGAAATTGGGTATTAATCAAATTAAGGGTTTCGTCGTATTTCGGCCAATATTGGGATATTTAATGCAACCAACATTGGGAATATGTTATTCAAGCTCGACTAATAATTATTGGAGCTTTTGTTTTTTCATTTGGCATGACGGTGACTTACGAACATTTGGTGTTTCGTCTTGGTGCATCCGTGCACAACTTGTTATGCGTTATGATCAATCAATGTTATTCAATTAGAGTTTGAATATTGATGTATAGTCACTCTAAATATTTAACCATGGAATATAAATAGGAATTAAGTTGCTCTATACTAGTAAACATTTTATCTCAGAACATTGCATCCAATCAGGAACAAAAGAGTGTTCTTGATGTTTATTCTGAAGAGTCAGAAACCATCTGGGGACGAACTACTATCAACATAAGTGATATTATGAAGACAATGTTGCTCTATACTAGTGTGCAATACATCTAAGAGTTGCCCATGGTAAGCATTCGATATTTCAATTCTCTTTTGGAGTATAAAATATGGATTATTGAATATTTTAATTCTCTTTCAGAATATGAAATATGAATTTTATGCTAAGTCAGTAGCATATACAGTATTATTTCTTTGATTCTACTACTGGGTAGAGATGATTTTACTATTTTATCCTTCCTTAAAAATCCACCATCTATAATTATCCATGGCTACTTCAAGTTGTATGGTGTTTTATTACGTTTTTTAGCGATTTATCATAGCCTTAGGGATTTTATGATGGAATATGATGATAAAAATCAAAGATATGGATGTTGGACGAAATTCTGTTCCGGTAATCTCTCCGTCAATGACTTTCCTACCACTTCGGAGATTAATGAATTTCTTTGGAAGAAGTTTTGGAGAATCTCAAGCATCTTACAAAAGTTTTCAGTTATTTGTGTGGAAGATTATTCAGGTTCGTGTTAGAAGAACTTTGGATACCAAAATATTGATTTTGATACAATTTCTCTGATGATTGAGGCGAAAGTATGAGAATGGAAAACTAAATTAACTAAAAATATAAATTTCATTGATGTGATAATTCAAGGGGATGCAGATAATATTCATCAAGCCATTTTGGGGAATGATCAAGAGGCTCCTTGGAGATTCAAGGACTTGGTTAGTTTCTTCCGTGTTATTCGATTTCGTGTAGATCAAGAAAATTACATTGTAGATTGGTTGTATCAGTGTGCAATGTATAATGATGTGAGAGGAGGGTGTGTTTATCTGCCACCTCTTCTATATAACAATCAAAACCTCAATTTGAATGAGGTGATCTAATGAATAAATTTTAGGGACTTTATCAAAGCCCCTCATTGTCTCTAAAAAAAGGCCACTAGAAGTATATAGTAGTGACCAAAAGAGTTAACTGTTATATGAATAACGGTATCCCAATCACACATTAAGGTTGATAAAGTTAACCTATAAATAACATCAACATTCAAAGCCAAATCGAATAACAAATATTTCACTCCAATAATCACTTATTTGACATTTCTAACAGAGTTGTTGTAGAATTTGTTATTTCTTTCCCTCCAAATACTCTATTAAATAACAAATCGAAGAAAATTATGGATCTTCTAAATTATGTTTGAACACTTCTTGGAATCCCATTCCTAAAGAGTAGCTCTGACATTACCGCCTAACACCCAGTCTAAACTAAACCAAAACTGCTTAAGAAATAAGATACTCAAAATGTAGAGTTATAGTGTAAATTTTTTTTTTGTTAGTTTCAGTATGGGTGTTGCAGAATAAGCAGTTAGCATATTGAATCATACATGCATTGTAGAAATAATTCAAAGTTGGAGCACCATCATAGCACAAATTCCAAACAAGAAAAGATACCTTCAAAGGCACCTTCAAATACCAAAATTGTTTATCAAGAAAACATAAAAAATCTTCATCTTCCAAAGAATCATATGTATTAGCCACTGAAAATCCTTTACCTGCCAACCATGTCTATCATCCTCATGACCAACGAGAAAAATCTCAGGATCACCAATCAATTGAAATTAATTAATTGATGAAAAATATGTGTTTTAGTTTCTAGGATGTCATAGCGATGTGACATATAACAATACTAACAAAAGAAAGAGTTATAAAAATTATCGAATTGGTTGATCGAGGCAAGGTACTCATATTTACTTAACACAATCCATCCATGCATACGGTGCTTATGGTTACAGATATTGTTTCCCAAGATACAATGATCACATTTATAGAACGTAGCACTACAATTCTATTCAGCTGACGAATGTTGACTCTTACGATGCTCTTAGACACGACTCAAACTTTAGACTTCGAAAAAAAAATTCTAACTTCTGCAAAACCTAAAATAAAAGTGATGGGCTTATATAGAGTCAATGATGACTCTACAAAGTGCATTTTAACCCATAAGTGACTCATCCATGTTAAATGGTGACTCTCCAAACACTTATTACATGTCTTATAGGTGAAGAGGCATGACCCAAACACATCCTTTGGATTTTAAAATCTGAAAAAATAATTCAATCACACAATAATATTTTGTACCAAAATTCCAATATTAACTACATTAAGTAAGTCTTGTTCATTTAAGTTCCTAAAGAATTGTAAATCCCAAGCCCCCAGCAGAGTCACCGCTTTATTTTTCATAATTATTTTATTCTTAGAGAGTTTAAACAAAGCATGAAAAGGAAATTTAAGAGACTTCTCACCAACCCAAACATCATTCCAAAAGTATACGCCTGAACCATTATTCAAAATAAATCTAGAATTAGCAGCAACAAACTTCTTAGATTTTAAAATACCTTCCCATAAGATAAAACAGATTGAATTGGTATAAGCATTAGGAAAAAGAGCATCACCATTACCACCAAACTTATGACAAATGATTCTCCTCCACTCCTTATCCCCAAATCCGTTTTGAGTGTAAGGATTTATTGACTAGTTGCAACTTCTTAATCCTGCACCACCTTTATGTTTGGGAAGAATAACCTTGGACCAAGCCACCAAGCTTCACTTTATTGAAGTGTTAGAAAAACCCCATAAGAAATTCCTTGTTATCCTTTCCATTTCCTTAGCCACAGATTCTGGCATTTGAAACATAGACAAGTAATAAATTAGGAGACTAGCCAACACACTCTTGATTATAATCTATCTTCCACCTTTGATCAAATAAGTTCTTTTCCATAAATAAAGTTTATGTTGAATCTTTTGAATTATGTCATTCCAGACCAAATTACTCTTAGACTTACCGTTACAATGAATGCTCGGTTGAACTGACAGGCATTGGTATGGCAAGTCTGTTGTCAAATTTAGATATCAAAAATATTTTTTGATTTATATCCTACTAAAGTCAAGTTTGAGACTGGAATCGATTAGGTAGTGGAGTCTTAGGATCATCCAAGTTACTCTTGAATATTGGAGATTGAAGATCACACGAAGACATCATTTTGAAGAACTTCATCAAAGGTTAATGAAGGCTAATTTTCCTTTCATATTCTTTTCCCTTCCATACATCTATCTTTGGTAGCAAAGTCAATACTTTAGTAAGGAATGAATTACAAAGAAGATTCTTAGTATAGACTAGCAACTTGCTTAGTATTGTGAAATTTCGTAATTGAAGCTATACTTGATGAAATTCGAATTAAAGGATTAAGAGAGAAAATTCCAGTAAAATATGAAAGTTTGAGTTAGCAAACTTAAGTTGTGTAGTTCACTATCGATAAATTTTTTTGCTCATAAGTTCATAAACTCAACATATGAGTTCATGAACCTAAAGTCTAGAATATTTCAATTGATGACTTTTGTTATAGTGAATTTATGAACCTAACATTGTAAGTTTGCGAACCTAGCTTAAGGCGGGTTCTCATGTAGATTTTTTATAACGCAAATTCCACAAACCTAACATATGGAGTTTGTGAACCAAGGTTATCAGGATTGTCCTGTATACTATTTATAACTTAAGTTTGCATACTTAACATAGTGAGTTCGGGAACCCAAGTTACCAGATTCTCCTGTAGACAATCTATAACTTGAGTTCGCGAACCTAAATGGTTGAGTTCGTGAACCTAGCATAAATGAAAATTCTCCTGATATTTTTTTTTACAATTGAGTTCAGGAACCTAAACTAATGAGCCAACCAAATAACTTGGATTTGGTTCATTTTTTCTTATTTGTTTTCAAGGCAAATGTTTGGCACACTTAAGGTTGTGATTCTTAGTATTTTCTCTGTGCTGCAAACGTTATTTCCAAAAATTGATCAATTTAACTTACAAACCAAGTTTTGGATCTTATTTAGGCATTTGTCACAATTCGTGCACATTGTCTAATTTTGGAAGTTTGGAGTTATCTTAGGAAGTAATTCCCGAATAGAATTTAATCGATGTTATATATGTCTAATACTTCAAACTATGGAAATAACCTCAATGCAAGTCAAGTTCTAACTTAAACAAAAAGTTTTATGTATCCGAGGAAAGAAACTAGACTTAGAAGTTTGAGAAAATACTTGGGTTATAAGAAATTATTGCTTACATCTAAGTCAACCTAGCCTTAATTGATTATCATATATTGGAGACATCATCAACACACAAAACTCAATCATGCACACATTGTGTATCTTGTTGTAAAGTTTGTCCTTCAATACCGAAGGTTCTTCGAGAACTGAGGTAAGACTTTGAAAGACTTTACTTTGACAACATAACAACCAAGACCTCTTTTACATAGACTTTGAAATAATATAACAACCAAGACCTCCCCGTGGGAACGATCCTTTCTTACCCTTGCTTTATAATAAATCATAAGTACTGAGAAAGTAATAAATAATTTTTACGTGGTACGACACATATCATAAATCAAATCGAGATAAAAGTTTCAAAAAATTCAAGAAGATAGTTCTACATGTGTTTCACGAATTACAGCAACTCGAGTATATTTCCTTCTTTTTTCTTCTTTAACTGATTTCTCCATTCAACTGCCATTGTTTACAGCCAACAGAACTCCGTTCAATTCAATCTCGAACAACATCATTCTCTTCTCATTTTCTTGCTTTGAAATTCCAGAGAAACCCATTAGCTCTTTGTTGATTTCTTGTCTCTCCATCTTTATTCTCTCGGTCTCCAAAACCATCAGTTCTTCCACTATCCTTCACTGAATTACTCTCACAGCAAAACCCATATTCAAATTCATCACCATTACTGCCTGTTAAATCACTAGTACCCACTTCATGATTTGCCTATCTCATCCCTCAAATAAGAACTCAAAACCATTCATGGCAACCTCAGATCGAATCCACCTGAGCCTATTATCTCTTGTCATACAGACTCAAGACGCCAGAAAATAAATCTCCATTATTCCTTTTCAAACTCTATATCAGCAACAACAAACATCAATTAATCACCTGTTTTATCGATGCCATGTTGAGTTCAAATACTACTCAAATTCCATAACCTCCGTATCTTTCCTGATCTTGGAATCATTGTCGCCGGCATGAGGGGTTTGGCAGTAGATACACCTTCTTAGTTCAGTGAAAATAAATAAGATGTTGTTTGTTATTCGACCTAGCTTTATATAAGATATAAGAAGGAGGTGGCCCTTAGTAACCTTGCATCTGTCTTTAGGAAACAAGCAGTTTAACTCCCTTTAGCATTCCTTTGTAAAATAGTTGGTTCCCTCCTGGTAATTTTTTGTTTTTCACACGATTGAGACTTGTGTGCATGCTAGATTTGTGTCCATCAACACACAATGACTCCAGAAAATGCCTTGAGATGCTATTTCCCTTTTTTTAGTTCATGTGACTCCAAAGTACTTATAAAACTCAAAACAAGTGTAATATACACTAATACAAGAGAAATAACTAAGAAAAGCATAGAAATTTGATATTCAAATAATGTATTTTATGCACTTATCAAATTCCCCCACACTTTCCTTTTGCTAGTCCTTGAGCAACCTAAACTAAAGTAATCTTAAAATATACAACTCCATTTCGTTGAGGATACGGTTACACTTAGCATGTGTAACGAGCCTTTAAACCCCTAGGTGTCCCTAGTGGACGAGTTATAGTCTCGTGAGGGTTTACAAGAGGTATATCCACAAAACGTAATCCAACTTTTAAATATTCCAAAGCACATGCATCCAAAGAGCTAATAGGACATAAAATTTCTGCACACCAATAATAAGAATTTATCAAAGAACACTGTTCTCATGCTTAACTTTTGTTTTTGGAGAAAACCACCATATGAAAGAATTCAGGTTCGAGAGCGGTCAAATATCTCGAATTCTGCCTCACAAATAGAATTTTATGAAATTGACACTCAAAAGACGCACTTTATGGTTCTCATGTGTACATGCAGGAATGAAGATATAAATCCTGCGCATAACTAATGGTGGGAAGGGAAGACAATCTGAAATAAATCTGATTAACCCATAGAAACGTGGGAAGAAAAATACTTGTTTTCTGATGACCTCTACGTAAAAAAATCAACCACTATGCGAGGATAGGAATTCTCACTCGCCTTCTCACTCAATCTACAATCAACACCACTCTCAAAACGTCCCATACAAACGTCTTCGTCTTCGGCTTCAACTGTAGATGATGAACTCTTGAACTTCATAGAACTTTGACAATTTTTAACTCTTTTCTTCTCAAATTCTTGTTGTTTGAAACTTGTTTATAGACTTCTTCTTTCCCACGGACTTAATAAATAAATACAAAATGAAATATACAGTAAAGCAATAAAAACAACTACATTTTTTTTTTTCTTTTTCTGATTCCTTCTTTGTTCTTTTTTAACTGATTTCGTCATTCAACTTCCATTGTTTACAGCCAACAGAATTTCGTTCAATTCAATATGGAACAATATCATTCTCTTCTTCTGTTCTTTCCTTGAAATTCAAGAGAAATACATTAACTCTTTGTTGATTTCTTGTCTCTCCATCTTCATTCTCTCGGTCTCCAAAACCATCAGTTCTTCCATTATCCTTCACTGAATTACTCTCACAGCAAAACCCATATTCAAATTCATCAACATCTCTGCAAGTAAAATCACTATTACCCACTTCATGATTTGTTTGTCTCATCCCTCAAATAAGAACTCAAACCCATTCACGGCAACCTCAGTTTGAATCCACCTAAGCCTATTATCTCTTGTCATACAGACTCAAGACACCAGAAACCAAATCTCCATTGTTCCTTTTCAAACTTTATATCAGCAGCAACAAACATCAATTATTCACATGTTTTGTCGATGCCATGTTGAGTCCAAATACTACTCAAATTCCATAACCTCCATATCCTAACTCTGTATCTTTCCTTATCTTTGAATCATGGTCGTCGGCGTGATGGGTTTGGCAGCAGATACACCTTCTTGGTTCAGTGAAACGAAACAAGATGATGTTTGTTGTTCGACCTAGCTTTAGATTAGATATAAGAGGGAGATGGCCCCTTGTAACCTTGCATCTTTCTTTAGCAAACAGGCAGTTTAACTCCCTTTAGCACTCCTTTGTAAAATAGTTGGTTCCCTCCTAGTAATTCTCTGTTTTCCACACGATTGAGACTTGTGTGCATGCTAGATTTGTTTCCATCAACACACAATGACTCCGGAAAATTCCTTAAGCTACTATTTCTCTTCTTTTACTTCGTGTGACTTCAAGGTACTTATGAAACTCAAAACAAGTGTAATATACACTAATAGAAGAGAAATAACTAAGAAAAAACATTTAAAATTGATATTCAAATAATATATTTTATGACTTATCAATTTGTTTATAATTCTTATCGGTACAGAAAGTCCTTTTGAGACATGGCTCATAATAAGCACAGAATACGTTTCATTTTGAGACATAAAAGTTTTTCTTTGGAGAGATAGCTCATAATGAGCACAAAACACGTCTCATTTTGAGACACATAAGTTTCTCTTTGAGATAAGTCTCATTTGAGACACAGATGATCTTTTCAGAGATCAAGGTATCGAGTGAGACACATATTATATCTTCGGATCTCTTCGGAGATGTATAAATGTTTGGAAAGAGACATATCTCATATTGAACCAGATTTATTCAGAGATGAATAAATGTCTCGAAGGAGACATACCTCATATTGAGCCAGATCTCTTCGAAGATGTATTCTCGTATTGGGACATAAGGATCACATAAAAGATCTCGGTTGAGATATAAAGGATTATAAATTTTTAAGTGCAGCTCATTATTAGCTAATAAAGTTTTTTACGTAAGGATAATGGATTAAAGCGCAAGTGTACGACAATAAAGTTAAAAGAAAATGGTCCACCTAGTTTTCTGATTATAGAAACAACATATGCATTTTCTAAATGGTGTATATGTTTATATAGTTAAATGTTAGCGTACTTTTGACTCGGGCCTACAATTTTCAATAAAAAAAAATTGTTTAACCAAATGGAAGATATTGGAATTTTTATGGTTTATACAATAATTCTTATTTAGATTAAGTTAATCTTGATTGGTTTGAACGTAAACTAGATTAGTTATAACCTGGATTGAGATAAGACTAAAGTAAAATCAAGTGATTAAGATTAGCTTAGGCTAATATTATGTTGAGGTTAACCACCTTATGTGTCATATGATTCAGCGGTGAGGTGTCACCCAACTAATGACGGACATGTTGAATAACACATAGTTGATGACTAAGATCCACTTCTAGTTTTTTGTATATATTATGTATTTATGTTTTTTCCATCAGGTTAAGTAAGAGGAAATAGAAATTGAAATCTAAGTTTGAAAACTACGCTATATTCTGATTTCTTCTTCTAGTTTAACTATGCATGATGTTGTGTTATATTTGAATGAATCATTCATTTAAAGTGTGAATTAGTGATGGAACATGCTAACACTAGGGTTTATATCTATATCAACATAAATCATTTTTATAATCATGTTTAATGTTTAAATTATGATGATTATTGTGGATGAAATAATAGCAAAAATAACAACATCTAGTGCACTTGATTGAAATATCTCAATAAGTTAAGTTAAATTATTTTTATCCGTCATTTTTGTTACCATAAAGTTGTAAGCATGACACTAGCATGTTGTTATCACATAACTATGAGATATTATATAATCGGTGAACTATACCGAATTCACACTTCTGGTTAGAAGTTGGTCTCCTCCTTTATTTTCGTATAAAAAAATAATAAAATAAACGTATTCTAACATTATAGAAAGTTATATGATCTATCAGGTTCCTTAGTTGTTCATTTTTCCAACTACCCTAATTAGTGGATTTGTTACAAAAGATTGAGATATTAGCAGTGAAAGCCTTTAATTGTCTGCTTACAAAAATGAAAGACATTGCTTTAAAATTAAAGAGTTTTTTGTTTGAATCTCCAAATAAGAGATATTTTTGAATCTTTCTTCTTTTTCTTTGGCATGTTGTGACCATTTAGCTATGGCGCCCATTGAAGCCTCTACTCCTTTCATTTTGATAGGTTCTCTAGTAATCCAGTTTGAGGACTCTCCTCTAACTTCTCTATATTTTCCTGTATCGTCAATAAGAGTTAGAGCTATACCTAATTCACTTAAATCTGATATTCTAGATAATGTTATATTTATCATGATATTCATGAAATTTGGAAGATGCCATTGATCATCCTTGGATATGAGAATATTTTGGTCCTGTAAGGGATCATAGTATAGATTTTGAATTGAGTTAAAGTTTTTGTTACTGATATTGGTAGTAGCATTGATATATTTAACTATGTTTATAGCTGTTGTTAGACTATTTTGATCAATCTTATTTAAAGCCTTGTTATATCTGGCTTTCCAAATATGTCAGATTATTGTACTACAAATTTCATCCCACTTCAATATTGTTGCATATTTTTCTATTGTTAGGAACCAATTATTAATCCATTCATGGCGGTCATTGGCATTACCTTTAACATAATCCATGCTAAGATTAAGATGGTTCCATATTTGAACAACACAGTTGCACTCAAAAAACATATGGTTTAAAGTTTCATTATGTTCATTGCAAAGAATATAAGTTGTATTAATATTTGGAATGATTGCATCCACTCTCATACTATTTGGAAGTATGGAATGGGCTACCTTCCATAAAAACATTTTAATAGAAGGGGAGACCTTTAGATTCCATATTTGATTCCAATCCCTATTGTCATTTTGTTGATTGTTGAGATTTTTATAAATATATTTAACACTATAAATGCCATTTGGGGTTAGGCTCCAGATTCCCCTATCATCCATGTTCTCCTTTAGAATAACCAGTTGGTGGATTAAGCTAATAGTTTGTGGTTGTCCCAAGTTTTATTTTGGTTTAAAAGATCACTAACCAAGTTTATAACATTTGTATCTAGGTTTGGTTTATTTAAAGGAGGATTTTTACCTGGGATCCAAAAATCAGTCCAGATATGCCATCTAAAGCAATAGGATGGACATCAAGAGTGGATTGGATTTGGGTAGTTATGTAGGGGTCAAACTTAGGACTATAAAACACCCCATATTTATTAAGGTTAATGAGTTGGCCTGATGTTTCCCCAAATTTATTAAGGAGGTTCAAGATATTTATAGTGGCTTCACAAAAAATGATACAATCGTCAGCGAAAAGAAAGTGGTTGACGGATGGTCCATTTTTAGTTATTTTGTGACCCTGAATTTGATTCATGGATTCAGCATGTGTTATGGTTCTCGATAAAGATTTCATACACATAAGAAAGAGATAGGGTGAAAGGGGATCCCCTTTTCTTAATCCACGGGTTGGTTTGAAAAAACCACAAGGAGAACCATTTAGCAAAATTGTTAAATTAGTTGTGGATATACATTGGAAAATGATATCACACCAACTTTTAGAAAAAAACCCAATTTTCTCATGATTTTTATTAAAAAATTCTACTTAACTCTGTCGAAGGCTTTCGACATGTCAATTTTGAGACCCATTAAATTTTTCTTCTTTCTCATATTATGCATTAGTTCATGGGGAACTGCAATATTATCTGATATCTGCCTTCCTGGGATGAATGCAGTATTGGGGAAATGATCTTGTTTAAAAGGGGATTAATTCTATTAGCTATTAATTTAGAGATTATTTTATAAGTCGTATTGCAAAGAGCTATAGGTCTAAATTATGCCGGAGTTAGAGGTTTTTCAGTTTAAGGGATTAGGGAAATGAAAGAAGAATTAATTTCTTTGAGGATGTGACCATTTGAAAAGAAAGTTTGAATTGTTTTTACAAGATCAAATCCCATAGTTTCCCAATTCTTTTGAAATAAATTGGGTGGGAAACTGTCTGACCAGGACTTTTATTAGGTTCCATTTTAAAAAGAGTATTTTGTATTTCCTCTATGGTAGTCAAAGCTTCCAGGATTAAATTATCCTCCTCTGTTATACAAGTGGGAATTAGGTTTAGCATGTTTTCATCAATTTGAAGGTTAATAGATGTGGCAGTGTTTATAAAGTGATTGTTGAGACACTCAACAGTCTCTTTCTTAGAATTTATCCAGATGTTTTCATTGTTTTTAAGAGTATATATTCAATTTCTTCGATATCTATGTCTATCCATGTCATGAAAATAATTAGTGTTTCTGTCCCCTAAGGCCAAAGCTTGGTCTTTGCTTTTTATTTTCCAAAATTGTTCTTTTATGTTACACCAATTAGTTAGTTCTCTTGTTATCTTGGTCGGATTTTTATCTTTAGTATTATAGTTAGAATTTTTGTTAGTTTCATCAAGCCTCTTTTTAGTATCTTTTATGTTGGTATTTTTATTACCATAAATTTCTTTGTTCCATTTTTTAGCTCAGTTTTCACATTGACAATCTTTCTTATCATACAATAAGCTGGAGAACCCACTATATGGATATTCCGAACATTATCGATAAGGGGCTTGCATTGAAGGTGTTCGATCCAAGGAACGAAAAACTTAAAAGGCTTAGCCCCGTCATTCCAGATTGTGGAATTATTAGGGAATATGATCATAAATGAGTGTTTGAAAGTGTGTGATAGTGCTAGTTGGAAATTTTCTTAGCCATTTTTTATTTCCTAATGCCCTATCTAGTCTTTGTTTCGTAAAGTCAGAAGTCATTTCTTTTGTTATTCCAAGTGAAAGGATAGCCTATAAATCCTAAGTCTTGAAGGTCAATGTTATCAAGCATTTCTATGAAAGTATTAGCTTCAATTTGATTTATAGGAAATATATTATGTTTTTCAAATTCATGTAATACAATATTGCTACCACCAATTATGACCCAGGGTTCATTAATGTTATTAGCTATTTCTCTGATCATTTTCCATGATTCATATTTAGTCTCTCTGTATGGGCTACCATAAAAATAGGATATTATCCAGGAAGAATTGATTGTTTGGTCAAAAACTCTAGCATTTATTTGGTTGTGTTTGTAGTCTATTATAGTCAGTTTAACATTATGTTTCCAAGCTAGTATTAGGCCTCCAACAGTTCCTCTAGGAGGGACAATCCAGAAGTTTGGTAAGTTTAGTTAATTCACTAATTCGTGGGAAGATACTGTACTTTTGTATTTGAAAAATGTTAAGAGTTTGTTCTACATTTTTGGTTTGTTGCTTAGTTTTTCAGATAAAAATAGAATATCAGGATTTTATGAATTTAGCAAATCATTCAAGCTGACTATAATCTGGATTTTCATATAAGAGAATTCTAGCCATGATGGGTTGAAAGGTTTTGGGTAGACTTCTGAGCCGAATGGCAAAGGTTCACTTACCCAAATGTTGACCAAATCACTCACCCAAGGATTTGCTTAGTTTCAGATAAAAATAGAATATCAGGATTTTCTGAATTTAGCAAATCATTCAAGTTGTTATAGATTTCAGGGTTGTTTTTGTTTCCGAGGCCTTGGCAGTTCCAAGCTTTAGTCTTAATGAATCGCCAAAAGTAAGACACTATCGGATAAATGAATTTTCCTAGAATAGAATTATATATAAAGTTCAGATTATGGATTTTCAGCATGATTATGAATTTAGTACCTGTCTCAGTCCTATTATCTATCATCAACAAATGAATTCTTATGTGGATTGTTTATATCCCCCTCAAAGATGGAAGTTACCTCTTTATTCAGCTGCACTTTCTCCATTGTTTGATTTGGTTCATTAAGATCAGTAATTGATTCATTTGTTTTGGTAATATTCATTTTGTTTCTTTTGTTGGGTTATTTTCCATCCAAATTGGATCTCTTTTTATTAATAGGGTTTTCTAGATTCTGAGTTTTACCAATTATGAGATTGTTGGATGAAATATTGGAGAGGGTTATAGCTTTTTCAACTTCACCTATCCTGATCCAATGCCCAGGCAACGATTTCTTCCTAGGGGAGAATGGTTGGATTGTTTCATCGCTAACATCTGGACTGAAAGGGGAATTTGAATTAGGGATTTTGATTGAGCCGAAATCAAGATGCAAAGGGAATTTTCTTTTTATCTTGGATGAGTTGGATATGGTTTGTTTCTTTCTTTGTATGCGGGTTTGGGCTCTGGGTTGGGTTTTACCATTTTAAGTTTTTGGTTTTGAGGGTATTGGGTTATTGATTTTAAAAGCAGTAAAATTTTGTTGGAGATATTGACAAGCTTTAAGGAATTTTGCTTGAGGGGAGTTGTTTAATTGATTATCTCCTGCAGAGAAAGTTATGATTTGTTGAGTATCATTGTTGTTTGACTTTGATTTCTGAGAGTTACTCACAACATTCAGGCTGGTTGAATTGCTTGTTTTAAATTGAATTTCTTTTTCAACTCCAGATTCTTCATTGCACCTCTTTATAAAGTGATCTAAGCATCTACAAGATTTGCAATGGGAAGTTTGAATAGCTTGTAAGAGAATTCTAGCCATGATGGGTTGAAAGGATTTGGATAGACTTCTGAGCCGAATGGAAAAAGTTCACTCACCCAAATGTTGACCAAACACTCCACATTCTTTTCTTTATTTGCTCTACCATAAGTCTTTTTGTGTGTAATGTAAGTTCCTGCAGGGCTACAAATGGATTTCAGAGTTGGTATAGTGATGAAACTTGAGGGACAATTTTTAATATGCATCCAAATTCTGATCTTAAATTATTCTTCTTCCTTTATAAGGTGTGGACCTTCCTTAGGACATTCAACCAAGGCTACAAGGGTTCCCATCAGCCATCAAGCCCCTCCTTGTTTTACCAAGTCGAAATCTTCTCTAGCTTTGAGGTGAAACTGGTAGGAGTTTCTCCTCTGGTTGTAGAGTTTGATGATCACTCCGGACTTAAGGTTCCAATTTTATTTTATATCTTGAGATATTATACTTATGTCAAAGGACATTTTATGACAAAGTCTCCCCATAACAGTCTGATTCCAATTTTGGGTTGGTAAAGGTTCATTATTTTCTGGCTTCAAAAAGACTTTTGGAGTTAGGTTGGGAGGAATGGTAACGTTGTTTTTTATTTTACTATCTAGATTGTCTATGTTGTAGTCAATATTCTATGAGGAAGCTTTATTGGATGTCATAATAATCTTAGAAGGGAAAGTGTTGAGGTTCAGGATGATGACCTTGTTGTTTCCTTTATAAATGATGCTGAAGAGAGAAAGTC
Organism: Papaver californicum; assembly: GCA_023531435.1. NCBI lineage: Eukaryota > Viridiplantae > Streptophyta > Magnoliopsida > Ranunculales > Papaveraceae > Papaver > Papaver californicum. The sequence goes on along the minus strand of JAJJMC010014687.1, from coordinate 18,962,906 downwards.
TTTAGGTTTGAAATTCAAATTTGGAATCTTTTTAAAATTGAAAAATTCATAGACTTGGTCAAAAGCCAAATATAATAGCTTAGTCTTGTTGGCCTTTCTTTGAAGAAAGTCATCTTTGAGTTTTTCAAATCTTGAAGTTGATATGAAAAGGGAAAATTCATTGGACTTGTGATGAGATAACAGATAAACTTGTATTGTCAAACTCATGCTTTGCTGGATAGTTTTAGAGTGTGTGGAAGTTTCTTGGAAAAACTAGATGGGTTATCCTTTGGGTAATTCTTAGAAAGGTAATGATTTAATATGGGTTTAAGGTTATACTTTTTAAGGTTTTGAAGGAGACAAAGAGTGTCAGTCATGGCAACCTTAAACCTAGGATTTTTAAGGATTATCTTTCCTCTTTTCAAGAGAAAAACATTTGATAGATGAAAGTCAGGTGTTTTGATATGATTGGTTCTCCAGGATTTTCTCAAAAGTTTTTCCTCTGAGCTATCCGAATCCAGGGTGTCCTTCCTTTTCCTTTTTTTTTTTAAATAAGATAAACAAAAGCCAGCGAGGCTTGTCATGGAAGACTTCAAAGGAGATGTGAAGCTAAGCATTGATGACTGAAGAGTAACTAAACAAGACAGGGAAAGAGAATTAGCACAACCTGTAGAGCCAAAAATGCATAAAAAACACCAGAAAGCAATTAGGAAAAAAAAATTCCATCACAGCTAGAGAATCTATCTGCAGACTAAGTGAGTAAGAAAATACAGTAAAGGAGATAGAAAAGACTCTGACAAAGCGGAGCAAAAGGGAAGACGGAAATTTTATTGGTTTTAAGGTTTCAAAACAGTCAATAAAGACAGAACTAAGGCCTAAACAAAGAAATATAAGAAGAATAAAGAAAATGAGAAAGGAAAGCTAAAAATGAAATTGAGCAAACAAAAAATTAGCTAACAAAATGACAGGAAACAACCGAAATTATGAGAAGAAACGATCAAGCAAGTGATGAAATAGTAAAGAGAATTAAGAGAAAGTTAGAGTTTGAAAGTGGAGAGTGTAGCAAGGTGTGTGATCCAATTTCAGACAATGTCAAGCAAGAAGATAACTTTCCAATAACGCAAGGGAAAACTCCACAAGAGCAGGAGAACACAAATAATGAGTCTTCTTCAGTTGCAAGCTCTGAATCTCTTTTGAGCATTAACTAATATGAAATATGGGGATCTAATTATGAGGATAAACCAGAAAATAATTGTTACAATGATGTTCCTGGTGTTGAAGCCAATCTCCTTCAAATTGAAATGGGATTTATTCTGAAAGTTATCAAGTTCTCAATCTTCAACCGGCAGAACCCAATGACGAAAACTATGAAGCTTTTGATATTAATGAATATATCAATTACGATTCAGACACAGGCTCATTATGATTCTAAAGGGAATTATTATCACAGTGAGGTCCTGATTAACGAAGAATATGAAAACTATTTTGCCAATGCCAAGATCTCTCAAGAGAAGGAGAATGAAGTCGGGTATGGGACAGGATGGGAGACTGATGAGGCTGGAGATGACTACACCAATATGGTTATTGGTTCAGTGGGTGGTGTTGATTTTACTTCGATAACACCCTTTGTGTTTATTAATCAGTGGGATGATGACCTTCACGAAGCTGAAGGAACTACCAAAGAGGATACTGATGATAGCACCACAAATGAGGAAAGCCAGGGTTCCGAAGAAACAACATTTTCTAAATTAGGTTTTTAAAAGAGCGAAGAAGATAGATAATGAGAAGTACTTGAAAAATAAGCTTTGGTAATGGGGTTATAAAGGTCTTTGGAGTCTTTATGGAGTCTAGATAGTCTTAGAGGTCTTTTAGGAGTTTTAGGATCACAAGATAGATAAAGTTTGATGTAACCAGAAGGGATAGGATTGAGTCTTAGTTTCTATGATTTCCAAAATTCTGTAATGGGCAATCTCAGATGATATTGATCATGGAGATTTAAGTAGTTAATCTTGGAACCTCTTTTGATGGTTGAGATTAACTCATAAATCTTGTTGATTGAGAAACTCTGGGAGAAATGTTAATAAAATATCTATTTCAGTTTGTATTAACTGAACTTTCTTTTGAAATTTATTGGATCAATTTCATTTAAACAATTATCCGATTAGATTCCAATCTAAACTATCCGTTATCAATAAAAACCAGGTAAGTACGATTATATTTAGAAAACATTATTAGAATTCAGGTATATAAAGGACAGAGAAAAAAGAGAGAAAAGAAGGCGAGTTCAGAAGTTTTGACTATTTATTTCATCGGGTTAATGTATTTATTATTTTTTTTATTTATCTTTCTTCAAATGATATATTACGAATCTTTACACTCTAAAAATTATTTAAAATAATAAATTAAAAGTGAATTAACAAAAAAATTATAATTATTACCCAGTGCGATAGCACGAGTTATTATCTAGTATAATCATAAATATTAAAGATGATGTAAAATAAATTCACCACATTAAAAGTTGTTCACATATTTAATGATGACTGAAACCCTCTTTCTAAATGGTAGATGAACATTATCATATTTGATTCAGATTGACTGAGTCAATTAAATTTTTATTTCTCATTAGTTTAGATGGACCTTTAGACCAAGCCCACCTTAGTATACAAGAACTAACTGTAAAAATAATTTTCACCGGGTGCCTAAATTTCTTACCCGTTCAATAAAGTAAAGAAGAGAGATATAGGGGCTCCAAAATTGATTGAGGGGCTCCTCTAATAAGACAAAATAGGGACATTATGAAGTAAAACACAAAAACCCCTTATCCATAATATTTTCACAATACCCAAACCATCCCTCATTAGTAATCTTAATTACATAAATTAGTTAAGATTAATTTAAACTAATCATGATTAATTAAACATAATCTTTTACCTAATCAAATGATTTGAAAATTTTTTTTTATTTGAATTTGTGTTTGGTGGGAAGAAAAACTTGATGAAATCACGATTCGAAAGATTCAAATTTTGTTGTTCAGAGAAATTTACGGTTGGGTTTCATGTCGAACCCAACCGTAACCATAAGAAAACCGAAGAACACCAATTTTTGGCCAGATTTACGGTTGGGTTTTAAACAAAACCCAACCGTAAATCAAAGAACAATGATGAACACCAATTTTTGGCCAGATTTACGGTTGGGTTTTCAACAAAACCCAACCGTAAATCAAAGAACAATGATGAACACCATGTTTTGTGCAAAGTTACGGTTGGGTTTTAAACCATACCCAACCGTAAGTAGAAGAAAATGATGAACACCATTTTTCCAAAAGTTACGGTTGGGTTTTAAAGGAAAAACCAACCGTAACTCATCCTTTTGAGGATTGATTTTTTTTTGTAAAATTTGAGTTTTAAAAATCAAAATTTTGAAATAATTCAATCATTTTTACTAGATTTTGAAGGTAAATTGGGTGTTTGAAACAAAGAAAAAACGAAAAACACACAAATTAGATAATCCAAATTTGTGTTATCCCGTAGAATTTACGGTTGGGTTTTGGCTTATAACCCAACCGTAACAGTTCTGTTAACATTTGTTCCAATTTCAACACATAATTACGGTTGTGTTTTGCCTTAAAACCCAACCGTATCCAGTAGAACTTACGGTTGGGTTTGGCTTATAACCCAACCGTAACATATTCTGTTAATTTTTGTTTCAATTTCAACACAGAATTACGGTTGGGTTTTGCCTTAAAACCCAACCGTAGACAAGTTGTGGTGTTTGTACAAAATGTATTACGGTTGGGTTTAGTTATCGGACCCAACCGTAAATGGTCCTGTTAACTGTTTTTTGATTTTCAATATACTCCAAATTGGGTTTAAAACACAACTTTCTAACTTATTCCTTCTATTGTAATAGATTTAAAGTAGTTCATTAAAGGAAAAAAATAAAGGAAACGAAATACAATAGACCATTGGATGATTACACTTAAACACTTAAAGATAATGGCGATAATCAAACACCCGACTTGTTTCCGTAATACGGTAGCAATCTGTATGCTTGAACTCCTCCCCATATTTGATTTTATACTGCTCCATAGACAACACATGCTGAAAAAAATAAATCAATTATTAGTTTGAGTTTTTGAAATCTCTTTTTAATTAACGATTTATTAATCGACAAACTTACTCTTTCCACACCGTTCTCGTAGGGATTTGCTTCGAATCTCATTTGCTTTTCCAGTTTTAAGTTGTTCATTTGTCGATACAACGTCTCTAACCGTCTCTTGATGGCTCTCCACGGCCTATGATTTACATTCCCCTCTAATGTCGCAAACATTCGAAATACCCGCTTCCACCATTCTTCGGTATCTTGACCCTTATACCAATTTTGTTGTGAAACAACGTTGTTATTGTTGTTATAGAAGGCTCTATCGTAAGCATGCTCTAGCATCGTATGCCACGCTCGAACAATTGCAACATCTTCATCATTCGTGTATGTATTTACCATTTTTAGTGGTTGAAAGGGTATGGTGAGAATAATGAGAAAGTCTAGAATTATAATGAGAATGAAAGTGATAGAGAATAATGAGAAAGTGACAAGTAAAGGTTTCCTTTTATAGGGAAAAAGGAACCAACGGCTTGATTTTTAAAACAAAAAATCCGTTAGAATTGTGTACTTTAAGGAGACGGAAATTCAGACATTTTGAGAATCCCGCAGAATTTACGGTTGGGTTATGAGGTGAAACCCAACCGTAATATAGTTGTGGTGTTTCTACAATTTATTTACGGTTGGGTTTAGTAATCGAACCCAACCGTAAAATGATTTTTAGAGTGAAATGTAGTTACGGTTGGAAAGGCTCACCTAACCCAACCGTAACTTCTAGTGTTAGTATTAGTGTATATTTTACCATATTGTTACGGTTGGGTTTTGCCTTAAAACCCAACCGTAATCTTGTTGCGTTGTTTGTACAATTTTTGTTACTGTTGGGTTTAGTAATAGAACCCAACCGTAAATATGAATGTTTGTAGTATGAATTGTAGTTACGGTTAGGTTGAGTCATGAAGCCAACCGTAAAAGCAGTTTTTAAGACAAAATTAGTAATGATGGGGTTTAGTTCATTTTCTTATCAAATACCAGAGTTGTGAAAAACCTTATTTTTAACATTAAAGGAAGAACCAAAGGAAACGAATTACAGTAGATCATTAGATGATTACACTTAAACACTTAAACACTTAAACACTTAAACACTTAAACACTTCAACACTTAATCATAACGGCGAAACTCAAGATAGAAACTTTGTTCCAAGATACGATAGCAATCTGTATGCTTGAACTCCTTCTCAAAACCCAACCGTAACAATATAAGTACAAAAGGTGGTCCATATGTTACGGTTAGGTTTTAAGAAAAAACCCAACCGTAATACTCAAACCAAATTTTTATGGACGCTCTTTGTTACGGTGGGGATTTTCTACAAACCCAACCGTAAGTTGTTTTTAAAAATTGGCACAAATTATTTACGGTTGGGTTATCTATTGAAACCCAACCGTAATACTCAAGAACATGAAATATTACGGTTGGGTTTTGACACGGACCCAACCGTAATATCAACTGTGTGCAACATTTTTTTCCCAAAATCATGATCAAACATGCGAATAAATCAATTACAAGTTTTAAGAATACATGGATTTTCTACAATACCTTAGATACACCATTGTTGGACTTTTCGGTGCTTGATTTTGCTTCTCACTGTCGATTTCTTGTTGAATCTCTTGATTAGGTTGAAAGGAGCAGGGTTCATTGCCATCACTGCTACCTTGAACGCCTTTAGTATGCTTCTTCATCTCGAAATGTTGAGTTAAGTTTAATCATCGTTGAATTTTGCGAATTGGCGATGAATCGAGGGAGATTACGGTTGGGTGTTGATAGGTTTTCTTTTGTTTAAGTTTTTAAAAGTTATGAATTTTGTTAAAAGAGTTTAGGTTTTAATTGGTATAAGGGTAAAATCATCATTTAACAAAAACCCCTAGGACATCCCTTATCGTAAAAATGGGTCACCTCGGCTCAACTAGAAGCCCCTCACTCAAATTTGGAGCCTCTATATCAGCCTTCAAAGTAAAACAAGGAAGCCTTTTTGCACGTCACTCTCTTGACAGTGTATATCATTTCATTTTTTTTAAAGCTTATAACAATAAATCTGCATCAATAGTCGCTTATAATGTGATTCTAAGAGTTCGACAGTTCCCATAGAAATCGGGCTACCCAGAAATTATTTCTTGATGTAAATTTTGAATATTGGTCTTACATGTAAAAGTTGGGATTCATAATGAAAACATGTTCCGAATTCAGTGTTTTATCTTGGGTTTCTTCACTATCATCACACTGCAATGAGCATGGTGGGCGCAATAGTCACTTACACTTCCCAGAACAGCCCTGCAGAAACAAGAAGAGATAACCAGAATTATGGTAGACAGGTAGAGACTAAAGATTCTAAACTACTCTTTTCAAAAGTCTGCATCAAAACACACTAACATATGATATTGGGTAGCTAGGGTATACCTTTTTATTGCTCCATAGCCGTGACTGCCAACAACCAACATGGTTGCATGGTGTTTCTCTACAGCCTCACACAGCACACTCCTTGGATCTCCTTCCACCACTTCGAAAAGCACATCATCATTTACCTAGGTGTACACATGCCATAAAATAAATTTCACATATAATTGGATGATTCGTATAGGTTTACAAATTCATTTTCTTATCGGGGATTTTGCTATTCTAAGGTATTTAGGAGAAGTGCGTTCTAAGAATGTGATTCTTGTACCAAAGAAATCAGACATTGAGATAAAACTGTATAACAAATGCTATTCCATGCATTTGAAACACAGTCATTGACCAAAAAAAAAAAAAACACTGTCACAAAAAAAGGTTTCCAATTTAAAGTTATTTGTGGGGTATTATGGTTTGTTCTATTCAATTCATATATCGGAGATACCAAATTATATGGTATAATGTTGTTATACTCACTGGGAAAATCCAAAGAAAAATCATGTAAATCCTTTTTGGGCAAATGATAAGTCTCACACGAAAATGTTGAATCCATTTTGGAACTTCCATAGATCTAGCCACAAATTTTTCCATACTGAATCTAGATTATTGATAAAAGAATTAGGTGGATTATTATAAAGGTTGACACATTACCGACATCAAGCTGTTGTTTATAACAAATTTTTCAGGCCGTGTGTTTGGTCAAGTACCTCCCACCAAAAACTCTATCACCAGCGTTGCTAATAGGGAGGTGTACCTGTGCCAGTACTAGTACAAAGCTATATGATGTTTTGTCTTACTGTATATAAATTTTGTTACACCCCCAAACAAACTAGTACCCCTATTAGTATATTAGTGGAAACGGGTGGATGTTTTGAACGGCTCCCTTGGCACATTATTAAAAGTACAGTTAATCTTTGTTAGACTACCTTTCTTAACTAATTATGATCATCACAAATTCATCCAAGAGAAACTATTAGAAAGTATACGATGAATGACTTACAGATTTTCCAATACAAATTTCGTTAGCTTTTTCCAAAATCCTCTTTGAAATCTTTTTTAGATCACCCTCGACAATGGTGAAAACATCGGCAGCCCCTGAATCAAACAAAAAGTTGTCACAAATTCATTCAAAAACGAAATCAACTGCCATCTATATGAACCACAAAAACTCGAAATTAAGAGAGATATTAAATTACCAGGTCCAGACATGCCAACAACAGAAGATGGAGTAGGTTTAGCATGAACAATAACGAGTTTAAATATAGAATTCGAACCAAGAGGCACGAAAAAATGATCAAGAGTCCATTCAAGAGCGTAAATACTTTGTTCGCTGTCGTCGATTCCGACTATTACCACTGGTTTTTCTGTTGTTGCCATTGAAATTGATCAACACAACTCTTTTTGCACTCAGTAAGATTCGTAATAGAACAGGGTTTTAAATTGTGGGTGTGGACTGTGTTAAGAAGACAAAGACTATATACAAATAATGGTATGGTACATTAATATACTATTATTGATTGATGTTGGCAGATTTAATTAAATTCTTTCTTTTGATGCGTCCTTTCTGGAATTGGAATTCCACTAAAAAACTCTAACTAAATCTATGGAATTTGTCATTTCAGCAGCCCACTGTTTTGCTTGCCCTTTAATGCTTAAGCATGACAACGACGTCTATTGTTGAAGAATCAAATGATTTTCTGCCAACACGATGGAAAATAATATCCCACCTTCAGAAAAAATCAGCCTTTGGTTGATTAATTAAACCGATCATTTCATTGGGCTCAAGTAACTGAGGTAGTCTTGTACGAAAAGAGATCAGTAATGGTTGTCATTTTGCATACGTATGATTGGACATTGATCTTTGGCTGTGACGCTTAATACTAGTACTAGAGCCATTCACTTTTAATCTTAAGGTCATTTACAATTTTTCTATTGGATTGTGTATGAAGAAAAGAATCTTAAATCCACACGATTAGGGCCGTCTTGGACTATAAACGAGCAAGACAGTGGTCTAGAGCCCCAGATTATTGGGGCCCAATTTTTTTTTAATTAACAGTAGATTTGTGATAGATATAAGTGTATTAAAGCTTTTATCACAGTTATTTCTAAGCAAATTTCGTGACAGTTATAGTGTTAGTAATTATTTTGAAACAACCAGTATCACTAATTTTTTTAATTTTTGAAGCCGATTACCAATTTTGGGGGTGTTTTATGCCAACTGACAAGTTTATACCTCGAAATCTTACACAAAAAACCTAAAAAAGTTGGTCGGCCTTTGAACTCATAGCCATATCTTAATTGTCGTTTTAAATATGTAAAATTTATCCCCTCCCTAAACTAAAATTTTAGCTATGTTTCTGATTTGGTAACTCATAAAAAAAACCCATATCTTGAGTTTATCTAGAGCATCCTAAAACTATAAGACAACCCTGCACGGGATACACAACTATATTTATTATAAACTATCTCCAAGATATTGATGTGAAGATGATGTGGCAAAAAAAATATTTAGACATCTTCTAGGTGAACCTCTAGTTTTAGACATACACCTAGAGAATGCCTTCACACTTCTATTAATAAAAATTATTGAAAAACAAAAATGGAAGTAATTTTCTACCAATTATGTATCTACAAATAAGTAAAAGAATGACAAAAAACTTTATGGGTTGAAGATAAAAACTTTTTTTCCCATAATATTTAGGATTTTATACCTAGAAGATATCTTAAAAGTGATGCCACGTATGAAATATCCGCATTCAACATTGGAGAAGCTCTTAGTAGTTCAAAACAAGGTCATACTTTCAAGCAAAGGAAAGCGATAATTTTACGACATGTCATTTTCAATATTTATCACTTGTAATACTTTCTTTCGTTTTATAGATTTAGGTAGATAATTTTTAAAAATCATATTTTTATAATCATTTTATTGTTAAGATCGTAAACAAATTCAATAAATATTTTGTAAAAGGATCGTAAATTTAGTGTATAATTATGGTCTGGGTCGTAGAATATGCATTTGATGCACTAGAATCGTAAATTAATGGAAGACGGTTAGAAAATTATGAGCTTACTTTTCTATTTTTCCAAACACCTTGACTATTAGTTGATTAACGTTGACGGTTCATATATTTTCAAAACATATAGCTTTCTGGTCCATTTCCATCATCTTCCATTTCTAACAGCGAAATATCATTCTTCTTCAATTTCTTTTAGTTGCATATCAAGTCTCCATTCTTATAGGTTCACTGGCTGGCATTAGTGGCTATTAATTGAGTTAAAAATTCTTAATTATGTATTATAAATGGGATCATCATTGAAAACTAATTCTCAATTAAGAACGATTTTGATTGGGACACAAAGCAGATCGATGATTAGTATTGAAGGTATTGATTGCTCCATAGATATTTCAAACCGAATACATAAGAATGCTAGCACTAGAGTCAATAATGCCACTGTGGATTATGTTAGAGAAAATGAGTTCTAATTAAAAAAAATGTTTTAGTCCTGGTGTGAATTGGTGTTAGGATTTAAGGGTCTTTATGGATACTTATTCATTACCAATAGTGAATCAAAGAGACATCCTTTAATCCTATATTAGGTAAAACTAAAAATAAATACCACCATAAAATTAAGGATCTTAGTTAGCCATATGAGTGGGGACAGGCGGCCAAAAGACATTTATCATGCTTAGGAGTATAACATCCGTGGACTATTGTATTAAAGACAATTTATTAAACAGTTATTTTAGAAACTCCGTTTAACATTAATTTTATATTTTTAATATTTTATTGTTGTATAGACAACAAATTATTATCAAGATACCTCAAGAAATGAAAGTCTGGTGTTTTAAACTTTGAAGGTGGACTTTGGTCTTGCTGTGCTAGAAAGAGATTGATCACATTTACGACGAACCAGAAAGAGAAACTCGATAATTCTTGTCTTGTTTATCAGACCAGGTCGAATGGATAAACATATACATATCTCTTATTACAATTTTAATATTTTAATAGTCTGGTTAACGATATTTGTTAAAAAATGAACATGGGATTATGTAGGAAGTTGAAGAATCGTTAGAAACAGTGAAGATAGCACCACCTTATAATGCAGAGCTTCTCATTGGTTGTGATAAAGATCCAGGATACGGTTTGAGAAATCAAAAATGTGTCTATATAATTGAAGATGAGATTTAAAGTCATCAAAAGTCAAACCAATTTATGACTGCTACCTGAAAAAATACATTGTATGTAAATTAAGATTGTGTATATGTGTCTTCCATAATAGGTGAGACATCAATACATTGAAGTACTGATAGCCATTAATTATTGAAATAAAATGTTGAATATGCAGTTAAGGTGTTCTCAGAAAAAGGGCATTTTCATAAACAAATCAGACAAGGAAAGTTAATCTTCGACATTAATACATCAACTGTATATTCCATGATCCAGATTCTAATCGGGTATTAATCTTACGACTTTTTTATAAAATATTTTTAAATTTAAATTTTATCCAAAAAATATAAAAGAATATCAAGTAAAAGAAATCAGTTTTCTCCCCACTAATTGTATGAAAAACACCTCAAGGCCTAAACAAATAATGCATGTTCTTTATGGCTGTTTTAAACTAAAATTATATTTTATGGCTAAACCTATAATTCTAAATTTAGTCTAAAAAACGCAATGTTAGACTATCAAATACATATCTAAGAGTTTGAACTTTGAGTTGTTCAGAGAATAAAAAATGTCGGGGAACCTTGGAATGTCACTCTTGATTTTAAAATCTATACATCCATTGGCTAGTAAAGTACTATCAAGATTTTGCCTCCGTTAGAAATGTCTGACTGTTGTTGAGAAATTACCGAAGAAAAGACCATTTTTAATCTATTTGCCAACACTTTTCAAATCTCTAACCATTAGTATACCAAAATATTGGTAAGTTTATCTCAAATAGTCTAGTAGAAAGCGCGAAAATTTGTCCAATTAAAATTAAACTTTTTATTCAATATTAAATATCTATTTACACAAAATGATTGGTTTAACATTTTTTCTTATCTCTTTTTGTCATGGTGACCATCATATTAACAACATTTTGGTTCAAAGAATTGAAGGCTAGATAATCCAATTCCTAGGGAACAACCCTAATTCCTTAAACCAAATATGTAAATCAAATCTGTGTAGTTAAGATTTTTGATTCTTAGGAATTTGATTCCCTCCAAAATAATATATTTCAATTGCGTTGGTCTAATAGTGCAATGGAATTGGATTCTAGGATAAAAATAAAGGTAACTGAATTCTCTAAATCAAACGTTAGTTTTTTGGACAACCTTAAAGATCCTTCACTCATGCTCGATCACGCTATTCCTTGTATTGTTTCCTTTTTGTTATAGATCAGTTGCAACTTTAAGGTTCAAGGGCTACTAATTTTGGTTTTAGGGGATATATAGATAGATTTAAGGTATAAGAGAAGAACTGTTGAAGAAGATAACCGTTCAACGGTCGATTTTTTTTTTAGAAGTTCACATAACACCACGTCTTAACCAAATTTTTTAAAAAACAGTATGGATATGATTTGTATATCAATTATAGAGAAGGTATCCGCCTCATTTTATTTATCCTCTTCCAGTGAAACTAGATTATCTTCTTTTGTCGCCAAAGCCATCTTCCTTATATGCCTTCAGCTCGTCATAGATCTAAGCAACCACAGACTTTGATTCTAAGATATCATTTTATATCCAACCGACCAATTAATTCTTTATAACGTATTTTATTTATTATTTTTTTTTACAAATAAACCAGCAACCGTTGCCGTTTTCCCAGAGTTCTTGTTCCAGAATGGGCCTCTTCAATTTGTTTAGGTTTATACTCTACTCCGGGGAAAGATTTACCCGACCTCTATTTGCACATATAGGACAAATGATCCCAATACCACTACTGCGTTTCTTTTTTTGAGAGGTTAAGAGTGAAACACGCCACAGAGGTATTTATATCTCCCTAAATTTTAAATATTTAATAATGACACATATGTAGAGGACATCTGTACACTTAACTGGGATGTGACAGACGAATTAACAGAGGGAGGTTTTACCTGTTTAAAATTAATAGAGGATAATACAAATTAGGACATTATTATAGGGGGTAACACAAAATCTCCCCATATTATTAATTAATCAAAATTTAATAGAATAGAAAATTACCAAATATTGGTATATCTATGGAGTGAGATACGTGTAAGTTTCGCATAGGCTCGGACACAGAGACATGGGATTTTGAAGATAGAGGATGTGAGCCCGATTTTTTTTATGATACGGCTTCACTAAAATCAATAATGATTGTTGCAACGATATGTGACGATTTGGTTTAAAATAATTATACGAGTATAAGAAAACCTGGCTAATTTGAGGTCTACCCGTTTTATTTGAGGCCTACCACTAGAAGTAACAAAAAGATATTTTGAAGTAAAAGCAAAAACCCTTTGTCCAACTATTTTTGTTAATGTTAATTTTCCCATAATTAATTAATGTTAATTAATTCAAATGTTAGTTAAATTAGTTGGTGTTTCTAATTGGATTATAGTTAGTGTTAGATGGTAAGAATTATGGTAGATTTTTTTTTTGAAAGTTTTGAAGAAGATAAAAAAGAACCTGAGTAAAACTAGGGTTTTGTGATTTTGTAGCAAAAAATGAAATTTCATATTGACGAGGAAGATTATAATGATGATGAAAAAGTGGCTGCATCTACGTATCACCAATCAGATTATCGTGATTTCGATCCCATCAATTTGGATTATTTGTAAGATGAATAAGCACTTGTAAACCAAAGAATATTTGATGATTTTACTCAAGCAAATGGAGAATCAAACTGGAAAAATAAAGATTTTAATGCTTCCAATCGTCAGGTATATGTGCTAAGGATTTCTAAACATGTATTTGTAGCTTATAATCGCCAAAAAGTGATATTATTATTTTTGCAAATTTTGAGTTGTTTTATGTCTTACGTACTACCCTAAATCGGCAGTTACGATGAGACCACACCTGCCGATTCTACATCTTCTTAAAAATTATTAATCACAATTTACGGATATGGTCATGAACAACAACCAATTGTGGTTCATATTTGGCGAGATTGTTAGGTGCAAAATCTGTTGTTATGGAGTCATATATCGATCCATTGTATCGCTTGGATATTTAAAAAAAAAACACTAAATATATAACTGGTCGATATGTGAGTCCATAACAGCCGTTTTTATTCGAAAAAACTGCCAGGAAAACTGCATTTTGCTGAATTCTAGAATCGTCACACAAATCAGTTCTCGTGTGCCGATTGTATACTTGGGAATTTTTCTTAAAATCCGATTGTTAAGAATCTGTCCACATGATTGTGGCTTATATGTCGATTGTATTATCCTAACAATTTTTTATTTATATTATAGATTATTGAATCGCTCGGCGACGATCAACCTGAACCTGTGTCTCAGATCGGGCATGATATTACTGCCCACTACTATACTGATTTGGTACAGAAACATAAGGACGATGCAAAGCAATGGTTTATGGACAAAGGGATAAGATCAAATACGCATTAGTCTTAGGCCGTTGTTGAAGGCGTAATCGTTTAAAAATTATTTCCGAGAGAAGTGACAAGATTGAAAGTCACAAGGAAAAGGACAAACCGTATGTGAAAAAGACGCCGAGGGTCTACATGAATAAATCAAAGAAGCATGAATGCCCGTTTAAGATTATAGTGCATAAACCAAATGGTGTATATAAGATCTTTAAAGTGATGAATGTTTGTCATAATCATGATGATCCAGAATCTCTTATTGGACACTTCGTTTCTTGGTTAAAACAACATCAATTCTCAACGGTAAAGTCAATGAAGGTAAGTAAACCAAGTAATATCCTTAGGGAAGATTAAGGAGGATGACCCCAAAAACTTGTCCATTTTGAGGCAAATTTACGCGGCAAGCGCAACCATCATGAGAACAAAATGGGATGGTAGTATGGTTATGGAACAATCTCAGTGGTTAGTCGAGCAATACAACTACACAATGAGGAAGCAGGTAGTGGACGGCAAAGTGACTCGTATTTACTTGGCGGATCGGAAGATGATTCAATTAGCTCAATGTTTCTATCAAATTTTGTTGATAGATTGTACTTACAAGACAAACAAGTACAACATGACGTTATTAAACATATGTGGTCATACTTTGGATAAACAAATTTTCATGGTGGCATGGGGTTTTATGGATTAGGAGAATGATGTTATTTTTATTTAGATATTAGAAATCTTGAAAGAAATTTACCGTAGATATCAAACGCCAAGGGTCATAGTAACGAATAAGGATAAAGCACTAATGAATGCAATATAGGTGGTTTTCCCGGATTCCAAATATTTTCTTTGAACATGGCACATACAATGCAACCTCAGAAAGTATTACATGGGTCACATCCAGAAACCAAAACCACATAAAAGTACTACTCGTCAGAAGGCTGAAGATGAGCATCTTAGTAAACTAACTCGAAAGGAACGAGAAGAAAAGAAGAAAATTACCGAAGAATACGAGAATGGATTGAAATGGAAAGCTTTTCAACATCATTGGGATTTGATAATACATTTGTTGTCCGTGGCGGAGTATAAATCTAATCCGAAGAGTTTCTTTTTGTTTGGAAAAAGGTTGTCGAAAAAGCGGTGGTTTATTACGAGACACAATTGTTGGAACCACAAAAAGAAAAGTTTGTATGTACGCGTATACCTACCAACATAGGCATTACAAGAATGAGGCGACAATTATAGCGGAAGGATCTCATGGATGTTTGAAAAAACTACTTTAGGGGAGTCAAAATAATTTGGTTATGGTACAAAAAGCTATCCATCAATAAACCAAGGATGATATCAACAGGATTCAGACCCAAATGAAAGAGAGTGGGATGAAAGTTGTGGCTTGTACTCTGTTACTATTCCTTGCTTAGAGGTATAACTTATAGGATGTCGCATTGGGCTATCCATTTTATGATAAAAGATTATAAGTATTTTGAAGATAACGAGTACGGGTGAAAAAGATTGTTTGTTCTTGTAAGACGATGACGACTATGAGACTATTGTGTCGTTACATGATTGATAGGTACCACCAAGAAATTCCGTTTGAGGTCATCGATCCGTTTTTGGAGCAACTTACTTTTACACCAAGCCCAATAGAATCTCCAAGTGAATCCTTTGTAGAGACGGATTTTGGGAGACAAATAATTGAGGGATATGCCAACAAGAATAAGTTTCAACGATAAATTTTGGTGCATGACTTGATCCTCGCCGTTCATCCTCATATACAACCGGCTAAAGAACCAACTAATCTATCGTCGACAGGTATAACCAAATAAACCCTTCATGACATGATTATTCTGAGCCTATGTATGAAGAGGTCCCGTCTAAAAAAAAAGGGTTCGACCGAAGAAGGAAGAAAGTGGACCACGTGGGCAACAAGCCAAGTCAAAAGATCCAAAGGATCTAATGATGCAGTCTACACAACAAATTAATTCACTTATTCCCACACAATGAACTGGAATAGTAAGGAGTTTGTTCCTGCGAAGAGCAACTAGTTTATATGTGTTATAAAGTAACCAAAAGGGTTGAGATTTTAATCAAAGTAATAAAAGAAAACAATAAGAATTTATTTCAAACAATGGGAAGAAAGATGATTAAGGAATCCTTCGTCGTCACTGAACCGGAACTCAATTAACATACAAGCTCTGTTATCCCCGGAATTACTGTTATCACTGGATGCGGAAGTGCCCGACTACCAGATTTTATCCAACTAACCCACCAAGAATAAGCTCTCAATGTGTAAATTAGTCAAACGCTTTACACTATGTGTAGGGTTGCACATCGGTCGGGTCGGCTCATTTTTAGTCAAAACCGTCCACCGAGCCGACCGGATCTCAGTTCGGTTTTAAACCGGTCCGAGCCGGTCCAGTTCGGTTTTTTGGTAATTCATTAAAACATAAGAGAACTAGTAAATTGAAGACCAAAAATAACTTCAAATCAAATTGGTATTCCATTGTAAAACTTATTACATATATACAATAAGCAAATCTCAAAAACCATAAGCAATATAACAACATACTCATTTATTTTTTTATGTAGTTCTTTTGATTTGAAACAAATCTAATTAACTCTCAGAAAACTCAACCAAGTAAACTAAGTAATTTTCTAAATAAATATAAAATCATAATATTCGTCAATAATTACATCAGTGAAATCAGATCAAGCCCTAACTATCACTTTTGTTACATACCTAAAGCTTGGATTTTTTGATTTGTTGTTGACTTGTTTTTGATTTAGATGGGAACTCAAATCATGAGGATGATGTTCATGTTCATGTTCTTCTTAGATCATTGATCTTGTCTATATTTGTAATCCTCTCAATGGTGAGTATTTTAACCTTCCAAGATTAAACTGCCAAAAGGGTCTCATCATCTGTGTAGACTACCCAAATTGATTCTGTTAAAACGAATAATTACAAGGTTATAACTTGTAAGAATACACTACCCAAATCGATTCTACTATTTTTATAACATAAACTGGAAGATTGTTGCTTTTGATTAGGAAGACGAAAAGTTAGGATTGCTCCCCGCTGTGGTAGTGGTGGTAGTGGTTGTAAGAAGAGGGAAGAAAAAAATATACAGAAGAAAAAAAAGAATTGAAAAGAAAAGAAAGGTAGCAAATGAAGTAAGTTAGAAGATTAGGGTTTGGTTTTTATTTTTCGTACTAGTAAATGTAAGGCTAAAATTAATTTTCATACTACGGTTTTTTGGTTCCATGGGTATTTATGGTAAAAATATAACCTATACGAAGGGCAACAATTATGTTTTTTCGAAACCGTTACCTAAACCGTTGATCTTGGTTCGACTCTGTTTGGCCCGGGTTTCTTGGTTTCAGCAGGTTCCGTCGGTTTCTCGGCTTTCTTGTGAAGCCCTGACTATGTAAATCAGGTAGATCCTAGCATCAGATGTACATGTTAAACCTACTTACTAGTATTATCTCTATATACAACTGTTTAACAGAATCCCTTTCTCAGTTCTCGCGATGTACTACTTGTATATAGAACTGTGTGACAATTACACATATCACACAATCCTAAACTAGTAGAAGAACTATAAATAAGTCAATTTATTTGATCACTAGCAGCACCATCAACAACATCAGCAACAACCTCTACAATTTCCATCTCTTCCAAGATTTTTCAATAGTCTCTGCATAAACAAATATCATCTTTTCTTCTGGTTGCCACTTCAATAACTTCATCAAGATCCTCTATTTCCAGTTGACATAGGAGCTCCAAAACTTCATCCAATTTGGTTACGATGTGGCAGAGGTCGCGACTAACCTTCTGTCGTGTTTTCTGTCAATGTCGCACTGACGGATATGACTGTCACCACTCTTGCGACCATCCATGATGGCTATACAAAAAACAAATTCAATAACAAACATAAGTATCACTAAAGATTCAAAAAAATTCAATATCAAGGATTATTCATAAGTATCCTAAAATGAATACAACACAATCGGTTGATAAGACAATGTTTATCCACCGATTCTAACAATAAAAGGGAAGAAAAAAATCAGTAGGTAAGAATCGTTGGAAAGACACGTATTCATCAACTTAATCCTACTTACTATAAAAGTAAAAAAAAAATTAGCATATCCAGAATCGTTGGATACGAAAGATCGTATTTACAGATTCTCATCTGAGAAAAGTAAAAAAAATAAAAATCGGTGGATACGATCTGTCATATCCAACGATTCTGAATATGATATTTGTTAATGTATAATACAAATAGAAATCGACGGATAAACAGGTGTCTTATCCAACGATTCCCATCTAAGAAAAGTTACAAAAAAAAAATGGTGGATACGATCTGTCGTATCCAGAGATTCCATCTAAGCTATTTATTTACGAGGAATATGAAACGAAATCGTTCAAGATCGTATCCAACGATTGTGCTGCATCCATAATCAGTGGATATGATAAATCCACATCGAACGATTCCGATACTATTTTAGGATTTTAGGTTTATTGAGATTTACCTTGTAGATTGAAACGGATGGGAGATTCGAGTTTATTTTTGGAAAAGTTGGTTTAGGATTTTTAGAATTTATAAATATTTAATGAAAATAGAAAGTTTGTTTATGATTTTGTTAGATTCAGAAAGTATTAGAAAAGAGAAAAAAATTTCTTTTAAAATTTTGATTTTAGTTTTAAGATTAATTAATGAGTAGAGTTAGTTTGGTATTGTTGAAAAAAATTTGATACTTTTTATCTTATTCTTTCGTTGCGAGTAAAATTGGATAGCCCAAATAAAATGGCCAAACCTCAAATTAGCTAGGTAAAAAAAAAAAAGGCCCCATGATGTATCGGTGGATGGCGGCCTCGTACCCTTTTGAGGGACATCCGCCAAAACAAACCAGAAGAACCGTGGAATTGAATACAGAGGTGGGAGGGCTTCTTTCGGCCCATCCTGCACCTGCAATAAAAGCAAGAAATTTTGAGGGGAAAAAAACAATTTTCTTAACCTCACTCCACCTGAAATTAGTCCCTGAAGAAGGAGCAGCAGTGTCAATCATTCCAGAAGAGGTACCTTGAAATCCCTTTAATGTATCACTGAAATCAACATCTATATGTAAGTGTGTTAGCATTAGATTATGTTTTTCAATTGTTTACTGCTGTTGTAATGTTTTGGTTAGGTTTGCCTCTGGTTTTCACAGTAGTGTTGATTATGGATAACCCTTTGTCTCTGTAACTCATCTAAACATTCAGTCAGCCATCTCAAAACTCATCACCAAGTGGCCATTGTTTCTCTCTAAACCCTAGCTATTCATTGGCTGATAATGATGAGCAAATCAACTTGGGAAACAAATTTGAATGCTTACTGGAATTTTTACAGTAATTAGATATACTCCTCATTGTATGATGGCTTTTAAGAAGAAGATAATGGCAGCAATGTATTTCCTAATGAATCCATTGAGTTACATGGAGGGTTTCCCTGAACTAATTTACCTTTAGTTTGGAAAAGAGGAGATTCCACAGTGTATGGTTATTTGTATTCTGCTTTCCAAAGGGTCTGATTAAGAAGGAACTTCATCCAATAACTATTACCATAGTAGAAATATCTTACAAGTCTTTCTTGGAAAAGTTTGTGAACAAGTATGATAAGGAAGCAGCTCCTGAGCCTGAAGGGTATGCTAAGGTCAGTTGAATATTGTCAAAATTCGTAAATTCACAAGTTATAAGATGCATATTTCAATATGTTCCCATTTTAGCTCTAGGCTTATTTAGTTCTGCCTAAATTGAAACTGTACTTCTCTCTTTAAAAAAAAGAGGAGGACAATTAAAGAGTTTTAAATCTGAGATATCTTTGTAATTGATCAATTAGGACAAATGACGTTCTTGCCTTAGAGAAGAGAAAGAGAATTAGATGATAGTAACATCGTTATTACATAAAAAGTCAAAAGTCGCTACTGTAAATTGCTGTAAAATAGGCGCTGTTCAGCACATTAAGTATTTTCTCACAGCATTTTCAGTAGTAGTTTTGGTTTAAAATCTTCAGTTCCCATAGTTATCCTCTATCCTTTAGTCTTATGTTCCCCTGCTTTATAGAGTAGGCTTCACAGCATTTTCTGTAGCTAGTAAGAAATGAGACTGAGTGAGTACTGCTATAAGGACTTGGATTGACGTGTTTGTTGATAATGTCGTTTTATGGATTATCCATTCAAATCTTTAAGCTATGTTGTTCAGTTGTTTGGTCCTTCTAAAGTTGTATTGTTGTGGTCCTTCTAAAATTATGGTATCAGAACAGCAGTTGTTGGGGATTTCTCTGTCTTTGGAATACATCCAAAAAAAATACCTGAATCCCTAAATGAAGGCTGAAACGGAAAGATGGGCATATATAGCGCTTGTATAGTTACTAGGCTGGATTACAAATTCGCAAAAGCTATAAACTTTAGTGAAATGATCCATGGAAAAGCATTTTTACCATTCTTTGCCCTAGGAGTTAAGAATTGTACATTGCCCAAAGTCGTGCCAACTCTATCTGGAAGGGAGGGAGGGACATTACAGTTTACTTACAATCAAGTATCCTTAGCTTCGGTTGGAGAAATTCTGTAGTTTCTCTTGCTTTCTGGGTTCAATTTCGCATTTTTGGCCGAGTTGATTTTGTAGGAAAAATTGATATAATTAAGTTTTGTCAATTTTGCAGAACCACATCCTAGCTTCCTAAGATAGCATGTCACTTATGATTACATGGGCTCTTTCACTACTACTCACCAATCCAAGTGTCTTAGGAAAGGCTTAGGGTGAGCTTGCACCAAAGCTGGCAAGGGCAGAAACATATAGGAGGTGACATCAATGACCTCATCTGCTTCCTAACAGTTGTCGAGAAAGCATTATATGTTGCACCCTTTATCCCACTCAACCTAGGGGGATATGAAGGGACAGCAATTACACGCTTGCTGGTCAACCTGTGGAACTACATCGTAATTCTGGAGTGTGGTCAAACCCGTCAGAGTTTAAGTCGGTGAGGTTTTTTCCACAGTTAGATGGTGGTTATGGTGGTGAAAGAGCAAAGATGGATCAGGAAGATGGATGTGCTCCAGGATCAAACTTTTCTTGACAATTCATATGCAACTGGCTCGCCTACCTCGCTCATTCACATGTTTCACTTGGAAATGATGGTCTAGGGTAGTATGCATCTTGGTTTAAGTTCTCATGGTATAGGGGGTTAATAAATAGAATCACACAAGTATGAGTATGGTATGTCTTAGTTTACAGAATAGATATTTATAATGAAACGAGAAAAAGAGGGGGAAAAATACCCGGGGAGACTTTATCTTAAGAAATTTAGTATCTTTGTTTAAAACATTAATTGCAGTACTTATATCTTGTGATGAAGTAGCCGTATTTTACTCTCCTTCTTAAGTATGGAGTAATTATTTAATATTGAAGGACCTTCTTAGGTTAGTTACTGTTTCATCTCAGTCTGTTTTCATTTACAGGGCTTAAGCTGCACTGGAAAACTGGATATGCAGTTTTGGTGTCATTATTCTTCACCATATTTTTCACTGAATATTTTGCATTCGAAAAGTACTCAACACAAACCATAGAGCTATCAAAGCCATTGTTTTTGTCATCTCTGTCTAGTCTTCTTATCAATCTGAAACCCATTTATCTTGTCATTCATTTTGTCCTTTTCAGACTGTTGTCAAGCCGGTTTTGGAAACATTCCCCTAGTCGTGGCCCTCACTGAAACTAAGGTTTAAATTGCTCCATACAATCAGCTAGGAAATTATTTGAATCAATTAGTTAGCGGCAAGAGGAATTAAAAAAAGCTCTTTATCACTGTTTACTGTGTAAACATCCTTTACGAGAGAGGAAAAATGGGGGGAACTCTGCCAATGCCCTCCTCCCAGTTTCCGGTATCCAGCAATTGTTCAACTCCAGTCTACCTGATCGGCACTTTTACTGCTCTTCGTCTTGGTGAGCTTCTTCACCATTCCAGTCGCAAACATAATCTATGTTTAGGTGCTATACTTAGCTCCTCTTTCAAGGTACGCTTACATACTCTTAATTTAATCACAAAGAATTTGCATAAAGTTATTAAGGAACATAGATAGCCATCAACTTTTCTTTTGCTTCACTTCGTTTGATAGGGACATAGGGTTATGTTATGTATTCTTCTTAAGAAAATAAAACGGCTACATCCACGCTTATATTGAAGAAAACGAAGCCATGTTTTTGTCTTCTCTTTCATTTCATGCTTCCTCTATTGTTTCAAGCTTTATAGAACTAACTTGCTAAAATATTTAAGTTTAACGGCTAGCAGAGCTGCTACGGTGTCCACGCGTGCCTGCCACGAGCATCACTGTCAGTATGTGTCCATACGGTCGACTTTTGGAAAACAAAGTGTCGTTACACTTGCACAAGATGAATCATGTCTTGCCAAATATATTTTCTACTTGTAGGAGACTTTTTTTTGTTGGAGATATATGTAGCAATCTGTTTAACGTCAGCCTATTTACTGGTCTTACTTATTATAGTCGTTATAGGCTCAATATGGTCAAAATTAATTTATAATTTTATAGTATCTCAAATTAGAAGTTGCTCATCTTGCTTCCTTGAACACAATGTTGACCAACATGACAATGGTTCCAGCGTTATTGCTTGCCTGCTTTGCTTAGACTTTTGGTCCCATACTTTTCCTTATCGACAGGGACTCTCTCATTTTAGTCATGTGTTCGGATCCAAAGAAGTCTGGCGTGGAAGGTAAGGCTTATTTGAGGGTGTTGGTTTTCTTGAATTATCTAGCACTGCTTTCTCATCTACACATTCATCTTGCATAAGTTTTTTTAGCGGGAAAGAAAATGAAAAGCACAGTGTAAATAAGTGGCATTCAGATTTAGAGACAGCTAGAAGAAATTCCTTTGATGGACGACTATGGACAAATGTCCTGCTTGGAGTTAATGTCTTGTAAGTTCCCTATCTATAAAATGGTTCTCTCTTAGATTGTTATATCTTCGCACTAAGAATGTTGTATTCCTGTTATGTTTATGATGTCGATTCTCAACTTAATGATGAAAATAAATCATGGCATGAGCAATAGTGTCAATTTGTTTGTAAGTACATAGGAAATGTAAAAATGCTAACAGGTCATCTGGTACAAAGTCCTTGTAACGTAGGTGACCTAGACTTCGGATATTGAGTTCAGAATCATAGACATTTATGTTTGAAGATGAATGTCCATATGTCACCTGATGTTAAAAGTAGTTTCTTCCATACACATTTTTCTTGTTTTTGTTGGGCATTCAGGAACAAGGCCGGATTTTCTAGAAGTAGCTTTTGGACTTATTTGAATAAAAAGCTGGCTTGTGATATCCTCATATTGAAATTGTTTGAAGGACCACTTCATGGTTCCCTTGGCCAGAAAGCTTAGAATATTATTCTTTCGACTTGAGATGTTTTATTTCTGAAAGTAATTATATATCCTGATAATTGTGAGCTGTTCATCTCAATGTTACACTACTACCTCCAGCACCATCGATATCAGCAGTTCACTATCACATCAACCTCCATTGCGATACCATCACCATTTTACCTCCAGAACCAACCACTTGCAAAATATACACTCGTGCAATTCAAGACATGAAAAAATATAACTGCCCCATCTGCCTCACTAATACATCACCACCAATCAACATATCTAATCACTAATTATGCGGTGTAGCTGCCGCCATTGCCGTCACAAAATCACCCACCTACACAGCATCACCATCAATTCATCCTTTTGGATTCTTTTAAATTAGTAAGCAGACATGTGCTTTATTAGTTGATGTTCTTCACTTTTCTTTTACTCAGATTTTTTGTGGCACAAGTGGCAACTCAGGGGAAGCTCGTGTTGTGGGGAGTGAAGGTTGGAATACTGAAACTCCATGTTTTAGGCTTTCATCAGATTACATTTTGTTGGGGCAATCTGAGTTACAGTATTTTACCCTATTCAGATAACAGTTTCATAGACAAAGGACAGTTTTGGAGGTTCGCCACGTCGTCGTTGCTTCATGGAAATATTGGGCATCTGATGGTTTGCTTCTCCACTTGCACTGTCAAACTTGAGATTACAGTCAGCTACTCTGTACTTTGGTTGTCTTGAATAGTGCTTTTTCTTCTCGTTACCAGGTTAATTGCTACTCCTTGAACTCCATTGGTCCCACGGTGGAGAGTATCAATGGCCCAGGAAGATTTCTGTCAGTTTATTTTGCTTCAGCAGTGACAAGTACAGCTCAATACCTGCTATAGTATAATAGACAATTTTGTTTATGTCCATACCAGCATCTATTAGTTCGTTAGTGATCTGATTCGTGAGTTTTTAAGAGAATTAGGTTCTGCAATGAGTTATTGGTTCTGTCCAGCACCTGCAGTTGGTGCTTCAGGGGCCATCTTTGGACTGGTAAGTTTTCTCAAGTTTATTTCCTTTCTTAGATATCTATGTTGATGCACCTTCCAATGAACACAGGAAAGAAAACACGAAAGAATACTATCAAGTTCATGTTCCATTGTAAACAAGACTTCTTTTAGAATTGTAGCAATATAAGATATTTTGCGGTTGATTATGTATAAACTAAAACCAGTTATGATGCCAGAAGTTCAATGGGTAACAAGCTAGATATTAATAAATTCTGAAGACACCCTGCTTAGTTACTTTGACCAACGGACCCTAGTCCTTAAGATTTCTTGTATTTCTGATGCTTTGTTATCCTAGCGTTTTTGAGGGCGATTTAAAAAGAATTTAGGACGACTTATTTATACTCATCCAATAGATGTGGCTATGGGATAGCCCTATGGTAGGTAAATAGACTTATATACCCTTTTATTAATAAAAGTAGAAAACCTAAACTAATTTCACTTCATTTCTAACTCTCTTACTTCTCTTCTTTTTGACTATCGATTGTGAGAAAAA
The DNA here is from genome assembly GCA_023531435.1 of Papaver californicum. NCBI lineage: Eukaryota > Viridiplantae > Streptophyta > Magnoliopsida > Ranunculales > Papaveraceae > Papaver > Papaver californicum. The sequence goes on along the minus strand of JAJJMC010014687.1, from coordinate 18,937,890 downwards.
AATTTCTCTTCTTCTCCTCCTCCTCTTGACTACTGATTGTGAGAAAAAAAAATTCTCGTGAAATTTTCAAAACTGATTCATCGTATCTCGTTAATTGTTGTACCAAATTATCGTCGATATTTGGATATAAATACAAACCGTCAATTTGATAATAGTAATTGGCCAAATTTTGTGGAGAGATTAAGAAACAAAGAGATTGTTGAAGAACATAGTGAAGAAGATGAAGAACATGAATAACACGAAGATGATGATCTAGATACGGAGATTGATTCTGACAATCAGCCTCTCCAGAACTATCTAATGGCTCCAATAAAGTAAGGTTTTACCATTATTTGGGTTTATATTGCTTGAATTGAATGAAATCATCACTAGAATTTCTAGGGTTTTTGGTGAATTGGTAAGAATGGGTAGTTTCATATAGGTTTAAACTCTTGATTATGAAAGAATTCATCATTTCTCAAGCACATTGACTATAATCGGTAGTTAGATTTAGTCATTAACTATCGATTTTCTTTCTGTACCAGAATTAGGCTTAATTGGTAGTTAGTTTTTTTATCTAACTACCGATTATATTAGATGGTTTCGATGTAGATGAATATGGGTTTGAATCAATCGGTAGATATGTAGTAGTTGTTAACTCCCGATTATGAAAGAATTCATCATTTTTCAAGCATATCGACTATAATCGGTAGTTATATTTAGTCATTAACTACCAATTTTCTTTTTGTACTAAAATTTAGGCTTAATCGGTTAATTTTTTTATCTAACTACCGATTATATTAGATGGTTTTATGTAGAGGAATATAGTTTTGAACCAATCGGTAGATATGTAGTAGTTGTTAACTTCCGATTAAAATATTTTGAAATTGAAAAAATGGTAGTGTTACATCATAATCGGTAGTTATGTGTGATTATTGTCTCTCGATTATATTTGCCTTAAAACCTTTGATTTCTTTACTTAATATGTAGATATGTTTTGTATTTACTTCCGATTGTTTTGTAATCATTTGTAATTGTGTTTATTTGACTACCGATTATATGTGTGTCCATAGCTTAAAGTTTTCTGATTCAATTTGTATGCATAGTCGGGAGAAAATTTAGAACCGAGCTACCGATTGTTTTGTAATCGTTTGTTAGTTTGTTTATTTGACTATCGATTATATGTGTATCCATAGCTTAGACTTTTATGACCCAAAATTGTTGCATAATCGGGAGATAATCTAGGACCCGAGCTACCGATTATGAATAACCGGTTGTTTTTTATGTATTTTTTCTACCGATTATGTAGTGATTAAACGGTGTCTTACGAGCCAATTGTTCTTTATTTTGTTGTTTTAGGGAAAGACGAGCTAAGCAAGCCCAAAATACAATTGTTTCGGGGCCTCGTCGTGAAGGGGGTAAGAAAGTAACAACTAGTGAAAGAAGAGAAAAGAGCGCTAGCAGAATCTCTATCACCGAAGGAACTCAACCAAGTTTTCCACAAGTTAGAAACCAAGAAGAAGGAGAACCAAGTGCTACACAAAGAGAAGGACAAGGTACAAAGAAGGTAATTAAGAAAAAAGGAGGACACCAAGTCCCCACCTCTTTAAAGATGAAGGGTAATGAAATAGGCCAAATACCTGGGTTATCAAGAGATGAAGGAGATCTGTTATTTGGATACAAAGACTCATGGGCCAAATAAATTTATTCAACTGAGGTAATAATTATAAAACACCATTATTAAGCTATTGTCTTTTTATTCGTATAAGTGTTAACGGCTATTCTAATTATTTTATAATTCGTCGTGTATATTAGGACCATTCTCATGCAGTTCATCTACTCAAACCTACAACTGCACCAAGAAAAATGAAAGACTGGCCGTTAGATGATGAGTGTGAAAGGTTCAAGCAAATTATTTATGACTCAGGTTATCTACTGCTGCCGAGAATTCAATGTTAGAGCATGACCGAGTGTCAATATCATCCTTCCTGAAGAGAATGTATCATGAGACCGACACCTTCCATATGTCGTTTGGAGAGATGACGATCACCCCAGATGATGTGGTCCAAATTTTTAGTCTCGCTGACCATGGTACAACCGTCAAGTTTGATTACGTAAAACAGTTAAGCTGGGAACAACTTTATTTTTACACTCATAAGTGCCTTGGTTGGGATCGAGCAACATCCGACATTGAGTTCAACCTGTGCTTTCGTGACAAAACTAGACAGTTCAGCATGATCCAATTGATGAATATGTTCAAAGGTACCAAGGATAAAGAAGAAATGAATCCTGAGTTTAGCGACGACGAAGTGAATGCTGCAGCCACTGCATATCTCCTCTGTGTATTGGGATGTATCATTTTCCCCAATTGTAGTGGCAACCGGGTCGACGTTAACCTTCTACAACTATTGCATCCTCTTAATAAAGTTCGTGATTACCCGTGGGAAACCGCATGTCATGCGTTCTTGAAGGAAGAGTTAAGAAAGACATCGAGGGAAGCAACTAGCCCAATTATCGGGAATGTGAGCCTACTACATGTATTTTGGTAACTCTATTGATGCTTTGATTTTTATTTATTTTTTTCTCTTTTAAGAATCAATTTTCTTATACTTGGTTTGATATGTACACTAGACATGGATCTATGACCACTTCTCGTTCCTCGATTTGGCCAAAGAGAACCCGAATTGGCAGAAAGGAACACCTAGAGGGACAAAATATATCTTCGAAAACAACCGTTCAAGGTCTAAGGAGTAGCAGTTGATTTCTTTGAGGAGACAATTAGACTTGATGACGTCCAAAGATTTATGCTTTTGATCCATACAAGAAAGACCAAGCTAGTGGACATATAGCGGGAAGGTCTGAGTTGTCATTTTACTATGGACCCTTGTGGCACTTACATGATAAGTTATGTACAATGCCTCAAGGGTGATGCGTCAACTCGTTTATGTGCAAGAAGAACCTGGGAGTCACATGTGTGGCAAGTTCAAATTAGATGTGGAGAATTGTGTATGTGGTAAGGACTCTATCACATTAGTTTACACTGGTAACCCATCCGTTAAAGATTAGAATAACATGATGTAATATTTGATCAACGATGGGATACCTGTCAACCGAGGTGATGAAGTACATCCAGGCTATATGGAATGGTACCGGGAGCATTCTCATATTCATGTGATCCGTGAAGATAAAGGAAAGACCACCAAGGTTTCCGATTATACTTGTATCATCAAAGACAAACCTTCTGGTTATGAAAGGCTGGTACGTAATGTTCTTTCATTTTGATTTTAATATTACAGCTTAATATTTTAGATAATAATCGTTTGATTGTTATTGCAAAAAAACAGAAAAATAGGTTTGCGTTTTTCTCCAAGAAGATTGTTGGGTGTATAAAGGCGGGAGTGCGTTTATCAATTGAGAAGCTGAAAGAGCATAAAGACCTAATGGATAATATTGATAATGAAGCTTATGCAAGTAAGTTAGGGGAGAAAGCTTCGAATAAGCCTAAGAGGCCAGCAGCAAGCCCAGTAAAATATTTCGTGGTTCATCGAGTGCTGATGGTGAAGTCAATGTCCCTGATGCTGAAAGATATGTCCCTGGTGCTCGTCGTGCTCATACTAAAACCAAAAAATCTAGAAATCAGATTGTGGTGGTCTTGATAGAGAACATCATTTTCAATTGATTTGCAAGAAAGTTGTTTCGGATTATAATTCGTACTCAAGCCAACCTAGTTTTTAAGTTGTTTTTTTTGGATTATAAGTTCTAACATTATGTTTACTGTTAATGAATGGTTTACTTTATGGATGATGAATGGATTTTAGGTTCTTATTGTGAATTACCGATTGATTTACAAGAGACTCATTTTTAATAATTAACTTTGTTGAAATTTTATATTACAATCGGTAGATAAGTGGTATGCATCACCTACCGATCAAGCTTGTTGATCCACAACCGGATGATAATTATCTACCGATTACACTTGTTGATCCTAAATCAGGTGATAATATCTACCGATTACACCTGCTGATGGAACTGCTTGGTTCCTGGTCACATTTTATATTATAATCGGTAGTAAATAAAGTTTCATAGATTACCGATTAGGAGTATGCAAATTTTAAAAATTTGATAATATTTTTTTGTATTTGGGGCAACATATACAATCGGTAGTAAATAAATTTTCTCAGACTACCGATTATGGAATATGAAAAATTTTAAAATTTGATAAAATTTTCAAATTTGAATTTGGGGCAACATCTACAATCGGTAGTAAATAAAGTTTCATACACTACCGATTATGGAGTAGCAAATTTTTGAAAATTTGATAAATTTTTCAAATTTGAATTTGAGGCAACATATACAATTGATAGTAAATAAATTTTCTTAGACTACCGAATTATACTTGTTGAGTACAATCAGGTGTTAATTATGTACCGATTAAGATGATGGAACTGATTAGTTTCTGGACACATTTTACATTACAATCGGTAGTAAATACATTTTCTTTGACTGTCGATTATGGAATATGAAAAAAAATTAATTTCGAATTTGGGGCAACATCTATAATCGGTAGTAAATAAAGTTTCATAGACTACCGATTGTATAAATCGGAAGGTAATGGTGATCCCGATACTTCCAATCGTTTATATTCGTATGAATTCATATATATTTTTAGTACACTCTTGTTACACCAGGCCTCAACAACTTTTTTTTTTTGAAAAAAAGAGTCGTTTGGACTCTAATCTATATGAGGAGGGTGATATCTTCTGATTTATGCACCTCAAATACATTTTAACTCTCCAACATCGAAGTAATCATCTTCAAGATTAATGACTCAACCGTTCATGGTAGAAGAAGATTTATCGCTATGTAGACGATATGTGCAATTCTATCCGAGGCGAGGAGAAGAACGTAAGCAAAATGGTGTAATGAGTATGAGTTATTTGGAGAGCATTCACGAACATTTTTGCATTGACACCGGAAACCCCAATAACCATAATAGAGCTGATTTTTTTTGTCGATTTAATTGCATAAGCAAAGAAGTTGATCCATTTGTGAATTTATCTTATCTTGTCAATCGATAACGTTTGAGGGGTGAAACTAATAATGAAGTTATAACGAGATCTCTCGAGGAATGGAGACGATGGAAACGATCAAATTACCGTTATGAAGCTCATTTAATATTCTTAAGGTGATGGACAGATTCAACCCGTTTAAGGTTCGTCCACGCCGCTTAAGGTGAAATAAAGACCACTTTATTCCATCATCGGTCCACTTTTCATCATCTAACCTTTTCTCTTCTTCTCGTTCTCCCAAGATTAGTTTACTAATACGTTCATCCTCTTCATTCGACCTTTTGGTACCTTTATTTCATTTTTTAGCTTGGATATTATGTCTGCAATTGGATTTGATGTTGCGTTGAATGTGCCACATACAAAGCAAATTCTGGGCTTTCGGAAATCAAGGCGTGATCGTTATCCGTTACAATAACCCTCGGAAAATGCTCTTCATTATAAATCGACCTTAATGTTTGCAAATCCAAATAAAACTCACATTGTTCTCAGCATCCATTAAACCCCACGCCTCTGTAAATGTGCATTTGTCTGAAGTGTGGCAAGCAATGTTCAAACAACGGCATGTTGTACTTGTTTTTCTTGTAAGTAGCATCTATCAACAAAATTTGATGAAAGCATTGAGCCAATTGGATCATCTTTGGATGTGCCAAGAAAATACGAATCACTTTACCATTCCTTTCTTCTTTTCTCAACGTGTAATTGTGTTTCTCGACTAACCACTCTGATTGTTGCATAACCATTCGACCATCCCATTCCGTCCTTTTGATCGTTTCTAGCGCCGACTTAATTGTAGACAACGAAGACAAGTTGTTAGGGTCGTTCGCATTTATCTTAGATAAAATTGCACTTGCTTTCATTACGTTCCTCATAGACTTCACGTCTCCATTTCCTTTGGTTTTAACTTGGCAACCATTACGTGCCCAACAAGACTTTTCGGTTCTTCATGGTTGTGACGACCATTAGCAACTCTAAACATTTTCCATACTTTACCTTCCTTACAGTCGAGCTTACTGAAGATAATCTTAAATGAGATCCAATCTTCTTTGAATTACCTCGGTATTTCCTCTCCATTTTCTTTATGTATTTACGATCCTTTCTCATGTGACTCTTTCGCTCGCCACCTCTCTCATATATCATTTCAAATCGATCAATCCTCACGCAATTGTTCTGAACTACAACGCACATCTTGTCTTTTGCCTTGTTGATAAGCCATTCCTTTGCCTCCGCCTTACTTCCAAATGTCTTAATGCGCATATAATGAAACAAATATCATAAGCCTAACCTTGTAACATATATTCTTAGAACAAGATAAGAGTGGGTAGGTAGCATACCAAATCATTTGCATAGTGTAGGGAAGTACAGGACCCTCATATGAAACATGATTAACTGATTCAACAATCTACATAAAATAGCAGTGAGTTAGACAACAAAAATCGGTAGATAAGTATATTCTCGTACTACCGATTAACGACAATCGGTAGTTAATTATATCCACGTACTACAGATTAACAACAATCAGTAGTTAATTATGTTCTCGTACTACCGATTATAGAAAGAAATCAAGACAAGTTCTGTACACAAAAACAAGTATAATCGGAGGCTTAATTTGTTAAAAAACAACCAATTACAATGGAATCGGTAGATAAATTTGATCTTTAAACTACCGATTACAAAGTGCAAGTTTTTTAAGTTTAATTCAATTTTGGCTACAATCACAATCGGTAGATATGTGATTTTACAAATTATCGATTTTAAATCGGTAGATAAAAAATTTCACCCACTACCGATTGTGAAAGATGAAGAGTTAGAAATTTTGTAAGTTTGGAGAACTTCATTTTTGGGGCGACGACTATAATCGGTAGATAATAATTATTCCTAAACTACCGGTTATGAAATCAAAATCCGAACAAAATTCAATTTGGGGAATTTGTTTAATCGGTAGTAATAGTTTTTCACGAGACTACCGATTATACCATAATTTTGGCACAGGCATGTGTAATCGGTAGATATGGTACTCCATTATCTACCGATTCTGGGACGTCCATGGTATTAAATGCATGCAAAAATGATTATATTTGTTACCGATCACATACAAAGGCATACAAAGTGGGTGTTTGAGCTTATTAACACAATGCCTGATTGTTTGATGCATTATTATCTTCATTTTGATGTGATTTATCGTTTTCTCTCGTTAAATCGTCGTCTAGAGTTTCTTCCACACCAAAATTTGGATCATCCAACAAGTATCCCAAATCGTCATCTCTAAACGTCATTGAACCTTCAATATTATGTTCTTCATGATGTTTCTTACCTTCTTCCTCATACTCATCCATATTTTTTATTGATTTTAGGTAAAACCTAGTTTTTCCAAACTTCTTCTTCTTCTTCTTCTTCTCTAACACACTCTCTATTTCTTTTCTAAAACTTTAACTCAAATAATTTTCTAACACTAACTATAATCAAAATTAACTAACTAACTAATCAACATTAACACTAATTAAATATTGATAGATTAACCATTAAAGAAAATATATGGATAAATGGTGTGCTCCGATATTATTTCATAATGTTCTTATTTTATTTTATTAGTTGCCCCAAATTCTTTTTAGGTCGCCCTTAAAAACACGAGGTTTATTATCTGCTCAGGTACTACAGTTGGTCAAAAAGGTTTGAAGTCTCCGTCGTTATAATACCGGATTAGTTAATATAGGACTCGTACACTTCAACTGCTAGATTCTTTTCCATTCATCTCCTGGGGTTGTTAACATTTTACTGCAATGATCAGGTTGGGTCCTTCGCTATGTTTGTCTTCAAGCATAAAAGTCTTGTTGGAAATAGGAAAGAAAATTTGCAGCATGTGGCAAAAGTGATTGCCCTAAACATGGTACGTTCTATTGTCTGAAGTATTTGCGAGTGATGAATTGTTTCCCAACTTGAATTGGCTTACTAAGAATTTGATCACATCATCACAAAAACTGAGTTGAGTGAGCTACTACTACATTCAAAATATTTACATAAAACTAAAGAAGTAGGAAAGTTCTAAACTTTTAAAAAGAGAAGGTGTAAATGATTTTTATTTATTGTTTCTTTTAATCCGAAACACATGCAAGTCTGCATACATATCTGTTGCACAGTGATATTCAACCAAGTTGGCTGTGTTTCTCTAACTCTCAGAAGCATCATAAGACATGACAAATTGATCATGTTTCTTGCCAAATTAAGAGTTTGGTATAGTAACATTTTTTATGGTCCTATGTGCTATGGCCCGCATAGTTCTAGTAATCATATGGAAGACAAGGCGTTATTTGTCATTTGTGGTCAATAAGCAGCACCACATCACAAGCACAGAAAAAGTTATCTCCAGTTTCTGTGTGTAGCTGATTTAATCCGAATTATGTTTGTTTAGTTTATCGTATTTTCCAACTTACCTGGACTTTCAGATCAAATGAATAATCATGATTATGTTATACGTTTTCGCAGGTTATCGGTTTGTTGTCTAAAGGAATAGATAACTGGGGCCATGTAAGTGTAATCTGCAGACCAACTAATATATACTAGTTGGAAAGTGTCTTTTCTTTGAAAAAAAAAAAAAAAAATTGATACTGGCAAAGCTGTGCCTGCCCCCTGGGCAGCAGATCCCGCCAGCTTAGCTGGCTCCACTGCTGGCTCAGCTCTCCAGGTCCCCTTTCTGTTTCGCATACCATGGCCGCTCCCACTACTGGTCAGTTATCCACCTTGGTCTATCCTCCTTTGTCTCTTGTACCTTCCTTTTTCTCTAATCGGTCTCTCTACTAGGTCTTCATCTGCCGTTTGGTTCATCTGTCATATTAGGGTTTTATTGTTTAATTAATTAAGAAAAATAATCTAATTGGTCCCGCTAACAATAATTAAAATAACCTCAATTTATCTTACTCTAAAGAAACTAAATATTTTACAATCGCTAACACTGGCACTCATACGAGTTGGTACTCACTCGACTTGATGCTCAGACGACTTGATGCTCATACGAATTCGAAAATTATAAAATATATACGTTTATATATTGATCCCCGATCGATCCAGCAATCTCATTAGACCTACGCTTACTAATCCAACAAGATCATCCGAGTATCATTGTTGCCTCAGCTGACACAATGATATGCCACAACTATCAATGTCAATACAAATCAGACTTTCTACGTCTATGATCTATTAAGCATCACTGCTTGTTTCAGCATCTACTTAGTACCCCACTTAAGAGCCCCACCACCTCCCTCCACACAGGGAGGGAAATAGGAATCAATCCCTAGACCTTTCCCCAAAGGGAAGGTATGAGGTAACGTAACCACGCTAGCGCTAGAGAGGGATTCCTCCTAGTAGGTTACAACTTACATATGATGAGTAGTATATGGAGTTTCTGTTTAGCTGGGAGTACAGTCTGTACGACAATTATGTCCTAGTCATGCTTATGAACTCTACTCGTGTAAAGATGTGATATTTCAGCTGGGAGGGCTGTTGGGTGGAGCAGCTATGTTTGTGGGTCCTGCATGGACGTATGAAGGTAGAACCAATGACGGTAGATCAGTGTTTGTTGATAAGGCCCCCTTTTCTTATGTCACTGAAAGGAGGAGCAAATGATGAATACTCTGGAATCATCTGCAATTAAGACGTAGACATTGTCAAAGTTAGCCACCTAGTTGGGGTATCATGAAGACTAGAGAAAATCATAGATCTCTCAGTGATTTTTGTACTCTACTATGGTGTAGCAGCCAGTACCTCACTTCTGTGTCAACTATTCAATGTATCTATGACGAGTGAATTTTTCAAATAATACAATATATTCTGAAGTGAAGAAAACATAAATTTAGATATGGACCTTTGAATTCAAACTTGTCTGGTTTGGGTGTTATTTTGAAAGCAATTTCAAGGCTCCCTTCACATTATATATCGAGTTCTGTAAGTTAATTTTTGAAAGAGCTAGAGAGGGAGAAATAGAGAATACATGGCGGCGGCTTCATCCAGTGGTTTTGCTGCTGTTGACGAGAGTTTTGAACCGTTATTGTTAAAAAAACAATGTTTTTAGAGGAGAGAATAGTAAAGCTGAAGATGAGGCTGAGGTAGAAGGCATGGTGAATTACAGAGGAGAAAAGATAGTGAGTAGATCCAAGTATGGTGGATGGAAGTGTGCTTCTCTACTAATTGGGGTTGAAATCTGCGAAATGTTTGCTTACAATGGAATTGCTTCAAACCTAATGACTTATCTTACTGGTCCTCTTCGTCAATCCACCACCACCTCTGCTGAGAATATCAACGTTTGGCATGGTGTTCTTATGATGCTTCCTGTACTTGGAGCCTTCGTTGCTGATATTTATCTTGGCAGATTTGCACCGTCTTCTTCTCTTCTCTCATCTATATACTGCTTCGTCTCTCTCCCTCACTCACACAGATTTTAATTCTACCATCTGTCCATTTCCAAAGAGTAAAGTGTGTGTCTGGATATTTTCTCATCCGCATCAAAGAACCACTGTCGTTACTATCGGAATAATGAACTCATGAACTGTTGCTAATTATACAACAATGCTTCGATGTGTTCAGGGACTCGGATTGCTAACACTATCAGCTACTATCCCTTCTCTTGGGCTACCAGTTTCCCCTACTAAGTATTCTATCAATCCCTCTTCCACTTCTTCTTCATTTCAATTCCTCTTCTTCTTTTCTTTGTACCTAGTTGCACTTGGTAGGGCTGGGTACAAGCCATGTACAGAAGCATTTGGAGCTAATCAATTCGACGGAAGAAACCCACAAGAATGCAAGTCTTTGAGCTCATTTTTCAATTGGTGGGCTCTTGGATTATGTCTTTGTAGTGGCATTTCTAACTTGACCTTGAATTACGTACAAGAAAGCTTGAGTTGGAGACTTGGATTTGGCATTCCATGCATTTCTATGGTAGTAGCTTGGGTTATTTTCTTGCTGGGAGCAAAGCGTTACCGATACAGTGTGACAGAGAATAAAGAAAATCCGTTGATGAGTATAGCTCGCGTATTTACCTTAGCTGCAAAGAATTAGAGAATTCACTCATCACCATCATTGACAAGTATTGAGGAGGCTGAAATCGGAAATTCTGATCACGTAACCAACGATGCTCATCAATTCAAGTAAGATTAGTGTGCAATCAAATATATTTTGTTTAGGAAGTGAATATTCAAATTTTATGACAAGATTCTTGTTCAGAAATCTTTTTGGCGATAGACAGAAATCTATGGCCGATTTGGTTGCTAATCATTGTATAGATCAGGAATATAATTATGAAGTTTGGACATCTACCATTTCTCTAGGTTAATAGCTGCCATCTCCATAATTTTTCAAATTTGCAGGTTTTGGACAAAGCGTTGATTATGTCAGATGATCTTGTTGGCACAATAAAACCAGGAGTCTCATGCAATGTTAGCCAAGTTGAGGACGCCAAAGCATTGCTACGTTTGGTCCCGATCTGGTTTACGTGTTTAATATATGCAATTGTGTATTCAAAAGCATTCCTCGACCTTCTTCACTAAGCAAGGAAACACCATGGAAAGATCGATAGGTGCATCGTCAATACCAGCTGCTTCACTTCAAATCTTCATTATTTTATCCATTGGTTTCTTTATTATAATCTACGGCCGTCTGTTTGTTCCTCTTGCTCGGGCTTTTACGGGTAAACCCAATGGAATGACCATGCTTCAAAGAATTGGTACGGGCATGTTTTTATCTACACTTTCAATGGTGGTAGCAGCTATGGTTGAGAAGAAAAGACTTCAAAATGCTTTAGACCTCGGGTTGATCAATATGCCAAAAGAAACAATTCCTATGAGTCACTACAAGAAAAACTGGTTTAAGCAACCAAGCAGTTTGGGTTGTAAAAAGTCTATATTGAGTCGCTCTAACCCTTATAGCGATTAAAAGTGACACTCGTTCTGTTGTTGCAAAAGGTGGGATTTGTAAAGGTCTAGAGCAGCTAGGCAGTCGCTCTAGTAATCAACCAACTATCCTAAAGCGAGTATTCTGCTCATTGATTCAGAGCTAGACCAACCACCATGGAGCAAGTAAAATTCTCATCGCTTAAGAGCTAGACCAACCACCCTAGAGAAAATAAAATACCCATCGCTTCAGAGCTAGACCAACCACCCTAGAGCAAGTAAAATACACATTGTTTCAAAGCTAGACCAACTATCCTAGAACAAGTAAAATACCCATTGCTTTAGAAATCGACCAACCACCCTGGAGAAAGTAAAATACTTAGTTGATAGATACATGGAACAACTGGCCTAAAGTTGCTTAAGTTTTTAAGCTATTAAATTTTTATGCTTGCTAAACAAATTCTGCTCTGCTGTTGTAGTCACCGATTCCGATGATCCCAGTCACCGATTCCGATGACCAGTCACCAATTCTGATTTAGACAGTCCTAAAATGTAATTAAATTACAAATAATACTGAATAAAATATAAACCAAATTAAAAACTGAATTAAATTTCATTATATCACAAAATTCAATTTACATCATGTCTTTAAAATATTTTTCCAGGAAAAAAAAAATCATCTCGTTATAAAATAATTATTATCTCCACAATTTTAAAACAAATTTAAACAAAAGTTGAACAACACTAATTCAACTTTGAAGCACCCATCAAAGATCTTCGATTCTCACTGAACAAGCTGAAAAATACTTAGAGATTCATACTGTTGCGATCTTCTATCACTAATATGTTTTTTTAGCTCTGATTTTGAGATCAGTAGAGTACTCATTCCAGATCTAGTCCATTCCTGAAAATAATGATAAACTTGGGTTCTGCATACACAAACAAACAAATACAAAGAAGATCAGATCTACTTTGAATAAAAAACATGAAGCGTAGTCTAAATTGGACATGCAACAACATCAAGACCTGTTATTTTGGTACTTTTTTTAAACGTACCCTTCAAGATTCGTGGAATAAACCTTACCTGATTTAGTCATTCTAACAACAACAAAATTAAGAAAAAATCAGACCCATTCACAACCCAATAATATAAGATTGTTAAGTAAAATGATAATAGTGTTCTACATTAACAACCCAATAATATAATATGTGGGTACTCAAAAAGAAAGGCATACTAAGCAGGTGCTTTCTTGCTCTTTTAGATACAACCAACATACATCAAAGATAGCAAAAATAGTTGGTGATATTACCTGCAATTTTTCCATATCTTACTCGGTGAATGGACTTTGACGCCTGACCTTCTTCTCATCTTAACTTACAACCTGCAGATTTCAGTACCAACACAATATGAGAATGGACCCTTAGATAGGATTTTAATGTGCATGACATGATCACAGAAAACAATTAAATGAATCTAACCATTTACAAGCTTCGAAGTCTTCGTAAAATTTGCATCACTGAAACAGAACTCAACCTACAAAATCCACATAATCAAATAAGTAAGAACACATCACTCGATCATTTTTTCACCCATAATCCCAACCCACTATGAAATTAAAAAACTCAAACAAAATATCCAAAGAACATCTTGGCACAATGTCTCACACAATCGATAAATTCACCCCATAAGAGTGACAATTCTGAAATCACCGCAACAATACAACTAAAGTTCATCTCATAAGGTGACAATTCAGAAATTTAAGCAACATATTACCCATTCAGTGTTCCTCAATGTATCTTGATTTTGCAACCCTAAGTTAAGCTCCTGCATTTCACAATTTAGTTTTTTCTCCTGCGAAATGAAGTAGTAGAGATCAGTTATTACCTTACAGGTTCAAGCTTAAATGTATTGAAATGTAAAGATATGAAAACCATAGAATAGGTCAAGGGGATGGTGCTGAATACATTGATGGGCTTGCAACATTACACTTAAAAAACCTCTTAGCAACTGCATCTCTCCTGATAATTCATTCTCTCCCAAAACCAATTAACCTTCAAAACGATATAACCTCCAGAATCCACATCCCAGGATTACCAACAGAAATATCTTTTGCATTTTCTGTCTATATAAAAAAACACCAAGTTTAATCTTTTGATCGAATTTCAATTACAAGACTTCAGAGAACAGAACATAATCAACATCCAAATTTTCATTTCATACTTTATCATTGAATTTGTGCAAAAATTATATATACAAACAGTAAAATCTAGGGATAAGAATTTATATATTGAAGCAACCTTGGATCTTTAAATCCTACACAAATTAAAATACCAGAATCATATTTTGAAACAAACCCTAAAAATTCAACCCAATGTCTTTGAATTAAGATACTAGAATACCCCAAAGAGTAAAAGTTCAGAAATCGTACCTCAACTTGAACTTCAATGGTGTTTCTTATCCCGACTTTAAGAAAGGTTAGTTCCAGCAAGTAATTCTCAGTATTAAACCCTAACTTGACCCATTAAAAAACCTAAAATATAGAACTCCAAGGTTACAATACTCTGCTTAATGAAGGAAAATATGAAAATTAATCGATGATTTAGTGCCGATGGTGGTACAAATATGAAGTACGTCACTGCAACTAGAAGAAGAACAAAGAAAAATTTAGGTGTATTACAAGCCCTAGATCTAGAACTATAAGTTTTACAAAACACCATCTAATGAAGGAAGATCTGAACTTAAACATATGTTGTTCTAGTTGTTAAATGGATTTCCATTTTCAAAGTTGTTGGTGGTAGTAGAAATACAGAAAAATAAGAAACTGCGTTGATGAGTTGAGTACTCGCTACTCATAGGAGCTTCTAAAAAAAAGATAGAGAAGTATCGAATTGATTAGTTCTTCTCCTTCATTTTTTGTTTAGGGTTTGGGTAGCGGCGGAGGATTAGAGAGATGAACCGAGAAAGAGAGAGAAAGAAAATGAGGGGAAAAAATATTTAGGGTTTTGAATAGAAGTTTTGGACGGTGGATAAAGATAGTCATATGGATCATGAAATTTTTTGGATGGTACAGATTCGGTTTTGGATTCTCATACGGATTGAGACAAGTGTGTGAGAAGCATGTGTGATTCTCTTTGTGTTAAAACGAACTAGTGCATTCAATTTTATTATCAAACTTCGGTACGAAAAAATCCAAAGAATATATATAAATTAATTTGGATATTGTTATCGTCAATAGAGCTCTGTTAAAGATTTTGACTTAGTGGAAAAGGTCATTAAAGACATAATATGAACAATATCAGTAGGTTTAGGGTTCCGGTGAAGATTCCAACTTAGTGAAAGAGGTTATTAATTTTATGATAATATGACAAACATCGGTAGGTTTAGGATTCTGGTGAATTTCTGACTTAGGGAAAGAGGTCATTAAGGATAACAGGACGAACATCGGTAGGCTTAGGGTTCAGGGTTCAGTGTTCAGGATAATATGACGAACGTCAACAGGTTTAGGGTACCGGTGAAGATTCTGACTTAGGGTAAGAGGTTATTAAGGATAATATGACGATCATCGATAGGCTTAGGGTTAGGGTACCGGGGAAGAGGTCATCGAGAACAATATGAACAAGTTTATGACATTAATCAAAGAGTCTTGCGTATTCAAACAAAAAAATATTAATCAAAGAAAAATTAGGTTACTCAATTTCTAAGGATGAGTAATTAGGTCGAATATATGGATGACACTAGGTTACTCAATTTCTCTCGGATCCCATCGATTTCTACGGTTATCTATCGACTTTGTCAAGAGTCCATTTACCTCATCAAATTTAACTCTTTTTTCATCAATTATACCCGATATCGCTCGACCTCACCAATTTCTCCTGGATTCCATTTGTTTATATGGTTATCTATAAATATAAACCGAATTTTTTATCGGCTTCACGTAATTTCACTTGTGATCTGTAATCTTACCCAATGTCGGTCGACCTCACTCAATTTGTAATGGATTATATTGGTTTCTCCAGTTTATCCATCACTTTAACCTAATGTTCATCGACCTTAGTCAATTTCACCAGTTATATATCAATATTACTAAATATCGTTCGACCTGGCTCGATTTCTCTTGGATTCCATGGGTTTATAGGGTTAACTATTAACTCAAATCGAATTTTCACCGATTTCACTTAATTTCGTCTGTTGTCGACTTCACCGACCTCATTCAATTTCTCTAAGATTCTATCGCTTTCTCATGGGATAACCAATGTCACACATGAAAAAATTATTAATTCACCGTACATAATTTACAAAATTAACACGGGTTCATTATTTATAAACACATTGAAAATTTACAATTTTTTTGGTCATATTGTAAAATTAGGAATAATGCTCACCCAAAAATATCATCACCTAATTCACCCATAGTACGATCTGTATGACCCAAATTCCTCCTGAAATCCAGATTTTACAATTAACTCAAAAAAAAATCTCGTTTTCTAAAATGTGCATGGCAACCCAAAAATAATCCAGATTTTAAAATGTGCATGGTAACCCAAAATCTCGTCAATTACACGCGCATTTGCATCAATTTATGAGTAAATCTATATCGAGTTTCAAGAACGAGCGACAAGATCGAATTGTAAAAACAAATTATGTATCAAGGTTTAAAATTTGTTTTGACTTAAAATTGTTTCGAATCCCAAAATCAGTATCAGTCGGTTTGTGAACCAAAAATATACAATGCCACATATATTACCCGACTATTAATCCTCACCGTTGACCAAAACCAATAAGTAAATCAAGAACCATGATCCTTAAAGTTGTTATCCGGCCAATAGAAAGCTAAAAATATATAATCCAACAATTATAAATGAAAGTTTACATAGTCATGCGGATTGTCACCGCATACAAGTTGCAAAAGAGGGAAAATTACCGCCAAAAACTTGGGTTGGGAAGAGTTTACATGTGGCAACCACGCGATAAAGGGATGCCTCTATTGCGTCGTCAATCCCCAAGGAGGGCGCATAGACAAATGACTAGGATTGGAACGGATATATACAACCCCAAACTCTCAAATAGGAGAAATATCATCCGAGGAACGCGAGTCTATAGTGGGAAGGTGATAATCCCCATGTTGGATAGCCCTACGCGGGATTTTTTTAAAAGCATGGAGAGAGAGGTCGCCTTTCTCGGGGTGCATAATCCATTTGGAAGAGGAAAAGAAAGGCATCAAATTCGGGTTAACTAGGCGAGAATCGAGATGATCGTCAGTAAGGGTTGTTCGTGAACCATCATCAAAAACATCGGGCCTCATGGATTTTCACAAATCTTGGTTACCAAGAATTTCTTGCATAGAATAAGAGATTCTATCAATAGGCAGACGAAGGCTCACGTCATCGGAATGATTGCTAGAATCGGCCTGTACCTCCGAATTTTCGTCTTTATTCCCTATTTTTCTCTACCTCCTCTTTCATCCGTCGAGGACTGTTTAGATGGATTGTCCAACACTAAGAATGACAAGGAGAGAGGATGCGTACAGTAAAAAGGGGATGCAGTAAAAGGGGGTTTTAGAAATATATATAGTGGAACTTTTGACTACTGAGCTCAGGGTAAGGCGTTTAATCAGAAACTCAACCGTCGTGAAATGCTTGAGAAAACGCATCAAGGGGTTAATCAAAAAGAAGCTGCTCTAGTGACGTGTGAAATGACTATTGGGTTGCCTCACAATTGGCCCAATAGTCAGGGGACTAATGTTAATACCTGAAAAATGATCAATTATGGATAAGGGGAGTTATCTCTACTATAAGGCCTTGAGCCCATGGTTATATAGGAACTTAGGGACTAAGCCCAAGACCATGGGAAATATCCATGAAGATATGGGGATATATGGGGAACAAAAGGGGAAAGAAAGGGTAAAACTGAGAAGATGGTTTTTTAGTAATATTAGAAGGTTCAAAAGGACATATGTCAGGATAAAGGAAAAAGAGGAAAGTCTATAAATAAGGAAAGGATAGTACCAAGAAAGGGGATTCTCTCTCCTACCTAACAAGGAAAGGTGTAGTCCTTGTTGTAACTAGGGTTGGTCTCCTTTTTACTAATTTAACCTAAAATAAAGGTAATAATAATAACACAACTCACTCCAATTTCTATATATATATATTGTTTTATTTGACAATTCGATATAGACCCTCCACTACAAGCCTAGACTCACCTGCAACCACAAACCAACACTTGAATCTATCATAGTGCAGCCGGGGGTTCTTAAATTCCCAACCTAGATTATTTTTATCAGTACTAAAACGGAACATGTTGATTCAGTCCTAGTTTTAGAATTTAATATTGGTAGCTTATATGATTTAGGTGCTAACCGGTTATATCCAGAGGCTTCATACTTATATAATTTGGGTATTATTACCATATTTTTTTTAAGTTTATTTTTTCTAATATGACATTAAATAAAAACACAACGATAAATTATGATAAATATAAATTAAGTTCAAATTAAATTTTAAAATGATTTTAAATGAACCAACATAGACACCATCTAACAAACACCCGAAATTTTTACCAATTTTTATTTTGATTCCACTACTTTAGGAGCCGAAACCGAAACCATGAAAAACTGATTTGACTCTAATAGTTCTGGTTGATGTGGTAACCGAGTAAAACCGAATCCGTTGAAGCTGTGCCATTCTTATTTTTATTACAGTAAAACCTCCATACATTAATATTATTATGAGTGCACAAAATTATTAATATATGAAGTTTATTAATACAGAGAGGTGTGCCTAGAAAAAATAGGATTCAATAGTTCCAATACACAAGAACATGCTAGTGTCTAGGAACTTGTAATGCCATTAGGAATTATCTCATGTTTGATAAAATCATAAATAGTACTAAGTATAATAGAAGATTAATAAAATCGATTATTACTAGATATAGGTAAATCTCTTAAGTCAGGCGAAAAAAACAATTCTAAAATATAAAGGTTATTACTTTTTATGACTAGGCCAAATTGAGGCCAAAAACTTTTATCAATGTACGAAGGTTTTACAGTAGAAAAAAGGTGGTCGTCCAGTTTTTTCTCTCCAAGCTTTACACTTCAACAACATGATTAATACAAATGGGATCATTGATCTGGGGTTCCAAGGGGAACCATATACTTGGTCAAATAGGAATATAAGAGAAAATTTCATTCTTGAAAGGCTATATAGGAGCTTGGCTACTAGAGAATGGTTAGATCGACACCCACACTCCATTATTCAACACCTCCCAAGAATTACGTCTGATTATGCTCCCATCCTCCTAAAAGAAAAAAAAATGGCAAAACCTCAAAAGAAAAGGTTCAAAATTGAACACCTTTGATTCCTCCACCCCTCCGAGTTCAATACAAAAAATTGCATTAAAACTTGACATCCAGAAAGCTTATGATAACTTGGACTGGGTTTTCATACTCCAATCACTTTTAGCTTTAAGATTCCCTAAACACTTTATTGACTTGGT
Source organism: Papaver californicum (assembly GCA_023531435.1). Lineage (NCBI taxonomy): Eukaryota > Viridiplantae > Streptophyta > Magnoliopsida > Ranunculales > Papaveraceae > Papaver > Papaver californicum. The sequence continues at coordinate 18,918,475 of JAJJMC010014687.1, read as the reverse complement.
TATGACTTGTATCTCTTCAGTTTCTTACTCAATTAACATTAATGGTGCACCACAAGGTAATATGTAGGCAGAGAAGGGTCTCCGGTAAGGAGGCCCACTATCACCATATATCTACATTCTGTGTGCAAAGATACTGTCTTCCAATCTGGCTCTACAAGAACAACATGGACACATCAAGGGGCTAAAAATTTCCAATAATGCACCATTAATTCTCCACTTGATTATGCGGATGACATCCTGGTGACATGCACTGCAGATCAACTATCTTGTACAAGGCTCAAAATGTTTCTCAACTCGTATTCCTCTTTAGAAGGCCAAGCCATCAACAACCACAAATCAATCATCATTCACCACCCAAAACTCTGCCCTTCAACCAAATCATAGATAACAAACTTCTTTGATATCCCAACAACCCATAACCCACCTACATATCTTGGGGTAAACTTTAAACAAGGTAGAAATAACTCGCAAATGTTTACTCAGTTACTTTATTGATTGGAAAGGAAAGCCAAAGGTTGCATGACAATATGTTTGAATTAAGCTGGAAGACTTGTGCTCATTAAAAAATCACTCTCTCCAACTGCCGATCACCTAATGCAGACATAATTACTACCAGCTCATGTGCACCAAAAAATTGACAAAATCTCAAGGAATTTCCTTTGGGGTCATGATAAAGCCACAAACGAAATGCACATGTTTAGATGGAAGAAAGCCACACCGACAACTAAGGATGAAGGTCTAGGGATCAGAGATAGTAAACAACAAAATGTGGCGCTACTCACCAAGAGAGTTTGGCAGTTGCACGATAAGCCAGATGGGATATGGAGTTCTTTAAGCTGGAAAAATATTTAAAGAATCTTCATAGTTACATCGATCTCCCAACACCAGGACCATAGGCAAGCTCATTCTGGAAAAGTATATGCAAAGTGGAACCATTTATACAACAAAACTTGGCTACCAGGATAGGTGATGGACAAACCACTAAGATCAACTCAAACTGGATTCCACCATATAAAGAACAGATTCAACATAATTAGCTGGGAAATCAACAAGTGAGTACTTTCTTAGAACCACTCACTAATACATGGAATCATCAATATATTGAGCAATATTTCCCTAGTGAGACTGTAAAAAAATCCTAAGCACTCACCTGCATTCTCATCCAAAAACAGATCAGATTGTTTGGCCACATTTAAAAACAGGTACATATACCACCACCTCTAGATACAAACTGTTAACCAAAACAAAATCATCATCTCATCCAATTTAACAGTACAGCAAGCCACCAACACCCCACCATCATCCACAAAAATCCAACATCACAGAATATAGCAATTCAACTGCCCACCAAAAATCAGGCTTTTCCTATGGAAAACCAGCCATGAAGCCCTTCCGACTTTCAAGGCGCTCAATGCTAGAAAAATAACACAGTCAAGCCTATGCCCGAACTGCAAAACACACCCGGAAACAGTCCAACACCTTCTTTTTAGCTGTACCATTGCACAACATTTGTGGCTCCAAGTTTTCACTCATCTTGCAAGGAAACCATCCACCCCACAATCCACTTTTCAACCATTCCCACCAGCACCACCCATATCACCTACAATCCACCAGACTGGGCAACCTAGCACAATTCAAAACTACCAATCAAACTCTCATTGCCCATGTTCAAATACCACAAAACCGATATTGCAAGATGCAAGACCCAAGCTTCCCTCAGACCTCGAAACCCTTCTATCATGCCCCTTATCAAAAAAAGATCCCAGACTCTGCTACTTTGCCCTTTAGCATTTTTGGTTAGCGAGAAATGCTTTGGTGTATAAAAAATCCATTGAAACCCCGAAACAAGTTTTCCATATTATTCTACACATGACATTGGAGTGTAAATGGGTACAAAGTCAACTCCATATGAACCGGCTACCCCAACTGGAACCTCACTCTACACCAACAAGTGAGAATCAAGGAATAAATGATGTAGGGATGGACACCATCAGCTCAGGATTAGACCAAATGCAACATGGATGGGTCCACTAAAGGAACATTGGGACCATCGGGAGCAGGAACAATATTTCGAAACCACTTACGAAAGGTATCAACTGCCAACGTGACCCCACTGGGAATAACTACACCGATTCTGGCAGAAACTTGGGCCTTTTCTATTACCACTAAAATGACGATGACAAACAACTGGAACAAGATAGTTTTTGAAACGGACTCACTAGCTCTCCTGGAATATCTCGAACAAAAGTCACCAGCTCTTTGGAACCTAGAATTGATGCTAGCTGAAATTTTTGGTAATTTGAATAATATTCAAGAAAAAATCATCCAACACACATACAGAGAAGCAAATCAGTCAACAGACACTATTGCAAACTATGCCGTGGAAAACCAAAGAAGCTTGAAAACACCATCTATATGGATTTGTTGTTGTCCAGATTTCCTTTGAGTAAATGTCCAGGATGATGCGAACGACAAAAAATTCACAAGAAATGTAAAACTTTAAGTTTTAATTTAATTTAAGTTTCTTTTCAACAAAAAAAAAGGCCAAAGTCATGACTCATGAGTTGTTATGCAATATATAAGAACACTTTGTATGTATGCAGAAAGGTCAAGGTCATGAGTTATCATCATGGTCATGTTTGACACACAAAATTGTAAAATAAACCTTTTTTATTGTTGGACGTTTATACCAATTATTTTTAGCGTTATAGGCTATTTCCATGTTGCGTGGGTATTTATTTGTATGCAGCTAAATCATGACCTCAACTAGAATTATAAGTTGCTTTTGCATATATTATATTTCTCTATTTTTATTACAACTAGAATTATTTATTTTGAAGTATAGTTTTTTTAAGCCATTTCTCTCTGGTGTGTCAACCACGACATGCGATCATCCCATTCTGATACGAACCCTCGATTGGTTAATTTAACAGGTTATTCCAGGATAAGATTATAAAAGCCATAAAAACATATCGACCTGATTTATATTTTATCTTAAAAATGGGATGATGTATTAAGATATAATAAAAATTACAAAAAGAAATTAGCTAGAGGACTACAAAAAAAAAACACCAGATCTGGACTTTATATATGACCTCCAAATTAAATAAATCTAGCTCATAGATTTTGAACATATAGGATACTTTAAAAGGATATTTGTAGCTCACATTATTGAGATATGGGTCAATAGTTAACAACGTACACTGCCAGTTAAAATTCGTTAGCGCACGGGTATATTATGATTGGTGAGGTAACCCAACTTTCAGACCACCATGATACATTATAATTGATACACACTGAAATTTGTTGGAAAAAATAGTTTCACTGCCAAGTTTTTATAGATGAATATGTCCAAGTTACTTGGGGTTTAGTGTATGACAATAATATGATGGTTGTTTCTACATTTATTATTTATTTATTTTTAAGCAGATTGGAATTCATTAAACCAACTTACCCTTTAAGAGGGTAGACAACCATACATGAAGGGAGGTCCAAAACATGTAATATTTGTTTTTCCTAGCCTAAGCGACTAAGTGATGTGCACCCATATTACAATCCTTTGGAAGAAAATGTCATTTAAAGTTCCTAATACTTGAAACATAAGATTGCACATCTTTTCACCAAACATGTAGTGGTAAATCCATCAAAATAGTACGAATTGATCTTTCCATGATGGTCGTGTCGTAATCAACCAAAATAATCGAGTTCTTACTCTTCCAAAATAGATTTAAGTATAG
>JAJJMC010014687.1:18828685-18894738 GCA_023531435.1 Papaver californicum | reverse complement strand
GGTTCACAATTTTTATTTATGTCCAAAAATGTTTATTAGTGAGAGGACAACCAAATATGGATGTCTTTCACCCATATTAGTCAACCATATATATTGTCGATACTTCACGACAGTTTCTCTGTGAAAAAGGATTTTGTCTATAATACATGTATGGTTGTCGCTACTCTGAATACATGTTCGACAATAACTACGATTATGTACGCGTATAAAAATCATTCTTTAATATCGACACCACTTGTCCACTTAGGAATGAATTCCTCTTTAGGAGATAAATATGACTCGGTAATTAAAGATCGTAGTTAAATAGTCTCATTGAGAACATTAGCAATAGCCTCCCCAGGAGCACTATTTTGATCCAGCGTGATTGGCTTCCTCTATCAAGGAATATGTATTATTATTTATTTTTTATTTTTTTTTCATCAACAATTCAGATGAGTTGTAGACGACTCAATTATTGTTAACTCATGGCATGCCCTGCAGGGACATAAACTAATGCCAAAATACGTGCAACAACAAATGAATTTTAATTATTCTTCTTGTAAGAATAAAATGCTTCAAGCATATCATAATGAATGAATAACTTCTCCACCTTATACCGAATTGATGCAAGAATTATGATGAGACCAATTTATGACGTTCTTATAACGACTGCTTTCCTCCCTCTAACGGCGGGAAGTCTCATCACATCTAGTATTATTCATGCAAAATATATTATGGGTGAGTGACCTTGGATCCAAGTAGGTCATTCGAAAAACTTTTTTTTTTCTTCGGATTGTTCATCATAATATTACAATTAATAATTTTAAATCACCTACTCATATATGTAATTAAAATTTGACATCGTATACTTTATCAGTGTGCACCCTGATTAGCATTTATTATAAACGATATTCATATGCTCTTGTATTGGTACGTCTACCAAAATTTGAGCAGGAAATTCTGCTTGATTGGTACTAATCAATCAATATGTCGGAAACGTTTAATGCTGTAAAAATTATGCTCTTGTAGCAAAGAATATGACATATATTTTGAGTTTTGATAATAAAACCATTAACAAAAGTATAGATTGACGAGAGAAAAATAATAAAATCGTTAACAAAAGTATTTAGTAACTATGGGCTACTTCGGGAACCCAGAATTTTATGGATACCTGAAATCCAAAAAATTTCATAGACCACTTCTGGAGTCTATATTTATGGATTACTGCGGGAACTCACAATAATTTGGATTGCTACAAAAAAAATTATAATTTGCATGTTAGACTACTTCTGGAGTTAATAACATCACATGGATTGCTTCTGGAATCCCTTTTTTTTTTCTTTTTTTTTCAAGACCAATAATTAAAATAAATGAAAAAAGAAAAAAGATATATAGTATTTTACCTTATTGTGTAAGATTCATCATAATAGAAATTTGATCATCATCGTGGTCAATTGATGACCCTTGAAAGAAAAATATAGGCAATTTCGATCTTATTAATAAATTAGCTCATTAACAGAGCGTGTTATAAACTAAATCAAAGGATGAACTATTGCACAAAAGAAATATAGAAAGAAGAAGAGATAATTTCTCATTACTAGATATTACTATACATTACAAAGGAATGAGTCTCAATTTATAGGCTAATACAAGAGAGGATGATAAAGATAGCATTAACATTAGGAAGTAATGAAATGCATTCTCATAACTAAGGTATTAAACCTAAGTTATTACACTAAATGTGGGGGTTACCAAGAAGTGAAAGATGTGAAGAGGTGGAAAGGGAGATGATAAGGTGGTGGTGTAAGAGGGGTGTAAGAGTGGTGGAATCCACCAAAGAATTAATTTACAACACTTCCCTTTTATAATTATTTCTTTTTTATCCTTTCTCTCTCCAATTTAAAAAATTTACAAAAACACTCATAACTCTCAAAATATATATCCGATTCTAATAAAACTTATATTTTTGGAAAGGATTTTAAATTCTCTTCAAAACAAGATTTATTGTTGATAGTAAATTCGGGAAAAAAATATCAAAAGAAAATAGCTATGATAAAACTGGTTGCATCCTGAATTAAAATAAAATAGAAAAATTTATTCAGAAAATAGCTAGGATGAAACTGGATGCATCCTGTTTTAAACTAAGAAAATAAAAATATTCGAATAATAGCTAGGATGAAACTGGTTGCATCATGGTTTAAAATAAAATTGAAAAAAAATATTCGAATAATAGCTAGGATGAAATTGGTTGCATCCTGGTTTAAAATAAAAATGAAAATAAATATTCGAAAATAGCAATGATGAATCTGGTTGCATCCTATCTTGAATTTTTTTTCATCCATGTTTATACTAGTATGAAACTAGTATCATCATGCTCAAAACACTCTCAAAAAATTGGTACATGGCTCAAAAATGCTTGAGAAGAAGAAAAAAACCCTAAAAATAACAAAACAGGAAATCTGCAACGTTTTTTGGTGTTACCAATTAACTGTTGCAATAAAGCTGAAGATAAACGTCTTTTGGTGCTACCAATTGATTGGTTGAAGAAACCGTTGCACCTGAAAATAAACGTTGCGAAGCAGAACAACAACATTGCTAATTGGTTGAAGAAACCGTTGCAGCTGAAAATAAACGTTGCAAATCTGAAGAACAATGTTGCTAATGGGTTGAAGAAACCGTTGTCTTTTCTCTATTCTTCGTCTTCTTCATCAGCAGCAGAAAAAAAAAATCTGATTTGATTTTTTTCGATCTTTTTAACTCTCTGAGATCGACCCAACCTTCCTCTGCTTACTAAGATCTACAATAATCAAGAAATTCAATTACCCTCATGATTAACAGACCATCAAATTCCGATTCCGATTCAATTAATGGTCAGTTTATCGGATCCGCCAGTGAAATTATGTCTCTGCATCTCGGTGATTCATTGCTTCCATTAGTCAGACCATACCAAGCTATGCTGCCTTGATAATTAATTTTCTAGTCGCAGCATATAAGAATGCATGGTTTACTAAAGGAAACCGTGTAAACTAGTTTTGTTTTTGTATAATAATCTACTAAGTATTAATTAATTAGGGTTTGATTAAGCTTGTGTGTCCATTCAAAGAGAGTATGTTCTGTTTTTCGGGAGTGATTTACACACCGTGAAAGAGAGAGGTAAAGATATTTTCATCAGCTGATTTACAAATATTTTACAATATTCATTTAGGGTATCAAAAGAATACCTTTCAGAAACTTAGATATTTAAACAGTATTATAATTTAATTTTTTCATAGACTATAAAAATCGATCTATGAGTTATTAAGTTAATAAACTATTTTTTTATACGGTGAAATGTTTTTGGGATGCAATTTTTATCCGATGTTAGACTCTACATTTTCGGATCATAGGTAAGAATTATGGTTTTACGGAATCGTTCATGGGTCGATTAAAAATTATAAGTTACTGTTCTCTATATCTAGAACTGTCTGTGTTATCGCTGGTTTGCATGGTCGGTCTCCTTTGTTATCTCCTTTCTCCTCTAATTGGAAACAAAAAAAAACATAGATATGTCTTTATCAACTTTCAAGTAACCTTATTACGTAAGCAATTACGTAAATTTTACTTGTCATATCACATGACTGATATGTAGAGTCTAGGGAGCACCATCTCGTCGGTCTGTTAAACAAAAAGCCATGTACTACAATTTAATTTTTCTTTAGCCTAAAAAGCGTGGATTGTAAGAGAAGAATAGTGTGTTTATTTTTGTCTTTCTTGGGTTGGTACTTGTGACTTGTGAGTTGTGAGTTGTGAGTTGTGAATAGACTCACTGGATTGGAGTGGGAGGACGTGGTCGTCTATGTCTAATCTTGGACAAACAATCGTCGTGGCTCCTTCACGGACACATGGATAATTTAGGTGGCTCTCCGCATGTGTTCAATATTCAAATGCACTTCTCTGTAAAAAATTTAGTTCGTATTTTAGAATTTTGTACAGGGATTGGAATACAATGAGGTCAAAATAAATAAATAAATTATCTTTGATTTTTTATATCCGTATTCCATATTAATAATTTTTTTGAAATATTTAGTATTAGTTTTTTTTTGGACATTTTACAATTATATTCTAATTTTTTTAAATTTATTAATTATTTAAAATTATTGTAATCAATTTTGAATAACTTACTGTTAGTTTATAATACAATTAAAAGATTTTTTTCTAATTTAAATTCTTTTAAGTTAAAATAAAGGATAAATAAAAAAATTCATAATTGTTAAAAAAAATTGAGATACTTTTCAAGACTTTTACAACTATACCAAATTTTTCTTTTTCCTAATGTCTTTAAAACTATATTAAAACTATATTAAATTTGAACGAATTTTAGAACTAAACAGTAAATCAAATATTTAATTTTATTATTTTTCTTATAACTAAAAAAAATATAGTTTAAATTTAAAAATATTAAATATAAAACGAAATTAAAACAATCATATAAGGTATTTACATATTTTTTTTTCTTCTAATGTAAGCATATATATATAATAAGGATTTTTTTAGTAGTCCAGAAAATATCATTAATTTTGATACATGATATACCTCTAAAAACCACATTTTAATTGATAAAGTGAGATTCTTTTTTTGCTTTAAATTAAAGATCTAAGGCAACTGTTCATCACAAATAAAAAAGATAAAAACTAAATTTTGATACGTGCTGAATGGTTGATTCACGCAGACACAGCGCTTCAATCCCTCAGAGCGACTACCAATTTATAATCTAACTAACTAGTGGTCCAACAAACTTAAATCCTACCAAAATATAGAATGAGATATCCTTATAAAATACGATAGGGATGTCACACAAAATGCAATCAACCACTGAATATTGTCGCGATCTTGGACAATTAGTTAGATTAGAAAATAGTGTTTTGACATTTTGGTTTGGTTTGTCCGTACGGTCACGACTGTACCTTCTAACATTTGACTGGCTCTATCCTAGAAAATTGTGGTATGTATGTCTAAGGTGTCTAGTTGCCATCTCCGACTCGAATTTCAGATCATACTCACGATTCATGAGTCATTCACCGGACACATTTTGATGAACTATTTATGCTCCGCAAGTTGGAAGTATGCCTGAGTGAGTGACTCAGCTCAAGTCACCGGACCTATTGAATTTATTTCTTTTGATAAATACACCAATTAAGAACAAAGCAGTGCGATGGATATTTTAGCTTATTTTCTAATTATCACCCCACAGTGGGACGGATAAATCCAAAAAACGACTTGGTAAATTGATATTTAGGGGGATTTATCCAGTGAGGCTCAGGTTGAGTCGATAGAATCAATTTGAGACGATCGACTCATATTAAGACGATTGGCTCAACATAGGTCGAATAAAATAATTTTTTTATATTAAACTTAGTTAAATTCGTTATTTCAATTTATTATATATATATAAACTGATTTTAAAATAAAAAGTGGTCCCACTTACCCTAAAAGTTATTTGTTTATATAAAAACGGACACACTAATTAAAAGAAATACTACCTCCGTTTCAGGAAAAGAGTTACTATCACTTTTTCAAATTAGCCTATTTTTAGGCTAAAATAAAAAAATAATAGTAACACTTTTTCAGAACGGAGAGAATATTTGTTTATACAAAAATTGGGGCTAATTTGCCAATTCCCCACTGCCCAAAATCGATTTTGCCAAGCCACGTGGCTTACATATTGGCTAAAATGGCAATGCCCACTGGAATTGCTCTAAAAAGGTTTGACATTTTCTCAAAGATATATTGTTTAGGTCTGCGAATCAACTATGATTTTCACTATCCTTAAGTTCTTTTTTATTTTCTCTCTAATAAAAATCAAATGAGAATGTCATAAATATTTTTTATGTTGGTGGCTTTGCATAAATATCCTCCGGAGATAGAATATAAGTTCTCCATAAAATATCATTTTTTTATAATTTACATTTCTATTCTTTCCGTCTCCACCACTAAAAAAAAAATGAATCAAACAAAATCCCACCACCATTATCTCCATCGCTAGTATCACCATCTCCACCTCTGCCACCACGAAAAATCAATCAAACCAAATCCATGCACCACTTCTAAAAGGTTGTTGGAAAGCTGCTTGCACCATAATATATCTTCAACACTCATCATTCAATACTTCTATGAAGGATTACTTCCAGAACAGCGAAACTTGATTGATGCAACAACAAGAGGTACACTTAATAAAAAAACAATCTCGCAGGCAACTAGTTTGATTGAGATTATGTCTTCAAATGCACAACAATTCTATACCAGGAACAACTCAAATGTCAAAAGAGTTAACGAGATAATAGTCTTCATAATCAGAACAACGGTTGAACAACATAGAGAAGGTAGTGCAACGAATGGCTGCGGTGATTATTCCTACTTATGAAGAAGAAGCCGAACATGTGAATGTTGTGTTCCCTAATCAAAGGCCAAGGTATGATTCCTATTCTAATACTTATAATCCACGTTGGAAAGATCACCCAAATTTCAGATATGCAAACAAGCAAGCTGCAACTTCTATGACAACTTATGGGCGCCAAAGTGGATTTCAACCACAAAAATTCCCGAAAAAGAATAAGTCCCCCGAGCCCAGGCAAGAGCAATTCCGGAAAGCATAAGTGGAATGCTTGTTGGAAAGAAATCTCTCGATTGATGACTCGAACGACTACCTGCCCACCCTGACTTAATTGAGAAGCAGCCGACTTGGCGGGAAGAAAGTGTCTTCTTGCCCCAAGCTGACTAGCTGAAACTCAGGGGTAGCCTTTCGCGGGAGTTCCTTCTTTCCTCGATAAAGAAAGAGACTGTCTACTAGCTGCAATCCATCTCTGTCTAACAATCCAAGGAATGGACCTGTTTTTGAAAGCAAGAACAATACTCGCTGAATCAGAACGTATCAAAATCTTCTTCCAATGCCATTGTACTGCCTATTTTAGGGCATAAACCACAGCATGGATCTCTGCCACCTCAATAATTCCAACATCCTCAACAACCTCAGAATCAAGGTTCGAACCTTGAAGATTTGCTTAAAACTTATATGCATAAACAAGATACAATTTAGCAGAGACATGATATATCGGTAAGGACATTCAAACACAGATGAATCAATTAGTCACTTTCGTAGGTAAGTTAGAAGCGGATGCAGATAGGAAACTTTCATCACATACAAGGATGAATCCAAGGGAGAATGTTAAAAAGTAACTTTGAGAAGTGGGAGGAAAGTAGAAAAATCAAAACAACATGAACATGATAATGGTGATTTAGAGATAAAGGAGAGGAGGTTGAAACCGTTCCTAAAGAAAATCCAACCGTAATCGATCAATCTAAGGACACGGTTCCTACGTTCACTACTCCACATCATTTTCCTAGTCGTTTTTCCAAGTCCAAAAAAGAAGCTCAAAAAAAGGAAATTATGGATATCTTCAAGAAGGTGCAAATCAACATCCCATTTATTGAATCCATCAAAACGGTACATAGGTATGCCAATATTATGAAGGATTTGTGTACAAAAAAGGATAGGTTGATTGCTAACAAGATCACTAAGAAGGGTAAAAGTACTTCAGTTATGTTGTCGAATAAGATGCCTGCAAAGTATATGGATCCTAGGGTTTTTACAGTTCCAATTACTATTAGTACCAAGAGGTTTAAGCGTGCTTTGTTTGATTCGGGAACATCTATCATAGTTACATCAACCGATATTTATGATTCTTTGAATCTTGGACCATTAAAAGAGACAGGTTTTGTCATTCAATTAGCAAACCAGTCCAACATATATCCTAAGAGACTCGTGGAGGACATGCTATTTCAAGTGAATGAGTTAATCTTTCTGGTTGACTTCTATGTTGTGGATTTGCAAAATGGAGAAAATTGTTCATCTACTTCGTTACTTCTTGGGAGACCGTTTATGAATATTGTAAAGACAAAGACCGTTGTTGGTAGTGGCACAATCACTATGGAATTCGAAAAAGAGTTCATACGCTTCAACATATTTGAATCCATGTGTTATCTAAATGATTTTCACTCTGTTTTCTCTACTGATGTTATTAGTTCATTAGCACAACAAATGTTATATTTGAGAAACGTAGATGAACTTGGAGTTGTGTTGCGAAAAAAATATTGAATTAGACGTCCAAGGCCTGCCTAACTTGGACGTTGATATTGCAAAAGAATTGGTGGAGATGTGTGGTTCCTTAATATCATTACAAGAATCTCAAACGAGTAACATTTCATATATTCCTTTACCCGTAACTGATGAATTTCCTTTACCTTTTGTTGTGCAGACACCTAAGTTAGAACTGATACCTCTACCAGATCACTTAAAGTATGCCTACTTAGGTGATAAGGAAGATCTTTCGGTTACTGAGAATAATCTTACAAAAGTACAGAAAGAACGCTTGATTAGGGTTCTGAAAGAGTTCAAAACGGCCATTGGTTGGACGATTGATAATATCAAAAGCATTAGTCCATCTATGTACATTCATGCATAGAATTCTAATAGAGGAATGTCAAGCCAGTATGTGATGTTCTGGGTAGGCTTAATCCCCCTATGATGGAGATCGTGAAGAAAAAGATCCTCAAATTGCTAAGTGTGGGGGTGATTTACCAATTTCTAACAATAAGTGGGTTAGTCCAGTACAGGTGGTACCTAAGAAGTATGGTGTTACCATTGTCAGAAATCAAGATGACGAACTTGTTCGTACAAGAGTTCAAACATGATAGAGAGTATACATAAACTACAAAAAGCTAAATTCTGTTACTTGATATGATCACTTTCTTTTTCCTTTTATTGATTAGATGTTAGAGAGGTTAGAGGAACATTCACAATATTTATTTTTGGACGGTTATTCGGGCTACAATCATGTTGTTATTGCACCGGAAGATCAAAAGAAGACTACTTTTACTTGTCCTTCTGGTACGTTTGAATATAGACGGATATCGTTTGGTCTTTGCAATGTACTTGCCACTTTTCAGAGATATATGGTTAGTATATTTTCTGATTATGTGGAACACATCATTGAGGTATTTATGGATGATTTTAATGTTTATGGTGATTCTTTTGATATTTGCTTAGAAAATCTTTAACTTGTCTAAAAAAGATGCATAGATACTAACCTTGTTATTAATTGGAGAAATGTCACTTTATGGTATACCATGGTATAATGCTAGGTCATACTGTGTCCTCTCGAGGGCTTGAAATAGAAAAAAAAAAGATATACCTAATAAGAAACTTGTAATACTGATAAGTGCATAATTCATATGATTTTAATGTCCAATCCATACTAATATTTTCTACCATTATGATAAGACCACGTCTTATGGACCATGTCAACGGTGTTGACCCGATACGACACTCAAGCATATTTGGCGCATATGGTCGTTTATACGAGTCAATACTATCAAGATTATGGAAGCCACCCTGGATAACAAGTGTAGGGCGCGACAAGTACACAAGTCCAATGGAAGCATAAGGCATTGTATAAGTGTAAATTCTTATGTATTATAGATAATATAGTTATACTAGGTACTTTATTATATTTGTAGTATTTATTTATTTAGAGTTTGTATTTGTTAAGGATAGTATTTTAGGAAATAGTATCGTTTTCTTATTTTCCAAGTAATATAGCCTATAAATAGGCCTTATCGGTCCATTAATGAATAATCAGAAAAATATTAAGCAAATTGCTACCGTATGTTTGTTGATTATTTGAATCATGAGTTTTGAGCTTGAATCTGCTGGCGTTGAATAATAAATTAACCGTTTCTTATCACATTCTTGCATATGACTTGTTATTATGTTTGTTTTCTATCTTTATGTCTTATATTAGGTGGATCATCCGAAATCAATGAAAACAGATTCTACAAATGAAGACCATTTGGAATTTGTTTAAACCCAAAATTCTTTACCTCTATCTTGAAGATAATTGATAGAACAAGCCAATACAAAAATAATGAGGTTATTCCGACATCAAACGAAGAAGTTATGGGGAAAACGAGTTTTGAAACACTTGAGTTTACATAGAGAAGTTCGGCTAATAATCATTCAGCTCGAATTAGCCGAACCCGGCAATTAAAAATCAAGTTTTTACACAAGTATACAAAGATTTATTCGTCTAGAAGTTGATCCTATGGACCAAGCCGAACCTAAAAATGAGTTTTAGACAAAGTATCCAGGTGTTCGGCTAATTAGTGAAACAAGGAAGTGAGCCGAACTTCGGAGTACATTTTTGACGAAAAACAAGTGTCTAGGAGGAAGTTCGGCTGATAATTCTTACCCGAATCCACCGAGCCTAACACTTACCTGGAGCACAAAATAACTTTTCAGGTTCCGTTTGGAAGGACCATACACGAGTCAGTCGAACCTATCATCATTTGGGGACACTTTGGACATGTTTTTTACTCTATTTTGGAAAGAACACAGGCCCAGAAGGATTCTAAGACATATATAGCATGATCATTATATAAGGAGACTCCCAAGACATTAAGAAGATACATTTTACATTACTTTGCAAGTCTTGGAGGACATAAGAATACAAAAGGAGAAAGCTAGGGTTTTGGAAAGGTTCCATTATCCTAACGGTTTCTTTTCTATTTTCTCATATATGTAACATGGGTGCTTCTACATTCATGAATAGACAAATACCTAATTCGTTGAGGATGAATTCTAAATTTTATACATGATTCAAGTTTTTATATGAATCTATTTTGAATTTCTTCACATGAATGTTATCGTTTGTTTTTACTAATGTGAATGTTCATGATTGATTGATAGATTTTTTAGGTGGCAACTAAATTGATTTGTTAATAAATCTAAAGCTAGTAAGAGTTAGGATATCCGTAATTGTTGAATAACTCTTACACGAGGAGAAATCATAAAAAACTTGCAGAGGTATTCTATGGAGCAATCACGTATAAAAACAACACTAGAAAGTGGATCAAGCGTACTGAGTTTAACTACTAGGATCAAACCTAAATCGTTCGATTGGATTACACCTTGAGAGCGTATTTCAAGGTGGTTCATCCGGATAGAATCTGGTGATTAAGCGTACCTGTTATACAGTGATAGAAGGAATTCTGGGAATAGCTAAGTGTACATGATATTCTACGGTTGGTGATAATCTGTGATTAATAATGAGTAAATCAATATACTAATTTAATAATTGTTTAGTAAGAAGAAGGATTCCTTGATCATATTTCTCTCCATTGCTTACAACCTAATCTTTTAATTGCTTTCTTATTTACTTTGCTTGAAACATATAACAAAACCCCCCAATGTGACATTTTACACAACTAAAACTCCTCGTTGTTCATGGGAACAAATCTTATTTGCTGATGTATTATTTATTATTAAAGTAGAAGATAAGTGAATTACTTTGTGCTTTTACAACACGTATCAAATACCCCACTTCGGTGAGGGAGATTCATTCTTTTATTGGTCATGTAGGTTTTTACAGGCGGTTTATCAAAAAATTCTCCAAAATCTCAATGGCAATGTGTAAATTGTTGTAAAAGGAGGCTACTTTTAACTTCGACAAGGATAGCAAGGATGTCTTTGATAGATTGAAAGAATTGTTGACAACTAGACCAATTATCAAGTCAGCTAATTGGAGTTCACCATTCGAGTTGATGTGTGACACAAGTGACTGTGCAGTTGGAGTCGTTTGGTTCAAAGGGTGGACAAAATGTCGCACGTGATTTTCTATGCATCTAGTACCCTAAACGATGCACAAATCAACTATTTTACCACCGATAAAGAGTTGTTGGTTATCGTATTTGCATTAGAGAAATTTAGATCATATTTGGTTGGTATAAAAGTGGTTGTATATTCTGATCATGCAACACTTAGGTACTTACTTAAGAAAAAAGAAGCTAAGCCAAGGCTTATACGGTTGTTTGTACCTAACAATTGCTCTTAGGCAAAACAATGTACCGTTGAAGTACTTTTTAGGTTTGAGGATAAAAATCGTACAAAACGAATCCAAACAAGAAGAATGTTTGTTTACGTTTTGCTTCGGTTACAAAGAGAGGAGATGGGTTGATCTTAGGGAATAACAGAGCTTGCGAGAATGATTTTCTATCTCTTCCCCGTTATGTCTTTGAAATGGGCTAAATAGCCTATTTATAATAATTGGTACCAGACACTTTCCTTGTAAAGTAATGGAAGTAGTAGAAAGGTAGAGATATGGAGGTTGTGGAAGTAACCGCCCACTTCGTCTTGAAAATTTTCTGGAAACTTCCAGATTATTACTCCATCATCTCTTCAACCATTACCACTTACTTTGTAACTTCCTTGTCATGGGGTGTTGCTACGCCGATGTTGTTGTAACTACCAGACCAAAATCCCATGTTTAATCGCCCTATGTAATATGATTTGATGTCTCGTAGGAGTTAGTAGAGTCGTGGCTTCAAAGCCATGAGTCTTGTTGTAAAATAATGCTTCTAGTATATTTTATGCCAATTTGTCGTGGTAATGGGTTAGGTAATGGTGATAGCGAAGAATGGTGCTAGCACGAGCAAGAAAAAAAATGACTCTGGCTTGAGCGAAGGAGAATGGCACAACAACAATACCAATCATGGCATCAGCGATGGAGAGCAACGCTAGCGCCGCTGGCAGTGGAGGCCAGTGTTAGCGCTAGCAGCGTATGTACTAGGCATAAGCATGTTGGCTTGACGTGTCGTGCAAGGAGCATGTCTAGGGATTACTAAGGCTTGTACTTGTTGATGTCAGGGCTATTACCTATATTCCATTAGCATTGGCATTTGCTAATGCCGTGACCATAACTATGGCCTATTTAGAGTTTTTCAATCTTGTGAGATTTAATTTATTAGCATTTATGCTTAACTTTTATGCAGTGCATACAGAACATATTCAAGAGATTCAGCCACGGAAATTTACAATTTGAAATTATGCTTCATGTGACTCTGCAATTAGATGGTATGCATCTAATTAGCATTTCATCCAGATATGACATCACTTTTATTCTGAATGTTCGTAATTTTGTGTAACCAGTATATTCTGTTTTAGACAAGTAGTTCGCATGGATGCACATGAAATAATGAGGATTTGATTGATTATAACTCTGAAATTTCTATGGTGCATATATATGCAAAAGAACTACAAGGATAATTTAGCCAGGAGCTAAAGACGCATTCTCTGTGAGATAGAAGTACATATTCATAGTTTTGATTTCGGTTCAGAACATTTATTATATTTCTGTAGCTAGGCAGGGTAATTTTACAACTCATGCCCTTGTCAAAAACCCACCATCTACAACGGTGGATATTGCTATTGCAAGAATTTGACATAGAAATCAGAGATAAGAAAGGTGTTGAAAATACAGTTGCATATCATCTTATTAGACTTGTTGTTTCTAAAGAAGAACTTACCTTACATGATCATTTTCCAGTCAAACAACTTTTCTCAATAGAAGATTCAATACCTTAGTACGCTGATATAATGAACTACTTGGTTACGGGGCAAGTACCTAGTACGATGTTTAATTTTCAAAATTTAACGCTCAAGAAGATAACCAAGCACTATGTGTGGGATGAGTCATACTTGTGGAAATACTATCTGATCAGATTATCCGCAGGTGCGTACCTGATGGGTGGATTATTTTCATTAGTTGGATACTATAATTCATTGCTTTCTTGTTAGTTTTCATATCATTATGCTTTGATTTTTTATTTTATTTTATTCTTAAGAGTTTTGAAGTGCATTCAACCAAAAAAAAAAAAAATGAGTTCATTATGACATAAAATGATCAAGCAAGTCAAGTGCTACAATTGGAGCTAGAGAAAGGACCAAATTGAACTCAATCAAATCCAATATTTTTTCATTCTATCTTAAAGTAAATTGAAATACAGATACAAAACAAAAAGAATTAGGCCATTCCTACACTAGAGGAAGAAGTTATTGGCAAAACAAGATTAGAAGACTTGAGTCTACAGAGAAAGGTTCGACTGGGAGGTTGCTATCCGAACTTTGAGATGAAAAATCAAGTTTTTGAAAGAGTTAGAGAGAGTTTTTCGTTTAGGAGATGATTCAATGGTCATAGCTGAACTAAAATATGAGTTTTCGACAAAGTTTACAGTGAAAGGTTCGGTTAGGAGAAGTTCTAATGAAGCCAACCGAACTTTAAAACTAATTCCAGCGAGAAACAAAGCTTCCAGAGATATGTTCGGCTACAAAACAAAGAGTACATGAGAAGGTTCGGTTAGGAACTCTCCCATCACGACCTAGCCGAACTTTTAACTCAGTTTAGGAAATTTTGAGTTACTCTGTTCGGTTGGGAAGGTCACCAGAGTTGCTAGACGAACCCTGGATGTATCGCGACCCGATTTGGCTTCTAAAACGAGTAAAACCAGGTCTTAGTCGGATTCTAAGCCTAGATTGTATGGGAACTATATAAGAGGATTTCCTAAACTCTTAGGAGACATACAAAACACTTAAAAACACAAGTAGAACTAGGAGCTAGGGCTTGGAGTTGTGGTTGAAAATCATGATTTCTAGGGTTTGCTTTACTTGCTTTATTCTATATTTTCCATGGATTTTGATAAATCCATGATGAGCTAAATCTTTTTTGTTGAATAAGGATGTTGTTGGATATCAGAAACATGTTACTTAATAAATAGATTAGTTTTGTTATCTTAATCAAATCATTATCGTTCTTGTTCTACTGGTTATTACCGTCATGTATGATTGTGTGAATGTTTGTTTAGGAGCGCTACTAAATAACCATGAATGCATATCTATTGCTAGATTAGGGGTTTTGAGATATGGAAATTGTTGATAAACCTTGTCATAAGTAGTATTATGTGATTATGAATTGTATTCAAAACCTTTGTATGATTGCATGTAGAAGCTTGACCTATGTTAAATAGATTACTCGTAGTATATCTATTGCACTGAATAGTCTTATTCATGAAACTTAATGTTATTGGAGGGTTAAACCTAATAAGACGTTGCATTAGTTTGTTCTTTGAGTAATAATTGCATAAGGAGTTTACCGGAGTATGGTCTCGATGGGAAACTCTAGGACTCTTGATAATGAACGATTAAGTGACAACTCTAGTTATTAATAAAAGTGCATGTCTTATGATTGAAGATGAACCCTTTACTAGTATTCTCAACCTATTGATTCTCTTTACCCATTCTTTGCTAACATAATTAATATAATTAATTTAGTATTAAATCACAAAATTCCCCCAGTTTATATAAGTTTTCAAATACGAATAACAACCCATATCTCCCTATGGATCATAACTATACTCTTATTTATAATTGTGAAGTGAAAGAACTTGAAATAATTTTGCTTGGATGACAATTGACCAATACCTAACTCTGAATTTTAATCCATTCTATCTTTTTGTTATTCATATGCTTGTGGTGATCACTTTGGTTCCAAACGTACCACTCTCGAAATTCTTGAGAGTGGTTTTTATTGTCCCACCATATTTGAGAATGCACATACTTTTTATAATTTTTTTGATATATGTCAATGAACGGGCCATCTAGGTGCTCGATATCAAATGCCACTCACACTGATTCTTGCTGTAGAAATATTCGAGGTGTGGGGAAATAATTTTATGGGCCCTTTTGTTAATTCACTTAGAAAATTTTATATACTTCTTGATATGAATTATGTGTTGAAATGGGTGGAAGCTAAAGCTACCCAAACTAATGATTCTCAAGTTCTTTGTGAGTTTGTGAAGAAAAATATTTTCTCTAGACAGGGTACACCAAAAGTGGTTATCATTGACGGAGGATCACACTTTTAAAAGTCCTTTCATGATCTTCTTGAGATTGATAACATCACACACAAGTTTGGTACTCCTTACCACCCACAAACTAGTGTGCAAACTGAAATTTCAAATCTTGATATTAAGTCCATTCTAGAAAAAACTGTGAATACAACAAGAAAAGATTGTAGCTTAAGAAGATGCACTTTGGGCGTATAGAACGTCATGCGAGACACCGATTGACATGTACATGTATCGGTTGGTTTATGGAAAAACTTGTCATCTCCTGGTTGAACTTGAGCATAAAGCTTTATAGGCGGTAAAGATGTGCAACATGAAATATGATGAAGCATGGAAGTAAAGAAAGTTATAACTGAACGAACTAGAGGAGATCTTCAATGATGCTTACCATAGTTCCTGTATATACAAGGAAAAAACTAAGCTTTTTCATGACAAGATGATTTTTCGAAAGAATTTTTTGTGAGACAAAAAGTTCTTTTATTTTTATTCTCATCTTAAACTATTTTCTGGAAATCTATAGTCCCGCTGGATTGGATCATATGTTGTTATTAACGTTTATCCTCATGGTGCAGTTGATATCAGTAGTCTAAGAAATGAGACAACTTCTAAGGCCAACAACCATGATTGAAGCCATACTACGAAAACATCGTTTATGTGAATTTTGATGAGACCAGGCTTCATGATTTTCTCCCTCTGGAGGAGTGATGTAAACAAGTGCCAAGTCAGGATGGGGACTTTAAACTAAGCACTACATGAGAGGCAACCCATTGGTTTTATATTTCTATCCTTATCTTTTATTTTTTCTTAGTTTTTCATATCATTACTTGATTTTCCATCTTATATTTTACATTGGAAGAGTCAATTACATTGATCACAGTGTAAAGTTTAAGTGTCGGAGATGATTTGTATATAAAGTTTAATTTTTAGTTTAGATTTCACTTTCGTAAAGTAGATTTTTTTCAAATTTTTATATATATTTGCTTGAACCTCCAACTTTTGGAGATTTTAAATTCATTGAGTATACTTTTAGTTTTATATATGAAGTTCTTGCCGATTAACTGAACTTAGATATCCTAGAGAACGATATTCGGGTTTCTTAGTCATTGAGAGAGATACCTCGATGAACTTAACCATGCAGGTGGAAAATTAGGTGCAGAAGGAATGCAATATTAAAGAGTTGATCAATCATTAATGGAGACTATGCATAAAAAATAAGAGTGAGGCATCAAACCTTCAATATATATTTTCCTTTTAGAGTGTTTCATCTGTGCAAACCCCAGGTAGAATGATAAGCTGCTCAACCTTGCACCCCTTCAACACTTTATGATCTCTTGAATGCTAATATAGGAATTTGTATCTAACTATATAAGATTTTTATCCAGGAGAATGTCCAAATAATTTCAACACATACGAAATAAACACATCATCCATTGGAAAAGATTTTAACATGTTATGATGTGTTATAAATGTGCTGATACGATTATAATAGTTAATATCATACGTCAGACTCACATCAGCGAGATGCATTATATCTTAACAAAAGATTATATCGAATATAATCAAGGGATAATAATCTACCTTGTAACTCTATAATTTACAAATAATATATATTATATCACTTAAAAGTTTTAATGTATAATATTTTATATAAAAATATTAACCATCAAATTTATTATTGTCTTTTACATGTTTATATTTCTTAGCATTTCAAACAAACAAACATACATATTAAACATTTCAAACAAACAAGTAAATTTAATTTCAAAGTCAAATATTCTAACATGTGAAAACTCACAATTTAACCGTCTTAAACATGGAGATAGGACGAAAAAAATAAAAACAAAAACCATTATTTATTAATATTAAATTTATAACCTTAATAATTTTTTGTAGTCTTCCTGTACCAAGATGTCTATTCTCTTTGAAGAGGTTAGGTGGAAAGAGCAAAGGACTGAGAAAGCAAGAAGAAGACCTTGTACATGCCGTTCTCTTCCTCTTCGTTGTTCTTCTCTAGACTGATGGTTATACGTGCGAGGTTCTCTTCATTCTTAGTTAGAGCTGTGGCATCAAGATCTTCAGTTGGATCCCATTGAGGAGCACCAAAACCCAACCCCAAGTACTTCCACCCACAAGATGAGTTTGCTGCAACTTTCTAATGGGGAGAAACGTAACTCAAAGCAGGTTCCTAAGCATCGATAGGCAAACCCAACTCCAAGATCACTAGTCTCATGTTGTTGCTCGTCATCCGATAAATATGTTTAATACGATCGCTAAAATTTAAATATTATATATTATCAATATTTTCCGTATCATTTTGGTGAAGCGCTGATATACGGACCAAAACGTCTAATTTTGACTACTTTGGATACGATACATTTTAGTTTACACCTCTAGCAGCATCCAAGCGGGTCAGCCCAGTTGAATCTCCCCGGAGGTAGCTGTAGGATTACTATGGTCTTAGTCAACATCTGGATAATAGTGATGTGAACACGGTGATACGTACACGGTTTTATTATGAAAAAACTAGAACGCGGATACGCATATATAAATATAGATATAAAATATTATAAATATAAATGATTATAAATATTCACATATAAAAATTTGGTAATGTTATAAATACATAATAAAATTCTTTATTATAAAAAAAATACATTGCGGAATAATGGTGAAGCGGCTAACACCTTAAACTTGATGTCGTAAGGTCACGCCTTGCTCTTTTCCTTTTCTCATATATCAAAATTAGGATTTAATGAACCTTAATACTCCCCCGGTTTAAAATTTTAGTCTGTGTTGACTAAGTCAAAATATTAAGGACACCATAAAATTTCCTAAACTATCCACATTTATTTTTACAAAATAGTAAATGTTAAAAATTACTTAAAATTACATAATTATATTTTAAATAGGAAATAAAAGAGAAAAAAATAAAAGATATTCCAAAATTTGGAAACTTAAGATTTTTATTTCATCCTCATGAAACATTTGGTAAAAAAGAAAAGATATCAATCTTATTTATTTTCTACTTAAACAAACATTTTTTATGATTTTATATTAAATCTCATAAAAAATAAATTTATAACAAATTTATAATAAAAATATATTTAAGAGTTTATTTAAAATATATGGCTATAAACAGAAAATTGATATAATTTTGAAATATATAAAATAAATAGTAAAGAGGTCGAAAATTTTAAAACAGAGGAACTAATGAAAAAGAAGATTTTATATTCAAGTATGGACTAAATATACAATATGAACATCTTATATCTAAACAAGACAGCCAGTGCAATGGTCAGAGGGGAGTATAAGAGGTTCAAACCACTTTGTTAGCAGTTGTTGCGGGAACAAAATATTAAAAGAATCGAGAAGAAATACGCGCCCAGCTCGCGTCCAGGAAGCAATTCACGTGAGATATGCACGTATTACGTCTGACACGTATCGTAGGTGCGTCGGATCCGTGTCCTGCGTCCGATGGCGCGTCAGTGTTACCTGACTGATAAAAAGATGAGTGGATGATCAAGTGTGTCATCATGGTGACATGGCGTAATTACTTGCCAAATTTGATTTTCAGTCGTTGTGATTCATTATTTAATAAATTACATTTACACCACTAGAATCTAGTTCACCAGCGTCGCTTTCGTGATACTATTCTATGTACCTTATCTTTCCATAGAGAAACCCAAAAGAAAAAGAAAAAGAAAATGAAAATTTCAAGTTCAACTTATTAAAACAAGAAAATCTTTCATATCTCTACAGTTTCCAAGTAATTTCTCTCTCAAGAAATCTAAATTCAAAGAGTCTTTTAGGGTTTTCAATCTACTCTATTGTCTGTCATACTCTGTTTCTGTTTCATACTCTAAAAAATGACTTCAAAAAGAAATAATGAAGTAAAACAAGAAAATATCAAAACCCATGAAGAAAAGAAGAGATTATGTGATTTTTGTGGAGAATCAAAAGCATTACTTTACTGTAAAGCAGATTCAGCCAAGCTTTGTTTTCAATGTGATGGTGAAGTTCATTCAACAAATCCATTATTTACTAAACACATTAGGTTTCAGTTATGTGATATCTGTGATTCAAACCCAGCTTCTATTCATTGTTCTACTGAGAATCATGTTTTATGTCAAAACTGTGATTGGGAAACGCATAATCATAATCATAATCATAATCATAATCATAATAATAATTTGATTCATGATAGAAGACCTCTTGAAGGCTTTACTGGATGTCCTAGTGCTACTGAATTATCTTCTATCTTAGGGTTTGAAGATTTAAGAGATAAATCTTTCTTTGATGGTGGTGGAGGAAGTTTTAATATAATGTCTGAAATGAATGGGTTTGATGATTTATTTGTTTGGGATACTCCAAATATTATTAGTCTTGATGATCTGATTGTTTCTAGTGATTCGAGTCAGAGTTTTCCAGCTATGGGGATTCCACCTTTACCTAAGGTAATAATAACCCTAAATGATTTATTCATTTTTGACTTTACTATGCTTCTGATTGATCCTATTTTTGATCAGTACTTTTGGTTTTCGGCATACAATTCAATATTCCTAGTTTTGATCAGTAAATTAGTTGATTTAGATTGTAGATGAGTTTCGAGTTTCGACCAGTTGGTGTTACCACCTAACAAGTTTACCACTCTTCTAAAGAGGCATCTAATGGACTAGAAAGGGAAGGTATATACTGGTTTAGGATCCATTTGTGAAACGATCAGAACAAATAACTAAGGTGCCAGTGCTTCCTCTGGCTTTGATCCGATTACGTGGAGAGAGACAGTTGAACAAAATCCCTTTCCAATTGTTACAGTCGCCTTTGTTTACTAGTTTTGGAGTCTTAAATTATGAATACTGTTACTTTTAATTAGAATTGAGATTTCATTAATAGTGGTATTTTTGTATCAATAACACATGAGAAACTTGCTTGATTGTTTCGGAATTGGTTCTGAGTTTCTATCCAAGTTTTTCCTATGCAATCTTTCAGAATTGTGTGGTTATACTGTATTTTGATTATGTGTCCATGTGTTTGTTGCATTAGAACCGAAATACAGCTTGCGGGAAGTATAAGGAAGATATAATACATCAGCTCCAGAACATGTTGAACCTGGACATAAACTGGAAAAATGATTGTGTGGAGGTTGAATCTCTTCTTGGACTTAAAACTCTGCTGCCTGAGCAACCAGGAAATCTCTGTAGTAGCTTTGAACATGACGCTGAGCCAAAAGGTTATGAGGTGAAGTTTTTGAGCTTCAATTTCTTTATATATTCGTTAGGACGATTATTTACAAGTTTTCCATCTTGAAACAAGTCAAGTAACTGCTTAAGTGCTTAGGTGTCTACAAGTAGTACTTATCAATGGAAACCATGCCCATTAGCGTGCTTTATATGTATTGCAATTAAGAATGCAATTTTTGGTTTAAGTTGGAGAAGGGAAATTAACTGGTGTGGGTAGTTGATGTTGCAAGAAACAAATGTTGGGTGATAAGAAGCTACTTAGAAATGTTCAAGTTGCAGTTCTTTCACGTTTTATATTTAGTTTTAAAAAGTATTCTGGAAATCCTTTATCTCAGCATTTATTTCATCTGCTCGCAGCCTAGACTGAAGAACTTTTGTTGTTATAAGCAGGCGCATGCAATTCATTGGCAAAATGATGGTGGTGAAGCAGGAAATCAAAATCTCATGCCTTCAACATTTTCAGAAAGTTACTATGAAGACAGTTTTTTAGCTCTTGACAATCCTGATGATGTTGGTGGATTTGGAATTGATGTCACTGGGGGCCATGAAAAGCAATCACAACAAGTTGTTGAAGACACAGTACATGTCGTGCCAAAGTATGCTCCACCTCAGTTAACAGGGAAGGATAGAGACTTAATGATCTCACGGTACAAGGAGAAGAGGAAAACTAGAAGGTATAACTAGATTTTATTATATAACCCCCTCTCCAACATGAATTCCTTATATTAAAACTTTTCATTTCTTGTCGATTTTCATTATGGCACATGAAAGTTTTGCACTTATGTTTGACATGTCAAGAATACCGATGAAACAAACTAAAATTGGAATTAAACTATCGCTGACAGAGTGCACCGTATAGTCTGTATTGGTGGTTTGTGGCAAAACTACACGATTTTATAAAACAAATAGACCTACTCATTCAGCATATCGGCTACGAGTAAAGAGTTCACCACTTCACCTAGATCTTGGGATATATAAATGGTGCAGTAGACTTGGGATATATAAACTGTCGCTGGACCAGCTGATGCCAATGGTGTAAAGCGACCTGTTTTCATCTGCTTTTCATGTCAGGCCAATAATCTCTCTCTTTCTCTCACAGACACATATGCTAACTGTTAATTTGTTATTATGTTGACCAAAATTATAGGTACGATAAGCACATCCGGTATGAATCTCGTAAAGCTAGAGCAGAAAGCAGGACAAGGATTAAAGGAAGGTTTGCCAAGATCGGGTAATTCAGTTATCCATCTACTGTCGTTGACATCAGGTTGCGCTTTAGATGATCCAGTATGTTGTTACTTGTTACAGATTTCACCTCAACGAATCCCTTTGTTGTTTTCATACGTAAACTTAAATCTTGTATAATAATTTGTTTTCCTAATGGTAGATTAAATAATCTAACTCACAACCCAATTTGCAGTCCCTGTATATTGAAGAGTTGAGAAGGAAAAAGATGTCATGTAAGGTTTGTTATTTTTTTGAGATGCTCCTGTTGGTGTTTTAATGGAAGAAATATGTTTGTCACAAACCTTGTTATTCTTGTATGTCCTTAACTTTCTCTACTCCAAAATGAATCAAGTTAGAGAGCTACTGCCGCATGAAAGTGTTGAAGCTAGCCGAAAAATGGTTCAAACCTCTGTAACTACTCTGTTTTATAACCATCGTATGACACATTAGCCGTCATATATAAGTAGATATCTTCATTCACTACCACGAAATATTGTAATGAATCTTACCATCCTCATTAGTAGCCTTTAGTGCTGCACTTTTATTGAAGTTAAAAACGGATTTTCATGGGATGTGGCTCCTACAACGTTGCTTTTTCTGTGCCAGTTTGTTTCAATTTCCTTCGGATTTGTGGCAGTGCCATCCTTTCTATAAATGGTTCGGGCAGCATATGGAACAGAAGAGTGGTTATGCTTATAAATACGGCCAGTTCAACAATATTTCTGTAGTTCTGTTAAAGTAATAATTCTATGGAACTTGTTTCACTTATTAACATTTTTGTATAGTAGCAAGGATGTGCTGAATGAAAATCTTATCTTACACCATGTTTGTTTTTTGCTGATTCGGCCTGAATCAGATATCAGACAGTTTGTTTTTTTATTTTGACTCATGATATGAGTCAGATCTAATCCCTGACTCAGACCTATTTGAGTTAGGTATGAAAATACTCCTGATTTATTGGACCAAACCATTGACTCACATATTTATGTCTGATGAGTTAGATTTGATTCAAAAATCAAACATTAAATCAGATCTAGATAAATCAGGTGACTTCAGTCAAATCTAGACAAGTCAGATTCAAGAAAAAAAACAAACATGATGTTAGAGAATGAAGTTCCCATTTGTTTGCGGATTATAGGTTATATACAAATACAGTATAATGGATATCTGTTTTATAGCTGTGGACGTGCATCTAGCATCCGGTTTGAGTTTTAAATGATCCATTGCGTTCTTACAAATGCCGTTGATTATAAATCTGTTTTGCATGTTTTGCATGAAATTGGAATTTGTGCACTAATTTGTTTAGTGGTAATAAGAGCATCCATTGTCATGAGAGGAATAAATACCCAAGGCCAGTCTTGTATTATTTGTGGCCTTATGTATTTTTTTTTATCGTTAACGAAAAGAAACTATATTAACAGTAGTCCCATGAGGATGCTACTGCTCCTGAATTCCCAAAAGCTTTCAGATTGTAACTTGAACTTGTATTATTATCCCAGAAATGGGTTATTGTCTCGGTTGCTCATATTAGTGGTAGGTAACAGCATAAACTAGATATAGCAAAAGACTAAGTGCAAAGTTGGAAAGGTGAAGGTCTTTCCTATTACATGCTCTCCGGGAATATAGATTGTAATGTCAGCAAAAACATTTTATATACAATAAACGTTCAAGTCTCCAATGCCCAACTAAGTACACTAGCTGCAAGTTAACTAGCTGAATTTTGCATTGCATTGCATGTTAAAATAATGGCATCTACACCAGAACAACCCATGCATACACAACAAGAAGACGATGATGATAACACGAATGAAATGCAGGAGATAAAGAGGATGAAATCCGCAATTAAACTTTTTGCCTTTCCATAAGCTTTTCACTTATGCAAACCCATTAGATTAGACTCTGATGGCATTAGGTACATTGGGCTCGATTGTACATGGCATGGATCAACCAATAAGGTATTTGTTGCTGGAGATTTGGGAAAGCTCTTAATGCATTTGGTGACAACATAAATGACACTGATGCTATGGTTACTGCACTTTACAGGTGATGGTTCTGTTAATAAATATGCATTTTTTTTGTACTCAAAATACAAGTGGTTGTCTGGTTGAGAATCTATGTTTGGGTCTCAAGAACTTTTGCATGTCTATTGCGTTCAATAAGGTTCCATGGGAATTCCTTACCTTAAACCAACTTTCATAGATAAGTTGGCCAAAATGCATATATATATATATATATAGAAGCTTGCATATAAACTCATTTAGCAAGTATACACAAGAATGACAATGCCGGCATAAATCAAAGAGCAAGGCATTTGAACTGGTATCTTATGAGAAAAATTCGTAAATATTGTTAGTAACTTTTTTTTTTATGGTCTCCTCTAACTTGTGGTCCCAAACAAGGTTTGGTTTACTTATACTGGAGGATCGGTCTTGGAAATACCAAATACCAAGAGCAAATCCTTTTTTTTTTTTTATTTTTCTAGATGGTCAAATATAGTAAAAGAGGAAAATATGATCAAGTATAATCCACGTTTAACCACAAATATAGAACATGTCTGTTGTTTAGACGGATGTGTGAGTACCAAAAAGTTGCTCTAACACGTGGCAGCAACGTCAGCGTAGCACAGCATTTTCGCTATCCACAGTGTCCCGATACACCAGTCCGAAATACAGCTAGTCCGAACCAGGGATCGTACCAAGGTTCGAAGCAGGGATCGTACCAAGGTCCGAAGCAGGGATCGTACCAAGGATCGAAACATGGATCGAACCAGTCCCGTAGGATAAGAAGATTAGGTCGACAAGTGGACGGATAGGGAGAAGCCACATGGAAGTATCTGGAAGAGATTGGGTCGACACATGGGACGATTAGAGGACGCCACGTATTAAGAGTTAGGTGACTCATCGATCCAAGTTGGATGACTCATCGACCCAAGCTGGATGACTTTTCGTTTAAAAGGAAAAGAGAAGAGAACAGAGAGGGGATCGAACTCTTTTCTCTCTGAAACTGGATTTCACTGTAAACATGATAGCTTCAATGGAGTTTTCTGTATTTGTAACCTAGATTGATCAATAAAAACCCTCAATTTCACTACCCGTGGACGTAGGCTATTCAAAGCCGAACCACGTTAACTGATTGTGTTCAATTTCTCTTCTTTTTGATCTTCTTTTTGATGATTGAAGTAGTTGATTTTGGTTGTTTTGGGTTGAAGAGAATTTTGGCCCAAACAATTTGGCGCTAGAAACAGGGAGGAGTAATGGATTTATCCAACCTGCTACACAAGAAGACTCGGTTACACAGAAAGTAATAAATCAAGCTGGATCCTGAAATTCTAAGGAAAAAGAAAGAGTTTCTTATGAGTGTCCTTACAACAAAATAAGGCAGCAGTGGATCGGCGTAGAAGAATCGATGGAATTCATCATCAAAAATTGCATCTACAAAGAAAACTCATCTCCAAAATGCAAATCCCAGCAGCAAAAAATTTCATCTCGGTTCCATATGTTCTTTCTATTCTTTTTGTTCTTTATATTCTTCAAAATTCGCTTCAAAATAAAATTTTGGCAAAATCCCCAAACTTCAATTCAAAAATCAATTTTGATTTTAGATTTACAACAACCAAATCATGTTTTACAAACCCATCCAATTGATTTTCAAAAAACCTAAGTATTAAAATTCCAAATGAATTTGAGAATTTTTCTCACTACTTTGATTCAGTTCTTTTATCTGAATTAATTGTTACGATTTCTATGATTTTGAGGATGATTTAAATGATTGGTTTGTTTTGAATGAGTGAATGAATGCAGGGAAAAAGCTTGAATGGTGTTAGAAATCGCCAACAATTCCATGGGTGAATCAACAGTTAACAGCAGCTAACCATGCTTGCAGATTGCTCATGAAAAAAAGTCACAACACTCAAAATTTATTTCAGAAAACTAAAGGAAATGGAGCCTGAATTGTCCGAGAAAACAGAACAAGAAGTTGGAGTAACCCATTTCTGTTTTGGTTAACAATTTGATCGTGTTAAATGCATGCTATGAACAAGTTGTATGTTCTATTCTCATTCTCAATTTTAATTTCTATGCTCACAGTAGAATTTGGGTTCTTGTTAAATTAGGGTTTTTAACAAATGAAGTGTTTAAACTCTATTTTAGAATATATGGATGCATGGGTGAACTGTTTTGTTCATCAATTTTATGTTTATGGATCAAGATTGTGTGAATTAATCTTTAGGGTTCTTATGTGAGAAAAAGTGGTGTTTTATAAACATACTGATTAGCTATGATATGGTTTGATTGTAGAAATCCATCACATTATCAAATCTTATTTGAAAATTCTGTATGCCTTGTATGCCATATTGAACCTATGTTGAACTTGCTTGTTTTAAACTTGAACCTGTATTGAACCAGATTTTTAAACTTGTGAAATGAATTGTGTTCAGAACTGCTTGATCCAATATTGCCTCTAAGAGATGATTGAAGCTTATTGCTCTGTTGGGATTCTAAGTTAAATCATCACTTACAACTTCTCTTAATTCTCATTTTGAACACTTGCTTAGTTATGTCCTGTTTGACATCCTAAATTTGATTAGCATGTTGTAGATAGATGGGAATAATCTAATTGCTGATGGGTTCGATTGTGAACTGAACATTCAAGGTATAACTCACTGTGTTATAACTGATGAGAACATGCCTCACTTTACTTTCATTATGATTTTCCCATGTTTTGATACCTCACTAATGAGAATATACCTCTCTGATCAGTAGTGGTATTAGTTTGCTGTAGATGTCCAGAAAAACTGTTAATTTCAAATATGATTTACATTGTTGTATCATAGGTTAACTCTCACATGTTCGAATTGAAACCATGCTTAAATGACTGGGAAAAGCTAAATTTTCTTGTGAGTTTAAATGGTAAACTAATGATAGATTTGTAGCATCGTATCTTGGGATTGAATACCTGCTCCCTGGTGCTGATAAGTCACAGACTTTGTCCAATGTATGGCTTAAGTTGTGAGAAACAAACAATTATACCGCCAATGTCTTTGGATCCAGACTTGCTACATAACAGTTGTTGCTGCTATGTAACTGTGCTCATACACTAATTGTATTCCTCGTTTCTGAAATCTTTCATTTTCTTCCATTGACAACTTGTTCATGATAATCAATTTCTTGTTCATTGTCTGAAGCCTAGAAAATTCTTTCTTCTGCTTTATCCCCGAAGATGGAAAAAGTGCTATAATAGCTCTTTGTGATTCCTTTAAAATCCAGTTAACTTATATAGCTTCATATTTGCATATATATGAATCTTTGATAGGAAGATAATGTTAAATTCATGTTTTTTCACTAATAAGTTTCTTGTGAAAGTTCATAATTGAGTGATAGGTGCTACACACCATTAATGTTTAAAGGAATGCAATTCTAGACGACAGACTATCAATAAGTTCCAGATTATGCCGAGAAGTTCAGAATAGCCTTGGATGTGGGAGCTGGTAGCCTCAACTTTTGGAAAAGACTCCTCAACAGGTTCCGATTTAACGGTCACAGTTGAATGTCTCAGTTCTCACAATAAGTCTCATCAAAGAGCTAAGTATTTATGTGATCTTTTCACTAACAGGTACTTAAGTATTAGAAATCTGGCTTTACCCCTATACATACACAATCTCAATTTTCTCTGATTATATGATTGATATGATAAGATGACTGACTGTCTGCTTGTGACTATACAGTGAATATTATTCATTATGATCGTTCTTTTGTAAATTAAAATGTGAACATGAATAGTAAAATTTGGCAATCTGACATGATTGAGATCTCCATGATCTGTGAATGTAATTGATTTATACATATGATGTATTTTAATTTTAGCATGTAGTAATCAAGATATTAGCATCATTTTGAAATGAATTCATAGCTCATGATGATTGAGTTTTAATTTTAACTCATAGCACTATCCTTGAGTTTCTTCTGTAGCTTGCAATTAGCATTGAGTTTTCTCCGCTGAATGTTTATTCCAAGTCTAATTGATCCTTAAATGAATCAAACTTCATATCTAATTTTATTGAGACCTATCTGATGTTTCTTAGAGAATAGGTGTCGTGCCTGTAATGCCTTTGAACCTGGATTATGCATTCGATGTTGACAAGCTATAGCTTGTATAGGCTCACATGGTGATTGTGTTATAACTTCTTTTTCAATCTCATATACTTTAATCCTCAATAAATATCCTATATATATGCTTGTACATTCAGATCCTGTATAGATGAGTTAGTTTTCTCATTAGTTTAACAACTGAAGCTTCAAAGGGAAATTTTTGTTGTATGTATGAAATTGGTTTCATATGTTTCTGTTAGTATGAACCTGTAAGAATCATTGCAGGGAAAGACAGATTTTAATAGCCTGAATCAGGCTGGAATACCCGTAAAACAGATTAGACTTTGCCGAATTTTCTATCCGGTGAGTCGACTCACTGAGTTTGATCCAACTCGGTTGAGCAAGACCAATTAGACCGAATCATATTAGCTGACTCGGCTAGCTCGCCTTTCCAAAAACAAATAAAAAATAAAAAATAATATATATATATATATATATATATATATAGTTATAATTATATTTAATTAAATTAAATTGTGATAGCTAGATAATTATTATCGCAGCTTCAATAGATAAGAAAAGACATATACAGATTCATGAGCACTTCGGAAAAGATAATTGTGCATTATCTTTTTTAAATTTTCGATTATAAAGTTTATAATATTAATTGCGTATTAGAAGTAGCAATTTTAAATTTAAGAATGATTATTGATTATCATCTTTAAATGATTCAATCATGATTAATCTTAATTGCTCAAAAAGCATGAGCTTATTTGATTTGTATACACTTCATCTGTCAGACAGTCTGAATTGATCAAATGATTCCAATAGTATCTGAATCGCATGTCGTATCATGCATCATGATAATTAATCACATAATCATAGAACCCTATTGATTTAATATGATAAATTTTTAGTCTGAACGAATTCTAATTTGATTGATGAGATTTAAAGTAATATTCAATTAAAAGCATGAAAATCATTTTTAGTTTGCATCCATTTAATACTATGAAATGTTTAAGACATTTTTATGAAGTGTGAAGATACCTAGGAAGGACACTTCGGAGATGCGGCAACCATCCAATAATGATGCACTGAGGGGCATGCTATAAAGAAACAAAATTTTTAGCTGTGAAATGAGCTATAAATACTGCGCCGTCAATTAGGTATTTCATTTTAATAATTTACTAACGCCAAATAGATATGATACTTTTCGCCAGTTATATGCCTTGTACTTCTTAGCATAAGGCGACAATTGATAGATACTTCAAATGGCTCATACTTCACGAAGAGTATTCAGTAAATACTTCAATTTATTCTGAACTTCTTTGAAAAGGCGATACCTCTTATACTTCTTGCGGCAATCTGAACGTTCCAACATGAATTATCATTCAAAAATGGGTGTCTCTTTCAATTTATTATTAATATTTCTGGAAGGCAAGTACTTTTACAATCATATACTTCTGATCTTTTAAAAGAATAAAATTTCATTTGGATATTCCTCATGTCTTACTTAAAATATAATTCATATTTTCTTTCTATATATGCTTCTCATGTATATAGAAGAATATGGGATGTATCTTAAATAAGAAATGAGAAATGAGAAATGAGAAATATCTGGATGATTCTCAAGTCTACTTCTCATCTACACAATACAAGCATTAGCTGGACAAGGATCTTGTTGTCTTCAGAATATGCAAGGAGAAATCTTACAACATTCATGAAATGCACGGTATTTAAAGCTTTATTATCCATGAGTAGCAGTTTAGCTATAATGGCAAATACAGGTATATAAATTTTTACTTAAAAATTTATTTATTTACTAAGTAAGTAAATATATATATGAAATATCAAATGTTCCAGGAACATCATATTCTGGAGAGCGCTCAAATTATTCCAGGAACATCGTATTCTGGAAAACACTACGAGTGACGACTCGATTACTCTAGGAACATCTTATCCTGGATAGCGCTTCGATTGGCGACACAATCATAAGTAAATATCCTTATAGAATTTCATTAACAACGAAATTCTAATAAAGAAGGAGTTCCTTACTAACGGTCATCATTTTTCAGAGTACGGTTCGGGACCAACCCTGTATCTTACCCCTGGCTCGGATTTGTTTCGTATGTGTGGGATCTCGATCCATTTGTACTCATGAAAAAATATGATTGACCTAAACTCCGTGGAAGGAGGTGCTTCATCGCAAAAAATTCCAACCCATGGTTCAAAGGAATCTTGCGGTAGAAAACTAACGATCGGTATATATATATATAAAATTTTGTTTTGCAGGGACAAAAATATAACGAGGCCATGAAAATACACAAGTCTGAAGTGCTGCCGTTGCACAAATCTGAAGTGTTGTTGATCTGAAGCATGGATCGCACCAAGGCTCAGATGAAATTTACGTGAAGTTATTTTCTTAAGAGTTTTTCTTCAAATAACTCTCAAGAAAAGGGGGCAAGTTGTGAGTACCAAAAAGTTGCTCTAACACGTGGCAGCAACGTCAGCGTAGCACAGCATTTCCGCTACCCACAGTGTCCCGATACACCAGTCCGAAGTACAACTAGTCCGAACCAGGGATCGTACCAAGGTTCGAAGCAGGGATCGTACCAAGATCCGAAGCAGGGATCGTACCAAGGATCGAAACATGGATCGAACCAGTCCCGTAGGATAAGAAGATTAGGTCGACAAGTGGAAGGGAGAAGCCACATGGAAGTATCTAGAAGAGATTGGGTCGACATATGGGACGATTAGAGGACGCCACGTATTAAGAGTTGGGTGAATCATCGATCCAAGTTGGATGACTCATCGACCCAAGATGGATGACTTTTCGTTTAAAAGGAAAAGAGAAGAGAACAGAGAGGGGATCAAACTCTTTTTTCTCTGAAACTGGATTTCACTGTAAACATGATAGCTTCAATGGAGTTTTCTGTATTTGTAACCTAGATTGATCAATAAAAACCCTCAATTTCACTACCCGTGGACGTAGGCTATTCAAAGCCGAACCACGTTAACTGATTATGTTCAATTTCTCTTCTTTTTGATCTTCTTTTTGATGATTGAAGTAGTTGTTTTGGTTGTTTTGGGTTGAAGAGAATTTTGGCCCAAACAGGATGTATAATAACTGCCTGATATGGACGGATTTTATATCAATGTCTAATGTGAGATGTAGTTTTAAGGGTATGCTTGACATCAGACGAATATTTAGAATACATCTAATTGACGGATGCAAGTATTGCTAACGCTTGATGGGGCGAACGTTTTATTAACGCCAATGGAAGCATTTTTATACACCATTGTTTTGTTATATTAGTTAAGTGAATGAGCTTAAGAGAATTCAGAAATGATATCTTCTTGTATAAGAAAAAATGGAAAGGAGAAAAAAAAATGATCTAAATATGTGGTTATCGATATGTGGACAACACTGAAATCGTGGGAGCTCCACCAATGGTTTGCAACTTTGTTTACATTACTATTATGAATATGTAATTAGGTTATTTTGTTTGGCTTTAAAATTATTATCCGCGGACAGAGAGAACTAGTTTGTTTTGTTTTGCATTACACGTAATACTACCGTCCCACTCAGACGCACCTAATACCACCGCCTCACACATATGTACATTGTAATCACGCTTTTCATTAGTGGGTTGTAAAGATTACGTCTGATTGGGTGGACGTTATTTTAACACCTAGCACAAACGTTTGTTATACGTGCGCTCCACCATCAGACGTAATTATATTAACGTCTGTCATCAAACGTTCTTTATACATACGTATAACATCAGACGTTAATTATATACGTGCTTCATCAAATTTGATTTTGCTAGATAATTTTTGATCTTAAACCCTAAAAAACTCGACTAAATATGGTTATAGTCCACCCGTCGTGATTGATTCAACGAGCAAATATAGGTTTAGTCCATGTTTTGCTCTCATAACTATGGACGCTCTAAAGGAGTAATCTATGTATATTCAAGAGTAATTTTTTTGGAATTTTAATACTGGTACAAATAAATTAACCTGTTGTGCTAGAGAATGAGTTATGGGATAGTGTATTGAAAAATAAAAAAGAATGAAGAGATAAAGTGAGGTAAAATCTACTGTGGAATTTAGGTTAGATATACACTAATATCTAATTTTTTGCAGCTTCAGAAAAAAATTATTTGGGCGGCTGATTTTTATCGTCCGTATATATATAATCACAGATGGACGGTTGAGGTTTTATCTAGGTTTATAACACCCGAAGTGGCAAAAGAAGTGCCGTCCACACCCAAACAACATTTCTTTTGCTATAAAATGAAGTTTTTCGAGCACCATTTCACTTTGAAGTAGTGTCCGAATGAGTTCGAGGGATAACGTATAATATGCCATCTATGCTCTATAGTAGAAACTAATTTGACCAAATTTAGTGTTTTACTTCACTTGGAAGCAGAACACTATTACCATATCCATTGCTTTCACAAGACAACACCAAACCAGTGTACAAGTTTTTAATAAAATTAAAATTACTCTTCTATAAAGATAGCAAGTATGTTGGCCATCTACCCTTTCACAAAATATCTGTTGAATATACTCAAATGCTTTAGAAAATACCTTTTTTTTTCACCTACACACATTGCGGTGTTTAAAATGGTATGCATACGTTGGAACCCTAATTCGTATAGAATTTTGATACCCAACAGACATGGTTTCAACATGCACCGAGAATGCCCATCAATAACGACCAGTTTATGGTTGATTTTTCTCTTTTAGATCCTTTGGCGTCATCCTATTATGTGAAGCGTGTTCTTGGTTGAATCAAGAGAATACAAACCTTTGAATTCAATTTCGATGTTTAGGAATTCATTGTATTATAAAGGCACTCTATTCCACTAACCCAAATTGTAATACTCATAAATTTATTTCGGAAGGGTGTACATCCCGATTATTTAACTAACGATTAATTGGAACAAATTCTGTGGGAAGTAGGATTCTACTTCAAAGTGAAATAGTGTAGAAAAAAACACCTAACTTGATCCCACTATTAAAGTAGAGAGTGCCACTTTCTCCCTAAACCATTTCACACACTAGAGAATGCCACTTTCTCCCTAAACCATTTCACACACTACTTCACCTCCTCACCAAAAGGCAAACCATTAGCCTCCCAGAAAAAAACACTAAAAGACAAAAAAAAAAAACCTTAAGAATCTTCACTGGGCGGCACATCTTTAGCCGCTTATCTAGGGATGTGTTTTTTTTGTCTTTTCCTAAAAACACTCAATCAATTATATTTTTCCTACTTCATATAGATGCCAAGAGACCACATCACTATCCCATATCCCTTGTCCTTAATTCCTTCCACTGGCTTATTCTAGATATATATACCCCAAAATACCTAAGCGATAGAATTAGATTGTGTATTAAACCTGTTGGTGCAAAGTATTTATCCGAACACTCTTCGAAATATGTGTAGATGGATTGAATAACTTCCAATTGATTTAATTCTACCGGAAACTATTGGAGAAACTGTGACTGATGTTGAATGACTGATCTCCAACCGTTTATTTAATTCCACCATAACCCTTGATAAAATTGGAATTGATGTTGATATGAGTTGTGCTTACTAATGAAAACTTTGATTGCTGATGAAAAGGTGTGGGGGGGTACCTGCAAAGAAACTACGACGCTCGAGTAAGAAAAGAGCTTTATGCAAGTGTGCATTAGAGAAAAGAAATAAACATTGTGTACATTTTGAGTTGGAATTCAACCTTTATTTATATGCAGAAAACAAATCTAGCTGTTGGGATTGATAGTTATCCTGATAACTTCCCATATATATCTCTAGTAAACAACCAAATTCCTGATAAGATTTGTTGTTATTTCCAATATTTATCAAAGATTCAAAATCCTTATTTATCTTATCCCCTTTTCTTCTAAGATTTATAATTATATTAAATAATTATAAAATCCATGCCAATCTTATCTTCTTTTTGTTAGGATTTATAATTATTTAAAGATCCATATCAATCTTATCCTCTTTCTGCTAGGATTTATAATTATCTCAAATAATTATAAAGATATATATAAATCTTATCCTCTTTCTGCTAGGATTTGTAAATCGTAGACTTTTGTTTGACAAATTTCTTATTGCGCCGAAATAGTTGTTGGGCTTTATAATAAGCCAACTGGGCTTCTAAAATAAACCAAGTATATATACTTCCATGATAAAACAAATGGGCTTATATAATAAGCCAACTGGGCTTCCAAAATAAGCCAAGTATGTTTCTATTTCCATAATAAACCAAATGGGATCTATACAAGCCGTGCTTGACTTCTTTAATAAGCCTTATTGGACTTCCATAATAAGTCTTACTGGGCTTCCATAATAAGTCTTACTGGGCTTCCACAATAAGCCATGTTGGACTTCTTTAATAAGCTTTATTAGATTTTCATAATATGTCTTACTGGGCTTCCACAATAAGCCATGTCGAACTTCTTTAATTTGTCATGTCGAATTTTTCTAATAAGTCTTATTGGACTTCCATAATAAGTTTTACTGAGATTCTATAATAAGTCATGTTGGACTTCTTTAATAAGTTTTATTGTATTTCTTTTTAAAAAGTTTTACTGGACTTTCTGGCGTTAAGCCATATTGTAACGACGGAGAAATTATATATCCTCTATGTGTACTGTTTTAGGAGGGTCCAAACATCGCCCCCTCTTAATTCTCAACTTATTGATAGATTAAGAAAACAAAACTTGGTATAAAAAACCAAGGTGAACAAACTTTCTATAAAAAAAAACCCTCCCATATTATTTCTTATAAACAAAAACCATTTTCATTAAAAATGAAACTAAAACCCCATTTCCCTAAATAATGATTAAATTTAGTTTTTAGTATTTTTCAATATACCCGAGTTGCCCTTCCCTATATAACCTAGGTATTCTAATTTTGTGGCGTTTTTCTTTTTCTTTTTCTTTTTCTTCTCCCTTCCACCATCACTAACAATAACAATACTTCCTCCACCACCATCACCAGCAGCGACAGTACCTTCTCTGCCACAACAACACCTTCGTATCCTTCACCAACACCTCTCTTCTTCTTCTTCTCTTCCCCACCACCATCACCAGCAGCAACAATACCTCCTCCGCCACCATTACCAGCAGCAACAATTCCTCCTCCGCCACAACAACACATTCGTATCCTTCACCAACAACACCTCCTCCTTCCCCATCGCTTCCTCCTCGTTATTGTTTCTCCTCCACCACTATGTCCAAATCCACCACCAACAACACCTCTTCTTCCTCCTTTTATCCTCTTAAAACATCACCAACACCTCCAGATCATCATCGCCGAAAATCATCAACAAAATATAATGATACATCATCATTGTCGAAATTAGGTTTTTTTTTTTTTTGTGAAACGTCAGAAAAATGATGAAACCTTTTTTGGTTCCATCGTTTTTTTTTCATCTCTGATATGATGGAACCTTTTTTGTTTCCATCGTTTTTTTCATCTGTAATTTTATTTGAACGAAGAAAACGATGGAACCTTTTTTGGTTCTATCGTTTTTTTTCATCTGGAATTTTACTGAACCAAAAAAAATGATGAAACCTTTTTCGGTTCCATCATTTTTTTCATCTGGATTTTATTGAACGAAGAAAATGATCAAGAAAATGATGGAACCTTTTTTGGTTCCATCGTTTTTTTTCATCTGGAATTTTACTGAACAAAAAAAATGATGGAACCTTTTTTTGGTTCCATCGTTTTTTTTCATCTGTAATTTTTTTTTCATCTAGAATTTTATTGAACGAAGAAAATCATCAAGAAAATGATGGAACCTTTTTTGGTTTCATAGTTTGTTTTCTTCTGGAATAAGATGAAACAAAAATAAATGATGAAACTTTTTTTGGTTTCATCGTTTTTTTTTCATCTGTAGTAAGATGAAATAAAAATAAATGATGAAACCCTTTTTTGGTTTCATAGTTTTTTTTCATATGTAATACGATGAAACGGAATAAGATGAAACCAATTTCGGTTCCATTAAAATAGTCATTAATTGAAAAACACCAACAAAGTTGGTTTCAAGCATATAGTAAAAATGATGAAACCAATTTCGGTTTCATTAAAATAGACATTAAGTGAAAAACACCAACAGAGTTTGTTTTCAAGCACCAACAGTGAAAATGATGAAACCAAAACTAAACATAATTGAATCATGAATAAATAAGGGTGAAAACAAATGAAATTGAAGCTTTCTATCTTTGAACCTAAGTATGAAAGATTGATTTCGAAACAGATAAAACCTAAACCTAACATATGATGAAACCATTTTTGATTTTGATATGTGATTTTGTTTTGATTTTTGGTTGAAATTTTTACTGATGATGATGAACAACAGTTTCGTCAATATTTTGAATTTTTTTTTATTCTGATTTCTAATTGTAGATGATACAGATGAGGATGATGAAGTTATTAATGATGAAGTTATTAATGATGAAGATGAAGACGAGGATGATGAAGATGAAGACGAGGATGATGAAGCTACTGATGATGAAGATGAAGACGAGGATGATGAAGCTACTGATGATGAAGACGAGGAAAAAATTCCGTAAGGTGAAGGGAAAAAAATTCCGTTAGAATTGAATGAGATGAAAGGGTTTTTAAGGAAGGGTATTCAGGACAGTTGGGTTTTAATGGGTTTCTTGTGCCAAATTTCTTTTATTGAATTTTTTGTAGTTGGATAGTGACCCCTCTGGCTTATAACTCACGACCTGTTAAGAAAAATAATATTTAGCTATTTGTTGTGGAGCCGGAAAGACACCCCCAAACATGTGAAGTCAATCGTAAGCAAAATTACTCCTATGTAGTGCCTATACCGCGTGCTTGAAATCTAGACTGGGCCTACTAACATCGTCGAACTCGTTACATTGTGGAACTTTTTAATATATCATGTTTTCTAACATACATGAAGACCACATGCATGATACAACTTTACAACTTAATTCTCAACGGTGTTTTGTATAAGCCTTTTATATGAGATTTCTCATGGTGGGTCTGTGTACAAGCTCCATATAATTTGATAAGAAAAAAAGAATTTCCTTTTAAATCTCGAGACACACGCGTCAAATCCAAGCTAGAAAAGATAAAAATATTGCTTCCCTCGAACTTATCTTGGAGTCGTAGACACTGAAAGTATAAGAGTTTGGTTCTTTCAAGTACTCTGGACTTAGACTCGTCGTATTTGTTTCTTGTACATATTTTGTTTACTATCTATATAAGTTGTTCAGTATCCACCTGTAAATTTGCTTTTTTAGTTGTTCGATGTTAGATTTTGTCGTTCTTAACTTTTGGTAACTTCTCTTCAACTACATTACAGGTTCTCCTTTTTTTTTGTTATTACTTTTTTTTTTCTCATCTATTTTATTTATACTCAACCAAAAAATATTTAATTCTCTGATTATTTTTTTCTCCACTTGCAGCTAATTAACCTTTCATGTTTGTCATAATAATAATAGTAATAAGTTACCACATCTTTTAAATCTTTACTGCCATTTCTTATTATTGTTTACTCTTTAATTTTGTTTCTATCGGTTTCCGCCGGTGTCCGACTTTAAATTCCTCTGGAATTTTACTTGTCTGCTTTCATAATTCGTCTTATATCTTAGTTTATTTTATTTGATATAAAACAAACTGTATAACAATAAGAATATACATGCATGTCTACTTGACCACTTTTATCTCCATCTTTGAAGGAATTAATAACCCAATACATGACAATCCATATTCCATAATATTTGAATGCATTTTTTTCTGATGTATACGATTTCATAATACTTGTTCATTATTTTATTTAATTTTTTCTTTTTTCTTATTCTTATTATTGAAGGACTTGAATAACACTTCGTTTTCGTCTTTATATTTATTAGAAAAACATTGCAAGTATTTTCTTAATAAATACATGCAAAAGATGTTCTCGATTTTGACTAAAACCAAGGTGTGTGTAGACTGTAAACTAGATTTTTGTCTACAACAATAAAAATACTGAAAAAGAAAATGTTAACGTTAAAATAAAATCTCTGAATTGAAACACTGATTTGTACACAAAGCACAGAGCCACCTGCTCAGCAAATTGTCCTTAACACAATAGTCCGTGGGTATTCCTCAAGAATGAGAGATGCTATACCCCCACAACGGAGATGTGTCTAGGATAGAACTGCCCGTTATGATTTTTTAAGCACAATACAAATCACCCACTCAACGAACTCAACAACAATAAAAGAAGGATGGAAATAAACAAACAAAGTGCATAGCAAAGCAAGAAGAGGAGAAAAGAGCTAGGGATAATAGCCTGCTCTGGGATGAATTGAAATGATAGTTTTTGAGTTATTTTATAGGCAGAAAATAGAGACTGGTACTAATGGAAATTGATGACAATTGATTCTCAATCAATTATGTGCATGGAGCGCGGACATAAGAGACAAAACGGAAAGAAACTGGCAAAATTCAAAACAACCATTACTGCAAGAGAAAGTTTTTGGTAAGTAAAATATATTCCGCCGGGTCATACGCCTCCCCCATTAAGACAGTTTATTTTTATATTTAAACTCATTTGGAAAATATATCAAAAGAATTTTGTCCAAAAAGATAAGTTTTGGTTGACCCACACCCACACCCGAACTCGAACCCGAGCCTGTCCCGGCCGCCCAACCGACCAGACGGACGATGGCGGCGTGCGTGCTTCGGTGCGAAGCACCGCGCGTGTGTGAAATGTGTGGTTGCACCAACTAGCCCATTGCCTAAGTCCTCTCTTCCACTCAAAAGTGTGTTGACCCAAAGGGCCACTCTTAGATGCAAATTTCTTAGTAATATGGAGAGGCAACATCTTTAGTTTCTCCTATGTGGGACTAAAGGTTTCATTCAAAAATAGTAAAAATGAGCTAGTGTCCTTAGTGACCCCTTGGTCCTAAGTTCCAATTAATCCAAGCCAAAAAACAAAACACATAAAATCATTTTCTCCAACACCATTAACCCAACCATCACAACAAAAAACCATCACCGATGAAAACTCCATCATCTGTTTAACTCTTCAAACACCACCAGCATGTCCATTAACTTCCATCAATCACCAAGATCATCACCATCACAGAATCAGGCTCATGGAAGAAATCAACACCACGTTCATTAACTGCCATTAAACCACCGCCACAAATATCACCGGCATCTCAGACATCTAGGTCACTGCCATGATCAAGATCACAACGTCATCAACACTCGAAATATTCCATCACTGATCATCATAGCGAAACATCCTCTTCACATCCTCCATTATCTAATAATGGAGCAACCTTACATCATCGCTGCTACCAAAATATATACCATATGATTCTCATGACGTTGAAATCATCATTAAAATCATCTGTCACAACCAATAAGAGCTTGGTTATTAGCAGTGATGAAGCTTGGGAGCAAACTGGCTCTTTCCCATGAAACGCAGGCAAAGGTAATCTGAAACTTTAAATGGAAGATGACAGTGGCCCTTATCCAAGAAACTATTGCTTTTAACACTATTTAAATCTGGCCATCCCTTAGCAGAAGCACATGGGATTTTATCACCTCTTCCATTAAAACTGTTCAACTTTCGGTTCCGTGAAACCGATAAGCTTACATCATCTTTTCGCCCGTAACTTTCTCATATGAAGTCAGAATGACTTCATTCTTTCGCCATTGGCTTCGTTTGCTCATTATCTTTCTGCATTTGACATAGCTCCACTGGGTCTTTGTAAATTCTTCATTCAAAGCACTCAAATTTCACTTCTTTTAGCGATGTAACCTACAAAAGATATAATATACAAAAGTACTAATAATATAAGGTAATTCACATGAAATATAGCAAATAAGTATAAGAAAATAATACTCAAAACATGTAAATTATGCACTTATCACCGACCCTTGATCGTATTTATGATCATTTACCAATTCAATAGGAGTCGTGGTCATATTGTTAGTAATGGTGGAAGACGTGTAAACATAATAAACTCTCAAAAAAACTATATCAATTAGAGGTGACGGAGCACCTGAACAAATTCTCCAAGAAATTAGTAGTACCATACGTACAGAATTCAAACAACGTTTTTCTAATGGAGAATATGAGGTCGAAGAAGATTCTGAAGACGAGTCTGATATCGAGGATGATGATATATTTGAGAATGAGGCTAGATTGAGTAATGTCGTAAAGAACCAATTGAGATTTCGAAGGACTATAATGACAATATTGATGCCAAGATTTTGGTTGAGGCAT
Source organism: Papaver californicum (assembly GCA_023531435.1). Taxonomy (NCBI): domain Eukaryota; kingdom Viridiplantae; phylum Streptophyta; class Magnoliopsida; order Ranunculales; family Papaveraceae; genus Papaver; species Papaver californicum. The sequence goes on along the minus strand of JAJJMC010014687.1, from coordinate 18,854,151 downwards.
AAACTGATGAAGATTGGTTGAAAACTATGATAGAGTACCGCGAATCCTCGATACACATTAGGTAAATAATTCATCGTAATTTTTCTAAGAATAATGAGGATATCATAATACAAGAGATTGTGGAAGGTTTGTCTAATCCCCTGCAAAATTCTATATCCACTGATCCTCCTCCCCTAATCGAAATAGTTTCACAAAGAGTTACTAACCCAACTTCAAGTAAAATACCTCACTTAGCAGGGGGTAGTCAAATGAAATTTATATAGACTTTCATAGATTTTGATTTTTAGTGACTCCCGGAGACTCTCTGGAAGTATAGATATTTCCAGTGATTTTAAAAGAGAATTGTAGAAAGTCTATGAGACTTGTAGTTACAAATCTAATGAATTTCTAGAGAGTCTCTGTGATTTGTAGAGATAAAAAGATGTAAAATATCTAATCATAAATTGCATACCAGCCTTTACTGCATGTAGAATATGCTTATGCAAGCCAGCCTTTACTGCATGTGCATAACAGTCATTGTTTACTGATGCTGATCTAAGGTCAGTTAATATGCAAATTGTAACATTTGGTTATATGGAGGAACACTTGCACACTAGCATGTCTGTGAAGATATAACTATGAAAGTCAGGTGACCATTAGATTTTGCAATGTTGGACTTTTCAACTAGGTAAAGCAAAAAAACAAAAGGGATAGATTATGTATATATTTTTACTATCTAAAACAAGTTGGCTTTAAATCCAAAAACTGTTGACAAATTTTACGGTGTTGCTAAGTTGGTCTACAATATTGCTTGTAGCCCATGTTTTAAGCACAATGAAACCTACCGCATTTCTGAAACAAATCAGGTCTTAAACTTTCAATCAGACGTATATATTTTGTTCCCTAACTGAGGTTTCAGAAAGTTACCTCTAGAATCTTGCATACTGCTTCGTAGACAGATTCTTCCAACCATGTAAACAGATCCACTGGAGCCGCCACCAGTAATCTTCGCTTAGAACAAAGTTCCATTTTCAGATTTAAACACTTAACACTGTTGCATTTCCTGCACCAATTTTGCTAGCCTATCCGTTCTATCAGATCCAAGTCCACAAGAACTATTACTGTAGTGACACTGCAAATTTAGTAGGGAATAAGAAAAATATTAGTCCCCACAAATCTAAACTAGTAGTGGGTGCCACTCATTAGAAACACAATTTGGAACTAGAGAAAATTTAACTGCATAGAGCTAGGAGCTTAAACCTGCATAGATACCTGGTACATGAGTTCTCCAAGATCGAAAAAATTGGCCATTAGATGATACAGCTGGTAGTAGTGCTTTAGAAATAAGATTCCATCAATAATCAATTTCAGGAAGTATTACATGTTTATCAATTTTCTGTGTTCTACATTTCTGTAGAATCCTTTGTAAGTTATGCAGACTCGTTATATGGATTAACACATAATTGGCAATTTGTTGCTGCATTCCTGTACCCTATGCACTAAGATAATTGAAACAATATACGAATTTTTATAGGTACGATTTGTAACTTTTGATTAAGACTTTTGGGCAATTACATCCAACTCTTTGCTCTTGATCGTCTATAAGCAATATTATATATTTTAATTCTGGAGCATAATCCTCATTTTAAAAGAATTAAAAAAACATGAACAACATATATACATTACATCCATGGAACTAGGGATTAGTTTAAGTTACTTACATAAATTTTTAACATCCTTTCTGAAGTCTTATTAAGCAGCGATCTTTTAAATCATCCGCTGTCTGTTCAAGAGAATGTAGCTGCGAATGGAAGAATAATTGTGGATGGAATTTGGTCGTTGGATAAGTCTGAAGAATGAGGACCTTTGGATTATATACATTTATCCAAATTTTCAAGTCTTTCAAAATATCACCTATAAGGGAGAGAATTTGTCCATGCCTATTTTCATTAAAAAAGTCTCCCAAAATCCCAATAAGTAACAAATCCATGATTTTGAAGTCTTAATCCAATAACAAAAGTGTTTGAGTGACTTCTAACAAATCTTAATCCAATAAAAAGAGAGTTTGGGAGAATTTAAAAGAATTGGAAAAAGTCTCTATCCAATAACATGAGAGTTTGTGAGACTCTCTGGAAATCTCAATTGAATAACAACCTGTTTGAGAATTCTCTATAAGTCATTATAAATCCCAATTGACTACCCCCGTATTAGTATTAGATTTGTGTGCTTCCAAAGTCTTTAGGAATTAGTTTGCTTATATGTATCCTCTATTAGATATTCTTGATTCTAACACCTTGTATATTCACCAAGAAGAAACCATGGAAGTTCCCGAATTATATGTATTACATACACTTCATAGTGTAGAAAGGACTGAGTGTTAGGGTAACTTGTTTCTGATAATGGCTTGATTAGTACTACCAATTCTAATATTTGTGTGAAGCTATTCTTAGAGTTGTATATGTTAGGTAGATGGATCCACATATGTTCATATTGTTGGTGTATGGACGATAACAAGATGGTCTGAAAGATGAAGTCAAACTAAGCGTTGAACGAGAGGCAACCCATTGGTTTTGTATTTCTCTCTCTCTTTTTTTTTTTTTAGTTTGCATACCATATTAGGATTTCACATATTCAATATTACATTTGACGAGTCAAATTACATCAAGGACAATGTAAATTTTAAGTGTGGGGGGAGTGTTTGCATATAAAGATTTTGGTTTTTAGTTAGATTTCACTTTCGTAGAGTAGAATTTTTCAAATTTTTTGTAAATGTTTTTGCATAAACCTCCAACTTTTTGAGATTTTAGAATCGCCTAGTATACTTTTTGCTAAGTTTACATACAAAGTTCTTACCTAATAATTGAACTTAGAAGTCCTAGAGAAACTGCATTTGGTATTCTTATCTATATGAGAGTAATCATGATGATCTTAACCATGCCGGTGGAAAATTAGGTGTAGAAGGAATGCAATAATAGAGAGTTAACCAATCATTAGTGGAGATTACCCATTGAGTGGGGCATCAAACCTTCAGCATTCGCTTCGAGTATTTTATCTTCGTTAAATCTGAGTATAATGATAAGCTACTCAACTTTGCACCCCTTCAGCATTTTGTGATCTCTTGAGTTCTAATTCCGTCAATCATGAGGGTGACATCTGAATCGCGAATAAACCTCATTCTTATAGTCTGATTTGCAGTTAACACCACTCTCTCAAAGCAGTGACCATAGAAACATATATCATAATCGACAAGTGCAGCAACATCAGATATATGAAGAAGTTGAAGTCCCGATCAAAAAAATATGAAGAAGTTGAAGACGTTTAAGGCTTACATGCAACAAAGGAAGAGCGAAATTGTATATCCTAAGTGAAGAGTAAGTGAAAAAGAATGAAAAACAAAAAAATGTTAATTTTTGAAGTTTATGATACCAAGATAATACAAAGTTGTGAAGAATCAAGTGCTAAAGTCCCTTTCCTATGACAGTTGTAGATGGTGAGTTTTTGACAAGGCCTAGAATTGTAAAATTGGCTTTCTTCCTAGTTGCAGGAACATAAAAGTATCCGTACATATTTGCATATATATTTCTGACTTCACATCAGAACGTGAAATATTGTATTTATGCTTATATTCCGCAAGATAATTAAGAATACAGTCTCTACAAATAGCTACATGTGTTCCATATTGATCTTGTAGTCTAAATAATAAGTCTCAAGCTCCTAGATGGTTTTTCCACTAGTATAGAGCAACTTGAGTCTTCTCTAAACAACTACATATATTTTATTTTAAACTGGCTCATATCCTCCTCAATACTCATAACATTTATGCCATATCGAACTAGCTAAATGGTCTATTCATAAAAGGACAGAGCTCAGGTGTTAAAAATAACATGATAGTCATCACCATATCTCGGAGTCGTCACAATATCACATTCTGTTTTTATTTTTGCATCTTTTTATGTTTCTCTAAGTGATTTGGTGGGTCACTAGTATCACCTTCTTATCGCTAGGATGAAACAGAGTGATTGAGATCAAGCCTCATTATTTTAATTAAACTTGACCATTGAAAAAAATGGCACTTTGATAGCAATATGTGTGTGTTCTCCCTGTCTCTGTCGCCTAAGCAAGCGTGTAACACAGGATCCATGGGAACTATCATGTAAGCTGCTAACAGGGAGCATGCACTTAGATACAAAAGATCTAATCATGTTATCGGAAAAAAATAAAATAATAATAATTGTATATATTCAATGAATCGACCGTTGGGGCCCTTGTATATACCAGCTGAGTCGATATTAGTATTATGATTAAAACCATTGGGAGCGTATCTCAATCCTTAGGGTTCATCTTGGCATTATATTCATACAAATATTTTAGGAAACACCATTCACCTTAGTCAACATATGTCCACTTCTATCTCCATATTCATCTTTATAATCTATTCACGTGATTGTGGTTTGTTAGACTCCGAGTATCGTGGTCTATTTTACGACTTTCTGATTAGTGATTTGTTTTCTTATATATGAATTTTAGTAGGCTTGAGTGAAAACTCGTATACATCAATTGGATTCATACAGGGTAATGATTTTCATAGCCTAAGAATTTAGTGGGCAAAATAAATAGTATGTTTAGTGTCTATCCTCAATTGTTCATAGGTACTTAGAAGTTGGAGAAAAGGTTTTATGGGTATACCTTTTGTAAACCCTCACAAGACTATAAATCGTCCGATAGGCACACCTATGGGTTTAAAGTCTTATTACACATACTAAGTGTAGTCGTGATTCCTACGAAAGTGAGTTAGGATTTCATTATTTCTTCGATTTAGCTTGGGTTAGTTTTGCTCGAGGACTAACAAAATATAGGTTTGAAGATATTTGATAGGCGTATAACTTATACAATTTCACCATCTTATTTATATTTTATAGTCAACGTTGTTGTACTAAATTTACCATTTTATTGTTTTAATAAGTGGTTCGCATAAAATCTAAGGCCATGAACTAAACACGGTTAAAAAGGTTAATTGGTGGACTTTCTGGAGCTGGAAAAGGAAGATGTGGCAACAAGGTACTGGGTGACAGAAAAGAAAAGGGACAAAGAGAAATAAGTTAGGGAGTAGCGTACAAATGGGACGTTTGCTGTTGAGTTTGTCTGGGTCTCTTGTGTTTACGAGGGACGTACATCACATGGGACTGAATAGATAGAAGGTGAGGTATCGTTAAATAAACTTGGATGAGAGATGAAAAGAAGGTGGTCATCTGATCGAAAATAGAAAGTGAGTGAAGGTGGGGCTGCTACTCAGGTGGACTAGAGAAGGTGTGGCAGTGAAAGAAATAGTGGAAAACAAAGTCTGTACAAGTCTGACATAAAAAGGTGTTGGACGTTGGGATTAAAGGTTGACGTTATATGCTGGGTCTGTTGAATTTAATTGGTGTTAGAAGGTGCTTCCTCAGGCCATTGAGAAGCCAATCAAAATGTATTATCTATATTTGTTGTTCTTATCAGAGCCTTTGCGCTCCAAATTCTTTATAACCCTATGTTGTAGCTCTTTTGTTCTTTTATACAATGGGACCTATCCAAAAAATAATTGGTGTGAACGGAAAATGGGAAGAGGTAGGGAAGTTGGTCGACAACACAAGTGAGTAAAGTGCATGACGTGGCTAGAGTTATGATGGTAAGCGTTCTTTTTTAGGGAGTTTGTCAAACGAACGGATTTTGGGGGATTGGTATAAAAAGGAAAAGTGAAAAATAAATAGGGTGAGACTTTCTTTGAGGTTATGTTCTAGGAGTTTGGGTTCTGGTAGGCGGTTGTGAATGTTGGAGGTGGTATTAGCTGGTGCTGAAAAAAGCGAGACGGGGAAGAAAAAATGAAAACTAGAAGTTAGAAGAGATATTAAAAAGGGTTTAATCTTTCCTCTCTAATTTTTATATTTATTTTTATGAGTGTTGAGAAATTTATTGTCATATTTTACTAGATTTTATAACTACGGTTTTATATTGAAACCACTTTGAGTACTAGACCAATTGAATTGAATAATTTTGTAATAGATTATTATTATTTGAATAGATTAATTCTTGATTTTGTTTATTGATTTAATGATAAAATTAGTTGTTGCTTCACCGGTTCTGTACAATACAGTAACCTCTGTGCATAATTAATTGGGTCACGAATATATTTATATTATTATATGATATTCTATGTTTGGGTTAAATTCTTTGATGGGGTGTGCTTAGAATTGCAAGTACTATTTGTGAGTCAATATTTAGTTTCATATAATTTTTTCGCTAACGCAATTTGATGGTGTATGCTGAGACTTAGAGATTTTGATACGCCATGCTTAGGGTGTCCCAGTAATATTTGCGTCTCTTTATATATAATAGGTGATGTCGATAGAACAAACAATAAGTAAATATTATACAGTTATGTTTCATTTCAGTAATTAAACAGAAATAGTGATGGATACTATAAACCATGGTTACTGAATCTCTCTATTGTGTTCACTTTATTAGTTTAATTTAATTTATTTTTTTCATTTGCACTTTAAAAAAATCCAAGAACATCTTTTATGATTAGTTTGTTAGTGATATTGGTTGCAATATTGTCCCCGCTCCATGTGGGTTCGACCATTTTTTCCGCTTCTACATTGTAGACGTCGTGCGATTGCTGTTATTATTAAATATGTATTTCAAGAATCATATCATTATATCTCAGCAAACGTCATAAATCGAACGCTCACCATCAGCTTCAACCTCAGCACCAGCCGAAAGACAAGCTCTGCCCAATGTCCTAGACAAAACTTTATAACAACAATAAAAGCCAAAGCCAACTATAACGTACTCAAAATTTCCCTTTCAGGTGGAAACCGTTTCACTCTGGTACGAGTCTCTTTCCTTAGGTACCAGTCAATTTCATTCTGGTACGAGTCCTTTCACTCTGGTACGAGTCCCTTTATTTAGGTAATAGTCCCTTTCACTCTGGTAAGAGTCCCTTCACTCAGGTACCAGTCCATTTCATTATGGTACGAGTCCCTCCACTCAGGTACGAGTCCATTTTATTATGGTACGAGTCCCTCCACTCAGGTACCAGTCCATTTCATTCTGGTACGAGTCCCTTCATTCAGGTACAAGTCCCTTCCACTTCACTACCATTCTCTTTACTCCAGTACCAGTCCCTTCAGCAAGGCGCTACCTACTTCACGCTCCCGTACATCTCCCAGATGATGACCAATCCATGCAATACCAAGATCATAATTCTCAGCTTCATTGATAACTTCTTCACATCTCGAGGACGATTCAAATTTCACACTAAGGGAAATGAATCATTACAAATCAGCAGAAATCGACGAAATGGTGAAAACCCCATCACATGAGTACCATGGGAGGGTCCTACTGAAGAGGGATCAACGACAGTACCCGTATTAGGATACTCAACTAGAACATTCCCTGCTATACTATCATTCTGCACATCAACGTCAGTAGGAGCATCATCCTCAACAAGTACGCGAAGGGCATCTCGCATATGGTTTTCAGTATGGGGAAGTACACTATCCACATAAAAATCAACGGTAACTCTTGTTTCTTCTCTAACAAGCCCCGCTCTCTGATTTTGATCACTCCGCCCCTAAAAGTAGAGATGATTCAAGCTTATTAGGTCAGAACATCTTAAACATAAAATTCTTGATCTTGAGCCACCAAAAATACGATAAATACTCACAAACGTCACATACATTCATTCTAGAGTGATATTTGAGGTATTTCATGAGCCCAAACTATTACAAGATGTTTCACAAAAACTGCGTCAGAATCTGTTTTCACTGAAGCTGGCAATAATTGGAGATGAATCTAGGCATGATTATTATATCAAAAGTTTCATATTGGTGTATAATAAAACATATTAAAAGGGAACATCAATTGGAAAAGTGAGTTAAGAGTTATGGTAAAAACGGTTAGCGGAGTCGAGTTTGAAAACTGTCAGGATTTTCCTGGATACTTTATGAGTTCTACTGTTTAGTCGTTTTGACGCCCCAAACAAGATCAAAATCTGGATTCTTTTTTACCAGGATGTAGTAAATTATTTTCTAATAAGGATAGAGGGGTCAATCATCAAAAACGGAGGTTGTATAAAGATTCTAGAGTGTTTTTCCCAAGCACTATACTCTGAAATTTTTTAGTGACGAGAATCTATAAAATTCTTTGTGAATTTGAGCATGGATATGCTTATATGAGAATTTTGAATAGGGTCACATGTTCCACCATGATAATAAGGAGTAGAAACGTACTTGATATGGGTCCAAACCAACGGAGGAGTCTGGTGTTACTTCATTGCTTATTTCTCCATCGACATCAGTAGATTCAGATTCTTCACAAAGTTCTTGTGGGGCGCATCGTCCGGGTCTTCATCCTTCAACTTATCTTCATCCTCAATATCCACCGTGTCTCCCAAAGCCTCAGAATTATCAACATGGAAGTATAATCCGCAATTCTTTTCTTACAGACTAGGGATTGTTAGAAGCAAAATGAGTAGTGTCCACTCAAGAGCATATCACACGGACCTGCTAGGAAAAAAAATAGATCAATTAATCAAGTCATGATATCATACTTTGAGTCAAGGAGATTAAAGAAGAATGACTTTGCATCTCAATAGCCCAGAATTACAACAATGGCTTCAACTTCTATACAGATACTCGCTTCAGTCCCAACACTTTAACGACAACAGGAGACGGCTCCAACTTTCATGATTTCCCATGTCCTCTTAGATTCCTGGAAGTATGAAGCTGTGACGACGCCGTAAAATTATCTTCTTCTAGGTAGCGGATCCAAGTGAGTTACACTTGGGTACTGACGACTCCCTCACTTCTGAAAGTTTAATACAATAACCACCCTTCAACTAGAAGGTCTAATCAGCTACGGTATTAGCAACAAGACCTCACATCAATACGCACAAGATTAGGAAGCCTCCTCTTCTTACCTTATCACATCCTTGTTGCTTCTACTTAATTTAACCACATGATTCTACTGTTGGACACACTCCGGACTCGGAATACAATCATCCCCGGATCAGAACTTGAAAGACACAATCATCTCATATTCAGGCTTCTCCTCTAAATTTCTCGAATATTAGTTTACAAGTTTCCAGTCAGAAATCTAGTAATATGCTCACCATGGAGAAAATTGCACACCTTGTTCTCATGGTACATGTCCTATTTCCTGGTACCTGTCATGCTTCCTGGTACATGTCCTGTCTCATGGTACCTATCCTGTCTTCTAGTACCTGTCATGCTCCCTGGTATCTGTCATGCTCTCTGAGCTAGCATCCGCATGAAGCCAGCATCTTTACAACGACAACATCTCACGATATCACCTTCATGCACCAGCTTGGTCCACTCCTCTATTCTTTGAAGCTCCCATCAATATTCTTAAATTTAAAAATTCATAACGACAATAATCGGTGAAGAACAAGTCAAAATATCCTTCATGAGAAGCGTTCGTCTATGTCTCTACTACGACATACCAGAAAGGCACATCAATCGAAGACCTGATCTAGGAGATATGGATCTTACACTAAAGTCTACAACATCTGAAAGTTTTCACATGGGATTACAAATTACAAATGTTTACGCATGGTTGGATGACCTTGCCAACTCCGAATCAAGTGATTCTTTTTGCATATGATAGCTTGTTCTCTTGGCTTCAGAAGTTAGGTTCAAATGTCAAAATACGACATCGAATGAAACCTCAACAACTTGAGAAGCGAATAGTGTGCAAACTAGGGCTTCTAAACGGGATTCAGAAGACTCAACTTTATGGAGACCTCGTCTGCTCGTGGACTTTCATCTTCTTAGATATCCTATCATGTCAGGTCGCACTTCATCTTCCAAGAAGACCTCATTAACATTTCTACGACAAGAGCACTGGAGTCCACCGCCAACCTCACCTGCAGTTCTGGTTTACCATCAACTTCTTTTGCTGGTTTCCAATATTTCTAACTTTACTTCTACTAGCTAGAACTCAAAGCATCGTCTGCAGGTGTCCTGTCTGTCATCCACTGTCGCTTTGCTAACGTTGTCACTAGCACTTGATTGCTGGATACTCAAAATCTAAGCAAGCACCAGAACCAATTACTTGCTTACAAGGAAGTTTAAATTCAAGGCTTAACCCTGGATCTAAGACATTGCCTGGAGAGATAAATGTAACAATATTTCTTGCTGGGCACATACATGAAGAATCGATCCAGCTGACTTGATCCTCTATTTGAGATGAGGCGGACCTGTTTCAGAAAGAAAGCGAGAGAGAAAAAAAAACGCTAATCATATCCCCTCTTTTTCTCACGGCAAGCTGGCATTCCTGGCAAGAACGGAGGCGCCTACTATTCCCAACCAAGGTTCGCATTAAGGGGTAAATATCTCAATATTGGGTAAGATAGAGCTAACCAAATTTCTTTCCTGACCAATGGTGCTCCTCATAGACGTACTTTGGATGACCCTGTTGGTAGCTTCTCAACAAACGTGACTAGGTCAGAAGTTCAACCAGCTACGTTTTCCTTGGATCACGAATAAGAAATTTTGGGCAAGAACGTGGACATCTACTAATCCAAGCTAAGATTCATGCTAAAGGGAACTTATCCCAGTACCTAGAATTCATAAGCTAAGTATATCTTCTTCTACTCTTAAAATTTAAATTATACATATATAATCATTATAAGCATATTGTCACCATCTAGTGCTTACTGTGCAACATTAGTGTTTCTCACTAAGCAGGGGACTTAATATATATGGTAAGTTTTTGACAAGGGCTAGAATTATAAATCGCCCTTCTGCCTAGTTGCAGAAACATAAAAATATCTGCACATATTTATGTAGATATTTCTGACTTCACATCAGAACACAAAATAATGTATCTCTACTTATATTCCGCAAGAGAATTAAGAATACAGTCTCTACAAATAGTTGCATGTGTTTATATTGATCCTATAGTGTAAATAATAAGTCTCAAGATCCTAGATGGGTTTCCCACTAGTATAGAGCAACTTGAGTCTTCTCTAAACAACTATAAACTTTCTAAATGGCCTCACATCCTCCTCAATACTCATAACATTTATGTCATATCGAACTAGTCTCAAGTCGAATATAATTCAATGACTGAATTCCTTGAACTTGTTTCGAGTGCGCATCGATGCTCTGTTAACATCTAATAGCTAATGATTAACCCCAAAATACGCTCTAGCTTAACGCTTCGTTCGTAATGAACGCTTCTCAAATTGCTCTTCTGAGCTCAAATATGCTACTTTAGCACTTTGCCAAGTTAGCACTAACACTTTGACTTAGCATCGCAATAGCACCAGTTAGCCACATTAGTGCTAAAAGCGCTAAGTTTCCTGGCGCTAACCCTAGCACCTGAAAAGTGCCAACTAAACCTAACATGGTCTTACCTAGCACATCTTGACCTGATGGGGCCTTAGCTAGTGCGTCACTACCTTAGCACTTCGATCTTAGTACTAAAAGTGTTAACCCTAACCCTAGCGCCAAAGGCGCCAATTCCTTTCGGCCAAGTACTTTGGCTAATGCTAACGCGCCACAAAGATGACGCATCCCCGAGTAATGGACAATGCTCCAGCGCCCTAGATCCTATGCGTCTAGCTCCAACGCGTCTTGGATCCTCAGCGTCTTTGGCTCCTTTCGCATCCTAGCTTCCAAGGACGATGCGCCCTTTCTAAGCTAGCACTCCCCAACATCCTATTGCGCCTCCTAGTGCTAACACGTCTCTCCCATTATCCATGGCGTCCCCTGAAGGCATATGCGTCTCTAGTGGCCAGCCTAGCGCATCCCACAAGGCCTATGTTCCCCTAGATTTTCCAATGCTTCCAAGGCCAATGCGTCCAAGGCCTATGCATCCCTAGCTTCCCTAGCGTATCCCATAGTGTCCAATGCGTCCTCTTGGTCCCAGCATCCTCTGGGTCCCTGCGCCCTCTTGGTCTCATCGTCCTCTTGGTCCCAGCGTCTGCTTGGCTCCAGCGGGTCTCTTTGGCCAGCGCCTCCCTAGCTCCAGTGCCTCTCTAGCTCCTAGCAGGTCCATAATCCTGAAAGGTCCCTAAGCTTGGCAGGTCCCTCATACCTAGTGCGTCCTTACTATCCTCATGCGTCTCTAGCTCGTACGTCCCTAGCTAGCACATCTCTATCCCAATACGACTTTCTTCTCAATATTGGTCTAACACCAAATCTTATATGGTTTTCTTGTAGGTCTTCTTACTTAAGAATCCCTCTACCATATTTGGCCTCAAATTCCTCCCAGACTTACGATAAGTCACTTCTGAGCTAATACTTAGCCATTAAATATGTCATGTTGCTTCCAAGCAAGTACATGATTGATGCGTGTCGTAAGTGCAACAAATTACTCAAGGTATTTCCCACTAATTAACTAGTAATATAGCGGTAGTAAGGATCATTCCTACAGAGAGCTGTGTAATCGAGATGTTATTTAGGTTAGAAAAACTGGAATAAATACTGAAAAGGGGGGGTTTTGAGATTTAATTAACTAAAACACAATAAAAAGACAATACGATTAAAGAGATGATTAGGGAGTCCTTCACCGTTACCAAACATTGACTGAATTAGTATACTTAACTATTCTTCGTCAGAAGCATTCATCACCAACCGTAGAATAAAAATAAGCTCTTGGTATCCCCAAAACTCCTTTTCTCACTGTATAAGGAAACGCTCGACTACCAGATTCTATCCATTTGAGCCACCATGAATAAGCTCTCAAGGTGTAACCCGATCGAATGCATTAGGGTTTATGAATTTAGGTTGATCCTAGCATCAAACACATAAGCTCGGACTCTTTACTAGTGTTGTCTTCACACGTAATTTCTCCACAGAATCTCTCTCTAAGGTCTCGCGTTCTCTACTTGTGAAGGATTTGTTTGACTATTACACATATCTCACAACTCTTTACTAGCAATATAATGATCAATAGAATAACTTGGTTGCGTACCCAAACAATCTAAGAATCAATCATAAATCCTAGATATAGTGAAAACAAACGATGATGATAATAACTTCAAACAAACTTGTATTAACTAATAAAGCTTCACACTTAGAACATTAAATTCATCCTTAATCAACAAAAGGTTTAGCTGATCATATTACAAGGAAGAAGAAGATGAAGAAGAATGGTTTCCCCCTAAAGGGGTAAGCCCTAGGTTTAGATGTAGGAGTTGTGATGAGAGGTATAAGATACGATTTAGTGATATATAATGTATCTTGTTTGAGCCTTAGATGTCTTCTTTTATAGCATTCAATGCTTGGCCCTCAATTCTCCTCTCCTTCTAGGGTTTGGAAACCTTTCAGGACCGTGTTTTTCTCGTTTTAGAAGTCCATAAACATGCCAAGTAGTCCTCCTACGGCATGGAATTGATCCCACGACCCAACCGTAACTAAATATGAGTTTTGGGGGTGAAATTCCGGGTCACTTACGGCTGGGTCTTGCTGGGCATTCCTGGCCGAAACTGAGCCTGAATCATACTTCTTTCCTCCACTGTTTGGGCCATAACTTCCTCATACGATGTACGATTAACCTCATTCTTTTTGCGTTGACTTCGTATCTTCATCCTACACAAGATGGTGTACTTAAAATCTGTATTTGAACGATTTTAATTTTTTCTTTTGCCCTTCTCCATTAGTAGACTTCAATTCCTTGCTCATTTAAGCACTTTGTAGCTCATGCTTGGATGATTCACCTAATATGACACATAAGATAGAAAAAAAGAGTAATAAAAAGTAATATGCAAGAATCATAGCTAAAATAAATATGGATTTGACACTAGAAACATGTGAATTTAGCACTTATTAATAACCACTGAACTTCCCAGACTTGACACTAATCAGACTGATTATAAATTCAGTGAGTTGCAAAACTTGCCTCATTGAATTAGCAAGTCTATAGACTTGACCTGACTTAATCAAAACAATAGTGGCTTATGACTCCACTATTCCCACAAAATATCAAATACAACATATGGGGGGATTTTCATTGCGGTATTGGTATAGCAGTCTATGGAAATTGTGGGTGGTGACATCACCTCCACGAACAAGAAGGTAACAAGTAATGGACGGTTACATAGCAGTTGAGAGGATGAGGATTAGTGGTCAAAAAGGTTTTCCTTACTTACCGGACACCACCCCACTACAATCTCCACAATCATCACTTCTCCACCTCTCTCTAACTTCCACGACTTACGAGAAATTAGTGTGTCTCCTTTGAACTATAAATAGATGATTCTCATCTATTCGAAACAAGACAAGACAATCAGTATGAAAAAAAAAAACATACAGAAATAGCGACTCATCTCAGAGAATCCTTTCTTTTTCACACACTACTTATCCCACTGATATTTTCTCAACCTTCTTTGCTTCCCTCCCCTAAGACCTACCCAATCTTCTCCACCTTTGTGATTGAAAAAGGATGTGAACGGACATTTCTTGGTTTAGGCTCGTCATGTTCGATTTTGATCTCTCGGACCTACTTGAAAGTACGATTCTACCGTACATTTGTTTACACCCTAAAACAACAGTGAAAATAAATAAAAGTTTATAGTCATTAATCAAGGCCATGGAGGAGAAGAAATTTAAACAAAATTCAAAAAATAAGTAATTAAAGAAGAAAAGAATACAAGCATCAAAATAAATTCTCTAGTCTATATCAGTGACAAGTTTAGTGCTAGCATAATTCATAGACGACTGATAAAAAAAAGAAGCTAATTCAGCGTGGATTTCAAAATTTTTAAGGTCTTTTAAAGAGACATATAAAACTGATATCATCAACTAACCAAATTCTGGTGTTTTGATAAAATTTTAAAACACACAAAGGATTGTTCACATGTTTCACTCAAAGTGGAATTTACATTTACTTGACATTACTGAATCATATGGATGCCTGGTTATTTTTTTTTTATTTTTCTGAATCCTATAGGGATTGCAAATTTGAATATGTTATCCAACCTCTTAATGTGTAGTGAATCCTTCAATGAATACCATGCTTAATTCATCCATGGTTGGAGATCAAACTTTAGTGAACCAATCTCGGGATTTCAACACGAAACCTTTAAAATCGTCTTAAATCGATCGTATTTTTCTCAGTACACATTACGACTAACACCAACGGATAAAATTTAGGCTTTTCTCAAGGTTTTAAGATTTGCATCTAAGATTTTGTCAATCAAGACAAACATTAAACCAACCTAATTTGGCTTGTACGTCAACCGAACACATGTGTTGATAATGCTCCTCTACAAGGGGTTCACAACTACCATCATTTATTGAAGTAACAACTCTAAATGAATATTTGATAATCATATTAGCTTATGATCCTAAAAATTCTCTAGTTTATGCATATTTTGAATGATTCTAAAAATTACTGGTACCAACGCCCTTTACATGTATTATAATCTATGTATCTTTAAGTGGAGAGGTATAATCTTTGAGAAAATGCATCGTATTTTTAAGGTTTCAATTGGAGTGTTATATGTAGCCTCTTACAGAGCATTATTGGTTTGGTAGATCTGAATGCCGTTGTTTTTTCAAGGTGCATAAGTTTATATTAAAAAAAAAGAATTCACATCAACCATATCATATAATAACATCCTTCCTCGAGTCAATCATTTTAACAACTTTTATTCAGCAGTGCTTGGGCAAACATAATTTTAGTAATGGTTTGGAATTTACAGCACCGAGGCTTTCTCAACACAATTTCCTTCAGAGTTGTGCAACAAATATTGATCTTCAACAAGCATTACAAAATTATGTGCTCCGGTATACAAAAAAATTGTAGTCTATTTGACATATATACTTATCCTCAACCATGAATTACTTTTGGAACCCAAGAATCTTATTGGGGTATGACTAAATATATATATATATATATGCAAATAGATCTCCAATAACTTCATCACTGGTCGACGAGATAATCATTCACCTTAGAACAAAATTATGGACAATTTCCTTATCAAAAGAAATTTATCTCGAGATCAATTAAGTCACTTCAAGTACTAATAATATATGCTAACAAGCCTGATGCACAACTAATGACCTTTAATGTCCTTCGTATTCCAACTTCAAGTGGAACAATTTCAGTTTTAGGAAGTTATTTACTACAAGGAGTAATCAAAATTTCTCAATATGTCTCAAGGATGCAACAATTCCTCGTTTATTGGTATTTGCAATTGACTTATACCATAATAATGATATTTAATCCATTTAGGATTTATAAAGGAAATGAATTTCAATAGCTTATGAATTATTATATTTTTAATAGATAAGAAATTTAGTGCTAGGAAGTTTCGAACTCAGATCATTTGTTTCATCACCCAATTACTTTACCATAATAGTATAATGACATCGACTTTAATTGACTAATATGTTTCTTTAAAAAATATATAAATTATTTTTGTTATTTTTTTTAAAGAAATCTCTTTTGTGGTTGATGAAGGATTTCTTGTAAGGAATATAAACTAATAGTCCATTATTAGAGACAATCATGTGTAGATACCAAATACCCCCTTAAGTATTTACGCTATCTAGAGCCTGCAAGTTGTCTTGTAGTTATACTTGGGTGTAAGTTGTCTTTCTCGTATGCTTATCTTGTGTTCTTAGTAGTATTTATTTAGTATTTATAACTGGGCGTAGGTTGTCTATCTTTATAACAATTATATTTTGGTGTTGATATAAGGGGATCGACTTACCATTCCATTACAAAGAACACGTATAATGAAACTACTAGGAAATAACTGATTCACGAGATCTTTATTTGAGGCACAAGTTAGATTTTTTTTTAATCCCAAGTTCGAGCTTGTGATTAATTATCTCCATATGAAACGTGAATTCGGGTTCTGCTTTACCATTTGTGATTCTTGTAAAAACCAAGCTAGAAAAGAACCAACAAAAAAAATGAAAATCAAGTATTTCGTATTTTTGGTCACTAAACTAGCCTAACACGCATTACCAAAAAGCAGATCTACCATTTTATGCCTCGTTTGAGATGCATATTATTACATCACTAGGAACCTCAATCTCTATCCAAAATCCGATAGCCATTTCCGAAAATCCGGGATCCTATAGGAAATTATCTGACATAACGGCTATCGGATGTCGGAAACGGAAAGTTATCGGAAATTATTGTGTTATCGTAACGGAATCGGCTGAGCCAGTTTCCGTTACGATAAGTTTCAGTATCGATAGTATATAAGCCATGTTCCGTTATACCTTTAGGCTTTAGCCCATCCATTTCTTCATTGAATCATTCACATCGACAGGAAAAAAACTTACCTTTGCTTCTCTCAATTCTCTATTCATATCTTATTCTTCTGAATCTTCTTCTTCTTCTCATTAATTCGTCTCATACTCTCAGTTACCACCATCATATCCTTATCTCTTCTCTAGTAATTTCTCTACCAGTGGTTAATCGATCAATCAGTTATTAGAAAACTAGGGTTTCTGTTCAATTTTAGGGTTTTTGTTCAATTGTTCAAATCAGGGTTAGGTTATTGTTCAATTTTTCAATTTAGGGTTACTGTATGATTAGAAAACTAGGGTTTCTTTTTAAATCCAAATTTGGGCTCAATTTTGAAAATTAATTTAGGGTTTCTGAAATCGATTTGTGTAATTAGGGTTTTCAGAAATCAATCAATCAGTGATGTCACGGAGTCAAAGAGCATAAAATCAATTGGGTACCTCAACTTCATCAACTTCAGTTGCATCACATTCACAGTTACCAGAAGAAAATGTTCAAGGTTCAGAAATGAACTTTGTCTCTGTAATTCGTCCCAGAGAAGAAGGAGAAGAAGAGGAAGATCCACTTATAGATGAAGCAAAGAACAAATTGCGTACAACAAGGTATGATGTATGGAATGAATTTTAAAGGATTATTACTAAAAGAATTGGAGCACATGGGAAGAAGGAGATCGAAGTTATAGGTGTATGCAGTCATTGTAAAAAGAGAATTGAAGCAGCAAGTGCAAAAGGAACCAGCCGCTTGAGATCCCATATCAATTCCTGCAATAAGAAGCCTGAGAATCAACATGGACAAAGAAAAATTACTTCTATCAAAACAGGTAACACACAAACTAAGTTAGCTAATTGAAAATATGATCCTGATGCTACTAGGTTACTTGTTGCTAAGATGATTGGTAAGCATGATTATCCACTAAATATGGTTGAGCATGGATATTTTAGAGAGTTTGTTAGATATTTGAATCCTTCTGCCAAGTATTATAGTAGGAATACAACTAGGGATGACATTATGAAACTGTACATTGAGTTTAAAGTTCAATTACAAGAACAACTTGATTCAATCACATCTATATGTAGTTTAACAACTGATATGTGGACTTGTAAACATACAAAAAATGGATATTGTTGTGTCACATGTCACTTCATATATGATGAATGAAAACTGAATAAGAAAACACTAGCATACATTTTAGTGCCATCACCACATACTGGAGAAGTTCTTGCAGATTTTGTGAAAGCAGTAGCTCTAGATTGGAATATAGATAGTAAGTTGTTTGTTTTAGCTGCCGACAATGCTAAAGCCAATGATGTAATGATGACAAGTCTGAAGAGATGGCTTTCTAGCAAGAATTGCTTAGTTCTTGATGGTGTTCTGTTCCAAATGAGTTGTAACAATCATATATTGCATTTAGTTGTATTATGTGGGATGAAAGTAGCTTCTGGATTTATAGAAAGTATTAGAGAGTGTGTCAAATATTTCAAGTCTTCAAAGGCTAGAAAAGAGAGGTTTGCAAATGCTTTAGCATAACTTAAACTTCTTGCAAGGTCTGTAAGTTTAGATGTGGACACTAGATGGAACTCCAGCTTTAAGATGTTTAAAGAAGCAGTTGATCTGAGACAAGGATTTTTCAGGTTAGCTGATTTGGATTCTGATTTTAATATAATACCAAGTTCAGAGGAGTGGCAACAAGGAATACATATTTGTGAGTGTTTGGAAGTGTTTGATGTTATTTCAAGTAAATTTGTTGGGATTAACTATCCAACAACAAATATGTATTATAATAGGGTATATGGGATTAATAAGAGCATTAGGCAATGGGAATCTAGTCCTCACATGTATATCAGAGATATGGGATTGAATATGAGGGACAAGTTTGATAGTTATTGGAAAGAATATAACTTGTTGATGAACATTGGAGTAGTTTTATATCCAAGGTACAAGGCTAGATTGATAAAGTTTGTTTATAAGAAGTTATATGGAGTGGATGGCTATGTAACTCAGTATAACCAATTTCATATAACACTCAATGCTCTTTTCTCTTCATATGAATGTGATAGCAACTGTACAGCTGCAGATTATTTTGGGCCTACATCTAGTGGTGGAACATGTTCAACTGGAATTGATAATTCTAGAACAACTAGAAGTGACTATGAGTATGATGAGTTTATGATGGAAAACAGTGACATTGAGGTTCAAAAGTCAGAGTTGGAGAAATACTTAGAAGAACCACTGCTTACTAAAGGCACACCCAAAGAGGAAGGTTTGTTTGATATATTGGCTTGGTGGAAAAATCATGTTCCTAAGTACCCAACTCTTGCAAAGATTGCAAGAGATGTGTTGGTTGTTCCAGTGACAAGTGTAGTATCAAAATCCATGTTCAGTGCTGGTGGCAGGGTTCTTACAACACACAGAAGCTCATTGGCTCCAGAAGTTATTCAAGCATTGCTTTGCTTAGGTGATTGGTTGCCAAATCTCAATCACAATGCTAATACTAGTAGTACAGGTTAGTAACTTTCCTTTCTTTTCCTTTCCTTTCATATTTCTTGCACTGTCAACTAACAAATTTTAGTTTCTTTGAAATGTAGATGTACTTTGAAAGCTGCAGGTTGTATCTCAATGAGACAATGACAATGCTAGTACAGATGATGTACTTCAGTCCAATGCTAGTATATATTTCAGTTTTTTTGTGTTTTCTTTTGCTGCAAGAACAATAGAACATGTAATTTATTAACTGTGAACATTTGTATCTGTCTTCTATGTGTTTGAACTGAATTATGAACTGAACATACTTAAATGAACTGAAATTTGAACTGAAAAACAGGTTTATCTAATTTCTGTCAGATGTCGAAAATTATCGGAAAAATATTCGATATCCGATAACCTTATGTAACGGAATCGGAATTAATTTTTAAGATTCCGTCAGAAATTATCGGATATCGGATATCCGATAAGCCTTATCATAACGGAACCGGCTGAGCCAGTTTCAGTTTCGATAAGTGTCGTTGACAGCCCTACATATCACTCATGCATAAATGGATAAAGCACGGAAAAGAAAAAGTAAAACAACAACTACATAGAGAATTTTGGATCCATGTTGACGTACAAGGACCAAGTTTCAAGTAGAAGTCGCGGGGTAACGTGTCCGGTGTCCCCAAGATCAAGTTGGACGTTATTAGCACCGTTTAAACACGGTTGCCCAGATCAATGGAAATCACATATCCATCATCTCTGAACAGACCACCAAACTTCAAGTTTTAACATAATCCATTTCAGGCTTACCACAAAGGAGAAACAAAAACACATCCTTTTACCATTCCCATAACATTGAAAACTGTCCTCCAGAAAAAACAGCTGCAGGATATACTTGGTTAGAATAACCCAAACAGAAGGAGACACTATAATCATCGCAAACAACAGATCCAACTGCAAAGCAACAAAACAAGCAAATTACAACAATGCCTCTTAACTACAGAGGGTAGTACCACTAGACTATCGACAGCAAATACATAAGCAGTTTGAAGCAAAAATCGTGCAGAAATTTTAGCAAATTATAGAATCTGAAGGTCACGGAGGAACCATGATCGCACCACGAGGTCTATTGGACATCCAATCTTCCAAGGAGTACTATGTACCACAATCATATCAAGTCGGCAATCAAACACAACTACAGGAAAGGAATATGTCCGAACACGACCTACAACATCCTGGAACAGCCAACTAGGAAATTACCATATATATCGAAAACCTACAGCGGGAGCTAGCAGAGTACACAGAGTTAAACGTGCCATATACTATCATGTTCGTCGAACTCAATAAGACACGTTCAATACCGTTCAGGCATATCAGACGAATCCTTAAAAGGCCCCCAAACTTTGTATGTAGCATTTTGTACACTAGTACCAGAGCCACCGAATGGAAGATTGTATCAATTGGGGAATTTTTTCTGACAATGGGTAGATAAGGAAGATGTATAATAACATGTGAACACCGTAACCAGCATGCCACCTAAATGGTTTGTGCTGTACTCAGTGGAGAAGAGCATCGAAGATTCATAAAGAACCTATATGGCATCTCACGGGAAATACAGAGCACGCTCAATGACGCAGAAGCAGAACAAAACGAGGAAACAAAACAATCATTGACAATTAAAACTCACCCTTATTGTTTTTTTGCAGCAAACCACTTCAAGTTAATGGAACAACCACATTTCAACCTTTTGGTCATCGCCCTTGACATTGTAAGATGGAAAGTGCGCCAGATCCAGAATAATTCATACAATTCTACTGATATTCTTTTCTATGACATATCCCATAAGATGAACATCGCGCAAAAGTACGTATGGAAGCTGAGGATGACGTCTATATCTTCAACGAGAAACGAGTTTATGCAACCATCGAACTTTTTCTAGATGTACAGGTCGAACCTGTAACACGAGGGGCATACTTCACCATCATAGATGCAAGCAGACTGTATTCTCCGAGGCCGGTACTTGGAAATAAATGTTTCGCCTCTCTCCTTCTTTAGGGTAACTTTCCTGGACCTTGCTTTTTCTTCATGATCAGGCGCGTCATCATGGGAAGGAAAGAGTTGCACCATCATCACTCTATCAGATACTCCAGTTTTCATCCCCACTAGGGACAATGAAAATACGCGGTGACAGAGTTGTTTGGGCAGAAATTCTCATCAACCCAAAACAACCAAAATCATTAACAAGATTCAAAAGAGAATAGAAGAAATTGTACCCAGGATTTAACGTGGTTCGGCTATGAATAGCCTACGTCCACGGCTCATGAAATTGTGAGGGTTTTATTGATCAATTGAGGTTACAAATCCGAAAAAACTCCATTGGAGCTATGATTTTACAGTGTCAGGTTTTTTTCTTGGGGAAGAACCGATCCCTCCCTCTGTTTTCTTTCCTTCTCTTTTAAAGGAAAGCAACCAAATTTCTAGCACGTGGCATCCATTTCTAACACGTGGCATTCTCAAGTCATCCCATCTGTCGACTCTATCTCTTTCGGATATTTCCACGTGGCCTCTCCCTATCCGTCCATTTGTCCACCTTATCTTCTTATCCAGCTATCCCTTAAACGGTTCGGGCTGGTCTGGTTGGCTTACGGGAAATGAATTGCGGACTTGGCTTGCGGTCCTGGCTTGCGGGATTGGTGCGATCGATGCTTTCACATCAAATTGCGATCCATGTTTCGGTCCTTGGTACGATCCATGCTTCGGACCTTAGTACGATCCATGCTTCGAACCTTGGTACGATCCAACAGCATTTCGATCCATGCATCGGGACATCTTGTGCTCCGCACTTTGAGTACGTTCCGATCTTGTGATTCGTACTTTGAGTAGCGGGACATCTTGACTGTGTTCCGATCTTTGAGCAGTGGGCATTTTGACTGTGCTTCAGACTGATGTATCGGGACACTGTGCTCCGCTGACATTGATGCCACGTGCTAGAGCAACTTTTTGGTACTAACAACTTGCCCCCTTTTCTTGAGAGTTATTTGAAGAAAAACTCTTAAGAAAATAACTTCACGCAAATTTCATCTGAACCTTGGTGCGATCCATGCTTCGGATCAACATCACTTCAGATTTGTGCAACGGCAACATTTCAGACTTGTGTATTTTCATGGCCTCGTTATATTTTTGTCCCTGCAAA
The DNA here is from genome assembly GCA_023531435.1 of Papaver californicum. NCBI lineage: Eukaryota > Viridiplantae > Streptophyta > Magnoliopsida > Ranunculales > Papaveraceae > Papaver > Papaver californicum. The sequence goes on along the minus strand of JAJJMC010014687.1, from coordinate 18,831,236 downwards.
AAAATAATTATATATATACTGATCGTTAGTTTTCTACCGCAAGATTCCTTTGAACCCTGGGTTGGAATTTTTTGCGATGAAGCACCTCCTTCCACGGAGTTTAGGTTAAACATATTTTTTCATAAGTACAATGGATCGAGATCCCACACATACGAAACAAACCCGAGCCAGGGGTAAGATACAGGGTTGGTCCCGACCCGTATTCTGAAAAATGATAACCGTTAGTAAGGAACTCCTTCTTTATTAGAATTTCATTGTTAATAAAATTCTATAAGGATATTTACTTATGATTGTGTCGCCAATCGAAGCGCTATCCAGAATAAGATGTTCCTGGAGTAATTGTATCGCCAATTGTAGCGTTTTCCAGAATATGATGTTCCTGGAACAATTTGAGCGCTCTCCAGAATATGATGTTCCTGGAATAATTATGATTGTGTCGCCAATCGTAGCGTTTTTTCCAGAATATGATGTTCCTGGAACATTTGATATTTCATATATATTTTTACCTTCTTAACAAATAAATTATTAAGTAAAAATTTACATACCTGTATTTGCCATTATAGCTAAACTGCTACTCATGGATAATAAAGCTTTAAATACTGTGCATTCCATGAATGTTGTAAGATTTCTCCTTGCATATTCTGAAGATAACAAGATCCTTGTCCAGCTAATGCTTGTATTGTGCAGATGAGAAGTAAACTTGAAAATCATCCAGATATTTCTCATTTCTCATTTCTTATTTAAGATACACCCCATATTCTTCTATATACATGAGAAGCATATATAGAAAGAAAATATGAATTATACTTTAAATAAGACATGAGGAATATCCAAATAAAATTTTCACCCATTTTTGAATGATAATTCCTGTGGGAGCGTTTTGACTGCCGCAAGAAGTATAAGAAATATCGAATGAAAATTCGTATCCTAACTTATACGAAGTATAAGAAGTATCGTCCTTCGAATTAATATAAGAAGTCCTAAATAAATTGAAGTATTCATTGAATATTCTTCGTGAAGTATGAGCCATTTAGATCATTTCTCGAAGGCTCATTTAAAGTATCAATTATTGCCTTATGTTAAGGAGTACAAGGTATATAACGTAAAATGGCGAAAAATATTATTTATCTAACGTAAATTAATTATTGAAATAAAATACCTAATTGGCGTGCAGTATTTAGCTCATTTGACAGCTAAAACTTTGATTTCTTTTTAGCATGCCCCCCAGTGCATCATTATTGCATAGCTGCCGTATCTCTGAAGTGTCCTTCATAGGTATCTTCACATCTCATAAAAATGTCTTAAACATTTCATGATATTAAATGAGTACAAGCTAAAAATGATTTTCATGCTTTTAATTGAATATTACTGTTAAATCTCATCAAACAAATTAAAATTTGTTCAGACTAAAAATTTATCATATTAAATCAATAGGTTTCTATGATTATGTGATTAATTATCATGATGCATGATATCACATACAATTCAGATGTTATTGAAAGCAATTAATCAATTCATACTGTATGACAAATTGAGAATTATTTTTAAATTTAAAATTGCTACTTCAAATACGCAATTAATATTATGAATATTATAATCGAAATTCTAAAAAAGATGTTTTCAGTCCTCCCTCTTCACCGAAAATAGAGAAATGAGTTGACGGATTCATCGGATCCTAGGTCGGGACTGACGGGGCTCGAACCCGCAGCTTCCGCCTTGACAGGGCGGTGCTCTGACCAATTGAACTACAATCCCAGGGAAATAAGATGTAAAGGATCTTTCATACTATGCCCAATCCCGAAGTTAGTTCTATACATATGACCAGCAACGAGAAAAAGAAATGCAATAATGTATATATCTTTTTTTTTAAAATACTTGTAGATCAGTATATATCTTATATTTATTTTTTAGAAATGTTCGTGGATCGACATAGATTTTTTCTTATCTATCTTGAAGCTGTGATAATAATTATCTAGTTATAACAATTTAATTTTATTATATCTATTATTATTATTATTATTATTATTATTATTATTATTATTATTATTATTATTATTATTATTTATTTTATTTATTTTATTTTATTTTATTTTTTCTTAATAAGAGGAGCTAGCCGAGTCATCTAATCTGACTCGGCTTAAACAATCTTGCTCAACTGAGTTAAACTCAGTGAGTCGATTTTCTGAGTAAAAAATTCGACAAAGTCTAATTTGCTTACTGGATATTCCATCCTTATTCTGGCTATTGCAATATGTTCTGCTCTGCAATTGATGCATTCATTCTATGATAAACACACATGAAGTTCATGCTACCATTTACTCATTCTATGGTAAATAAGAAATTTCATATGAGTCTCAATAACTATAGACACGAATTTGATGCATTTAAAGATCAAATTTGACTTAGAATAGACATTCAATTGACATAACTCAATGCTATTTGAGAGTTACAGAAGAAACACAAGGATGGAACTATGAATTAATTGCTATATCTCACTCAGATGGATATCAAAATTAAAAAATAGCATATGGATCAATCAGTTATTTTCACA
>JAJJMC010014687.1:18793449-18808685 GCA_023531435.1 Papaver californicum | reverse complement strand
CAAAGTAGAATCGATCTAGAACGATGACCAAACTGGAGAAAATGACATGTTGCACAAAGTGGGACCCAGTAAATAAATCTATAAATAGAAGAAGCCAAACAACAAAGAAGGGGTCGGGAAAAAATAGGAAGAAAAACATCAGAAAGTAAGAGAAGATATTTTTAGGTATGAATCTAGGAGAAGTAACTATATTATGGAAGGATTATTTGTACTTAATTAATCAATTTGTAAAAATGATAGCTCAAAGATGTTAAATTTGAGTAATCATATATATCGTATAGAAAAGATTTTATGTTTGGCACAGAGATGATTTTATAAAATCTATACAATGATGTTTGGGTGTTACTCGATTTCAACTTTAAATTGATATGTGAGAATATGATTAGTTGTTTAGTCAAAAAGATTTTTTGGCTTAAACATAAACTATTGATCACACCTGTTAAATCATATGATTATCAAAGTCTTGATATAATGAAGACCATTGATGTGATAAGGTGTTCGATGTAGTATGTAAAAATATTACGGGGACTCAGTGAGGGATTTTAGTGAATAAAAGACATGTTTAGGGACCTTAGATAGAAATAAGACATATCAATGCTTTTATCTGTTGCAGTTGGCGATGATAAAATCCGTTGCAGGATATTATCCGTTCTAATTAGTGACGAAAAAATTTGCCACCTTCCAATCAAGTTTTGAGGGTGGTTGGCATGCAAAACCAACGCACAACGCGTGTGCATGTCCCTTGTAGGTATTAGGTCATGTAGAGGATAATGAACGTAGAGAAATCAAGAGTGGTTGTGAGATATTTCTTTTTATTAACTTTTGGGGAAAAGTTAAAGTTTCATTGTGAGTGTAAATCGGTGAAAAGCACAAAACAAGAATCCCTAGCCGATTTATAGGTCGCTATAAGTTTATAATATTTTTGTCATCCTGTGGACGCTTTTGACACAGTGATTGAAGTAAAATTAAGAAAATTTCAGTTCCAAAATAAAGAAAGAAAAAGAAAAAATATATAGTTAAATATACGCTTTCAGTACTTTCCAATTAATACGCAAAGCGTTGTTGTGTTTTGTTTTTTTACGATCAGACACGAAAAAAATTAAAACAAAAGGCAGAGAAATTAGAACAAAAGCAAAGAAAAAAAAAAGGCTGATACAGGGGTTCCAAAATCTTGAAGGGGCTCTAAAATCCTGGAGGGGCTCCTATAATAAGACGAAATAAAGATATTTTGAAGTAAAACTTAAAAACCCCTTATCCATAATATTTTCACAATGCCTAAACCACCCCTGATTAATTAATCTTAATTATACTAATTAATTAATAAATTAAGCTAATCATGATTAATTAAACATAATCTTTTACTTAATTAAATGATTTGATTTATTTATATTTTTGAATTTGTATTTGGTGGGAAGAAAAAATAGATGAAATTTAAGAATTTTTTTTTTTTTTAAACCCTAGATTTTGATTCAATAAACCATAGTAGCATTGAGTATACCTCTAACTTATACTCTTGATCTTTTTATGGCTCAAATTTGATGAAATCACGATTTGAAAGATTGATTTTTTGTTGTTCAGAGAAACTTACGGTTGGGTTTCATGTCGAACCCAACCGTAACACCAAGAACACCCCAGATATACGGTGGGGTTTTCAACCAGACCCAACCGTAAGTAGAAGAAAATGAAGAACACCATTTTTTCCAATAGTTACGGTTGGGTTTTCAACCAGAACCAACCGTAACTAGAAGAAAAATGATGAACACCATTTTTCCCATAGTTACGGTTGGGTTTTAAGGCAAAACCCAACCGTAACACATCCTTTTGAGCATTGATTTTTTTGGTTAAATTTGAGTTTTAAAATCAAAATTTTGAAATAATTCAATCATTTTAACTAGATTGAAGGTAAATTGGGTGATTCAAACAAAGAAAAACCGAAAAACACACAAATTAGATAATCCAAATTTGTGTTATCCAGTAGAATTTACGGTTGGTTTTTGGCTTATAACCCAACCGTAACATATTCTGTTAATTTTTGTTACAATTTCAACACAGAGTTACGGTTGGGTTTTGCCTTAAAACCCAACAGTAACACATCCTTTTGAGCATTTATTTTTTAGGTCAAATTTGAGTTTTAAATTCAAAATTTTGAAATTATTCAATCATTTTAACTAGATTGAAGGTAAATTGGGTCATTCAAACAAAGAAAAAACGAAAAAACACACAAATTAGAGAATCCAAATTTAAGTTATCCAGTAGAATTTAGTGCATATTTCATATTTCATATTTACGGTTGGGTTCCGACTTAGAACCTAACCGTATGTTCTAGTGTTAGTTTTAGTGCATATTTCATCATATAGTTACGGTTGGGTTTTGCCTTGAAACCCAACCGTAAACAAGTTGTGGTGTTTGTACAAATTATTTTACGGTTGGGTTTAGTAATCGGACCCAATCGTAAAACTTTCACTAAGCATTTCAGCATGATTTACGGTTGAGTTTGAGTCCAAACCCAACCGTAAATTCTCATGTTAACATTTTTTTTTTTATTTTCAATATACTCCAAATTGGGTTTAAAACACACCTTTTTAACTTTTTCATTCTATTGTAATAGATTTAAAGTAGTACATTAAAGGAAAAAACAAAGGAAACGAAGTACAATAGATCATTGGATGATTACACTTAAACACTTAAAGATAATGGTGATAATCAAGCACCCGACTTGTTTCCATAATACGATAGCAATCTGTATGCTTGAACTCCTCCCCATGTTTGATTCTATATTGCTCCATAGCCAACACATGCTGAAAAAAACAAATCAATTATAAGTTTGAATTTTTGAAATCTCTTTTTAATGAACGATTTATTAATCGACAAACTTACTCTTTCCACACTGTTCTCGTCAGGATGTGCTTCGAATCTCATTTGCATTTCCAGTTTTAAGTTGTTCATTTGTTGATACAACGCCTTAAACCGTCTCTTGATGGCTCTCCATGTCCTATGATTTTCATTCCCCTCTAATGCCGCAAACATTCGAAACACACGCTTCCACCAAGGATCAGTATCTTGATCCTCATGCCAATCTTCTTGTGAAACGACGTTGTTATTGTTGTTATAGAGGCTCTATCGTAAGCATGCTCTACCATCGTATGCCACGCTCTAACAATTGCAACATCTTCATCATTCGTGTATGTAGTTACCATTTTTAGTGGTTGAAAAGGTATGGTGAGAATGAGTTGGAAAGTCTAGAATTATAATGAGAATGAAAGGGATAGAGAATAATGAGAAAGTGACAAGGAAAGGTTTCATTTTATAGCGAAAAAATACCCAACGGCTAGATTTTCAAATAAAAAATCCGTTGGAATTGTCTACTTTAAGGAGACACAAATTCTGACAGTTTTGAGAATCCAGTACAATTTACGGTGTTCCGGCTTAGAACCTAACCGTTAGTTCTAGTGTTAGTTTTAGTGCATATTTCATCATAAACCCAACCGTAAGCTAGTTGTGGTGTTTGTACAATTTATTTTACGGTTGGGTTTAGTAATCGAACCCAACCGTAAAATTGAGTTTTTTTAGTAGGAATTGTAGTTACGGTTGGGTTGAGCCATCGAATCCATCCGTAAGTTCTAGTGTTAGTTTTAGTGCATATTTCATCATATAGTTACGGTTGGGTTTTGCCTTGAAACCCAACCGTAAGCTAGTTTTGGTGTTTGTACAATTTATTTTACGGTTGGGTTTATAATCGAACCCAACATTAAAATTCAGTTATTTTAGTAGGAATTGTAGTTACGGTTGGGTTGAGTCATCGAATCCAACCGTAAGAAGGAGTTTTTAAGAGAAAATTAGTTATGTTTGGGTTTAGTTCATTTTCTTATCAAATACCAGAGTTGTTAAAAACCTTATTTTTAACATTAAGGAAGAACCAAAGGAAACGAAATACAGTAGATTATTAGATGATTACACTTAAACACTTAAACACTTAATCATAACGGCGAAACTCAAGATAGAAACTTTGTTCCAAGATACGATAGCAATCCTTATGCATAAACTCCTTCCCATATTCGATTTTATACTGCGCCATAGCCATCACATGCTGAAACAAATAAATCAATTATAAGTTTGATTTTTTTAAAACTCTTTTTAACGAACGATGTATTAATTGACACACTTACTCATTCCACACTGGGTTCGTCGGGAAATACTTCAACTCTCATTTTCATTTCCAGTTTTAAGTTTTCCATTTCTTCATACAACGCCGCAAAGCGTCTCTTGATGGTTCTCAACGTCCTCCGATATCCATTCCCCTCTAATGCCACAAATATTTCAAACACACGCTCCCACCAAGAATCGTCCTCCTGACCGTCCATCTAATTTTTCAGCTCTAACAACATTGTTATTGTTGTTATAGAAGGCTTTCTCGTAAGTGTGCTCTATCATCGTAAGCCACCCTCGAACAATTGCAACATCTTCATCATTCGTGTATCGAACCATTCTTGATGGTTGAAAGGGTATGGTGAGAATGAGTTGGCTGAAAACCCAACCGTAAAACTGTCACATTTTCATGCAACAGTTTTATGGTTGGGTCTTCAGACAAAACCCAACCGTAAACCTTCAACATTTTTTATTTTGCCAGTTTTACGGTTGGGTTTTGCCTGGAAACCCAACCGTAAACCATCCTTTGTAGCTTTGAGTTTTTAAGGTCAAATTTGGGTTTCAAAATAAAAAATTTGAACTTATTCAATCATTTTAACTAGATTGAAGGTAAATTGGGTCATTCAAACAAAGAAAAAACGAAAAACACACAAATTAAAGAATCCAATTTTAAGTTATCCAGTAGAATTTACGGTTGGGTTTTGGCTGAAAACCCAACTGTAAAACTGTAGTATGAAAATGTGACAGTTTTACAGTTGGGTTTTGGCTAGAGACCCAACCGTAAAACTGTCACATTTTCATGCAACAGTTTTACTGTTGGGTCTTCAGACAAAACCCAACCGTAAACCTTCAACATTTTTCCTTTTGCTAGTTTTGCGGTTGGGTTTTGCCTAGAAACCCAACCGTAACACTAATTTTTCTAGGTATTTTTACCTGCTTTTCCCATTGCATGGTTTCCAACTTCAAATAACTGGAAATAAAACAGGTAATACACAAATTTTAAGTTTAATTTTTATAATTCACGTGCAAGTTAAATTCAAACTTCAAATCCAACTTCACATTAAAGGTACAAGTAATTCACCCACACAAAACAAAACCATAGACATAGAGTTAGGGAGAAGAAGGAGGGGTAGGTCGATGACTTTGACGAGGTATTTTTTTGCTCATAAGATTACAATGAGCAGCACCGCCACGAGTACGAGCACCAGCACGACCGCCTCGAGTACGAGCATCACGTTGCGCATCCTCGGCTTCATCATGTGTCTCTTCATCCGATGCTTGCAGCTCTCTTCTAGTAGTACTCGCATCTCTAGTCGCGCCTCTTGTAGCGGGTCTACTCCTCTTTAAAGTCCGCTGCACATCCTTGGCTTCATGATGAAGCTCCCTAATCAAAGCTTGGAGTTGGTCAGGCGTCCTCACATCAATTGTGCTTAGGCATGGATTTATAAAGTCCGCCAATGCAACGGATTTCTTTTTCTATTCACATATGAAAATAAAAATAGGATGAGTGTTTAGTAATAAATCTTAAAACCATTAATAACAAAAATAATGTACGTACCAAATTGAAATATGCCTTCTTCTAGAAACCATCTTTTGTGTTGTTTGGCATAGTCTCAGGACCATTGTTGATGATAGTTGGATGACCGAAATGGCGATACCAATCCAAGTAATCTTCTGCAGCCTCTTTTGTGCCCGAAGATGGAGTTAACTCTGTTCTTTGGACTTGGTATTTCAGATCATTGCGGTTATTCCAAATCGCGACCGAAGGCGTTGGCTCGTAGTTTAGCACGATGTTTGGGCCTTCGATCATCGACCCATTCACAAACAATTTAAACATTTCGCGTGTCACCGTTATTTGGACGTATCCATATTGGCGGAGAGTTCAGCGGGGGTTGGACATCACGTACCCAAACGGATGGTACAAAGGGCCGTTGTAGCCTGCCACGTCCGAAAATTCACGTAAATCCTCAACATGTCCATCACCCTCTATGTTAATCTTCATATAAGGATCAAAAATAACATCTTCAACCGTGAAAACATCAATTTCAGTTCTCATCTTTGCTATGAGCACTTCTTTATATTTTTCCTGAGTCCCGGTGAAGACGAATTTCTTTCCCGTAGGTCCAGTACCATCACCGCTCGTTTGAGGAGCCAGTCTGGGAAAGTGATCATATACCCATGCCTATGAAGATAATAAATATTAATATAAGAAAATGCAAAAAAAATAAATTAAAGTTAAACATTAAAATTCAAACAATAAATTACCTGAAGCAGACCGGTATTCCCGGCAATCTCAGTTCCCCTAACCCTCGAAGCTTTTCGAAGGTTAGCAAGTAGGTAAGCCAGGGTGGCAGTTCCCCACGAGTACTGATGCGTCATCCCGAGATCACCCTGAAACCAATGTAGATAGTGAAGTTGACCCTGTTGCCCGAGTTGTCAGCAAAGAAGATGGTGCCGAGCATATATAGCAGATACGCTCTGGCTGTTCGAATAGCTCTAGTGTCATCTATGACGACCCCATCCATTTCCAACTTTGCGGTTCCTCCAAACTTCTCCCTTAGTGAAGGCAATAATATTTTCTTGCTCATACCTTGACCTTTCTTCGTTGGCATCCCCGGTTTATCTCCACTGACCAATTTAAACTTAGATTCGGCTTCGCTCTTATCCCATCCAAGTGTATCTTTCACAAGTGCATAAAGATCACTCCATGACATGTTGTTGTTAAAACCCTGAAACACTGATTTACCATCCACCTCCAGGCCAAGAATTGATTGGACATCATCCGGCGTTATTGTCATCTCGCCGAATGGGAGATGAAACGTATCGGTTTCAGGCCAATAACGTTCCATGAAGGCTGTATAGACGACACTGTCATACTCCCATATCGAATTGGTAATTCCGGGAGCTAACCCGGTACCATTTATGAGAATTTGTACGGCCGTACATTCATCAGTTAAGGGCCAATGTTGAGCCCTTTGACGAACCAATTTCTTGATCGCCTGTGTATGATCCTACAAAAAATAAAAATAAATTTTTTTTACTTACAAAAGTTAACAAACAAAAAATTAACAGAATAAGAGAACTGTTTAGATTAATACGTTGGTCGCAGCAACTTTGGCAGCCCATGAATGGGGATAACCAAATAATATTGCAGATTTGTCTGGGGCCTCACCCCAAAGTCCTCATTTCCTCCTCTTAGGCCACAGTTGAGGTTCGGCCTTTTCTTTGGGAATTTCTTTGGCAACCCTTTTCTTTGCCTTTTTTTTTGGAATTTCTTTACCTTTGCCTTGAGGGACATGTTGTTCTCTATCCCTCTCTTCTTCCTCGTGTTGTTGCTCTTTTGGTTGTTCTCTAATCACAATAGAACCTCTTGGTGTTGGTAGATCACCCAAGCCTTGGAACATACTATATTTCTCTTGTGCAATTTGAGGAACACTACCACCCCCTACCTCAAAAGATGGATTATGGGTCTTACTCACGCCTCTCTTCTGAATCCCTAAATGCTTTCCGTGGCGAGGGGTTGGAGTGTGAGAAATTGGTGTTAAATTGTTACCCCTCTTATTCTTCCTACAACACACAAGCAATACAAGTTAGATAATTTCCAAGCAATTCAACTTCAACTAAAAAAAAATTGACTACACAGGATTATTTACGGTTGGGTTTTTCTCAAAAGCCAACCGTAAAATTTTAGTTGAAAATTTCGTCACTATTTTACTGTTAGGTTTTAACGAAAACCCAACCGTAAAACACATATAGCCTGATGTGCACATTATTTTTACGGTTGGGTTTTTCTTAAAATCCAACCGTAAATTGTTTTTAAAAAATGACGCAAATTGTTTACGGTTGGGTTCAATGAAACCCAACCGTAATATCCTTAAATCTTCATCTTCTTCCCTTTGATTTACGGTTGGGTATTGAAAACAACCCAACCGTAATATGAAGAACATGATATATTACGGTTGGGTTTTCACACGAACCCAACCGTAATGTTAAGAACATGATATATTACGGTTGGGTTTTCACACGAACCCAACCGTAATATCAACTGTGTCCAATATTTTTAAACCAAAAACACAATCAAACATGTGAATCAATCAATTACAAGTTCTAAGAATAACATGGTTTTCTTCAATACCTTAGATACACCATTGTTGGATTTTCGGTGATTGATTTTGCTTTTCACTATCGATTTATTCTTGAATCTCTTGATTAGGTTGAAAGGAGCAGGGTTGATTGCCATCACTACTACCTTCAACGCCTTTAGTATGCTTCTTCATCTCGAATTGTTGAGTTTAATCGACGAAGAATTTTGTGAATCGGCGATGAATTTCTATGGATTACGGTTGGGTTTTTCTTTGGTTTAGTTTTTGAAAGTTATGAATAATGTTAAGGGTGTTTAGGTTTTAATTGGCATAAGGGTAAAATCGACATTTAACCAAAACCCTATGACATCCCTTAACGTAAAATTGGGTCACCTCGCCTCCACTTGGAGCCCCTCCAAGATTTTGGAGCCCCTATATCAAGCTTCAAAAAAAAATGATTCCAACACACCTATCAAAAAAAACCTATAGTCTCAGCAAAAAAGAACTATAATGCAATGGGGAGATTTGGGAGATTCCATACATTGTAGATGTTGTTGAGCACTGAGTGTCTTACGAGAATATTAGCCACCATATCGGCCTATCGTTTGATTCGAGGGAACTGAGTTGAGATGAAAATATTATATGATCCTTTACATCCTCTACCAGACTGGCAACCTCCAACAAATAGTTGAAATGTCTACATTAATGACATTCTTGCAGTCACCTACGATTAGGATTCTTCTAAAGCTTCTTCTTTTACAAACTGTTGAGAATAGTTAGTAACTGTATGGACAATTTAGGATCCTGCAGTTAATAAGCCTTGAGAAATCATATATTTATAAACCGGTTTTCGAGTTTAGTTAGACCGATGGACTTCGATATGGTATCAATTGGAGTCATTTATGATGAGTCTAATATAATATAACCACACCTACTCTATATCACCCTATTAAAATGTCCACATGTTATACCTAACGAGATTATACGTGAGGGGGCGTGTTAAGTTAGTCCCACATTGTATGATAAATTTAAGATTTTACAGTTAATAAGTCTTGGACAACCCTATCCTTATAAGTTTTAAGATTAATTAGGTCCATGAACATCAATACAAACTCCACAACTAGTGGAACTCTTCTAGCTTTTTCCACTAAAATTTGAATCCCTCGCAACAAATGATATACATTTATCAACCACACAATCAAAGTTTATCTTGATGTGATTCCGTGTAGGGGATAACCAAACAATGTTCGATTCAGTAGCCACTAACTGTTTCAACACCACATGGTTGTCATATATTTGTACAAATCTGGGAACATTATGCTTGATTCCCTTAGAAATCTATCCACTACGATTGTTTCCTTTTCATATATAATTCTATTTTCGAGCTTCCTTGATACCCCAAAAAATTTAGCACCATATCATAAAGTGTAGTTGTTATTACTCATGTTGAGCAAGAAAATAACTAGCTCCTTAACTAAGTTGAAAAGGATTACTGTGAATGTTTTGAGTAAGGTGTACGTGAAGCAAACAAAATAGTTTGGGTTACTCAGCAATGACGAACAAAGACTGGGTGGCAGGTTGTATCAAGACCACTAATATCTAACAACATTTTTTTTATTGATTTGGCGTATGACTTTGATTCACCCCTGACTTAGTACGAGTCAGATGTCAGATCGTCTTTTTTTTTTTTAAATCGGATCTGACTTGCTATATGTTGACTCAGATCTAATCTCTGACTCGGACTCATTTGAGTCAGGGAATAAAATACCCCTGACTCATGGGACCAAGCCAGTGACTCACATACTCACATATCTTTTAGTCAGATCTGACTCGAAGAAAAAAAACATATTCAATCAGATCCATATAAATCAGGTGACTTCAATCAGATCCAGACGATCAGAAAAAAAAAAACATGATTTAAGTTAATGTTCTTTATATAACCTGATATTTTGAGAAACCCTTCATATGAAAGTGATAACTTTTTGGAGGGATGAGTTTAATTCCCTATAATATTTTCGATGGGAAATTGTGTTGAGAAATCGATGAGGTCTCACCCTATGCAGTACGTACCGGCCGGTACGGTCGAAATTTTGGCGGTTTTACCGGTACCGGCCGGTGAGGGGTGCGAAATCGAATATACCGCCGAAACGGTATTCTGCCGAGAAAACCAGCCTGTACGGTTAAAAACCGGTTTTGCCCGGTATAACCGGTACATTATATGAGCCATCAGATTAGAAACCTAATCTAATCCAACGGTGAAAAAAGCTGTTAATCAGTTCATCTCTTACGGTGAGAGAACTGTTAATCAATCCATCTTCTTCATTTCTCTTCTGCTTCACGCCTCCATCAATCCATCTCTTACAGTCTTACTTCCTTCTTTCTTCTCTTGAGGACCCAATTTGAAGGTTTGTTCATCAGTCCATCTCGTATAACAACATCGATTTCTACATAGGTTGCAAATTGAAGGTTTGTTCTTGCCCAATACTTTGTATCTTCTTTAAAACCCAATGAATTAGTAGTTTTGAAACCTAAATTAGAAGTAACCTTAAATGCTTACCTTACCCTTGATTGTTATATGAGGATACTGTTGACAACGAAGTGATAGTTGTTCTGATGAAAGAAGTAATTAGGAAAAATGTTGGCATGTCCTGAGCTGGTGAAGTACGTACTAGATTCCCATCCGCTTCACTGGAGTGGTTGGGTTGGTTCTTTCCCTAACTGTTGGCATTTCGGCTTATTGTTTCATGTTGACATAGTTTCTAATACTTAGATTTTTGCTCGTAAGCTACCTAATATATATGAGATGCTTCAATCTGATTCAAAGAGGGATAACTTATTCCACTTGTAGTCTTGCTGTTATATGGTCAGTCGACACATTCTTTGTACATATATATACCCTGCAATGGTTGAACGAAGGGTTGTTTCCTCACACCCCTTTCACTCGTGGACACGGCCTTATTTTAACAATCTCCCTGTAAAGTGAATTCACATATGAATTCATTAGCTGGTGCAACATGTATCTTGATTTAGACATTCTTCTTATTGTTTGTTTTTATGGTTCATACAGCAGTACTAAATTCACACATTACCCAATCATCTTATATGGAACTGAATTGCTTAAAGTCTTGATGCAAAATGAATGGTTTTGACAAATTTCCAATCTAGTCTTGTTGAATCTCCTCTGCAGTTGGGCGTCTTTTGTTAATCAATCGACTTCTACAGTATAATCTCAAAGTGGGTCAAGTCAAAGTCACTGTCCATAAGTGGTTAAAGTGGTTAGTTATCCAAAATGGTTTCTTCTGTTTCTGTCACTACAACATGAGGGTAACCTGATAATGACGATATTGGACATTCTTAAAAGAAACGCAGAGTTACCCTTGCCTTACTGCTAGTTTAAATACTTTCTTAGGGGGTCAAGTTCAACAAGTAGATGTAAGAGGGAGAATGCATCCATATATGTCCAGTGCCACTCTACATTCACTCCTCAGACTTCATCTGGTGTAGGTATCCATAATTGGAGTAAATGTCTTCCATTTCATTTGCATCTTTCATCCAATGGTTCAATTTTAGAGACTTTATGTTTTGATGATCAGAACATTGGATTGGTTACTAATTCCTGCTCTCATTTTCATATTTTTTTCCACTTAGTGCACGAGGGTCTTTTCATCCCCTGAATAGAGAGAATCAGTTCTGTAATTTAGTAAAAAATTTCCCTTTTTTTTCTTGCATACTCTGAAAATGGAAGTATTTTTTCCGTTCATTTTGTATCGTTTAAAACACTAAAGTTGAGAATTGATAATACTGTATTGTGAAATTTCAATGAAATATGGATTTATATTTAATTTCACAAGTTTTGGTTAGACTGTCACTGAAGGGCTAAGGCCAATAGTTCAGGACTGAATAACTGGAAACACTTTGTTAAGTCTGTTTCCTGCTTTCTATGTGAGCTAGTATATTTTTTAATAAAATTATAGGTATAAAATATATAGACCGATATTTCACCGGTATGTAAACCGAAATTTCCCCGATATACCGGCGTACCAGTGTATCACTCTCGACCAGTATCAACCGTAATACGGTATGGTACAACCTTGGTCTCACCTGAGTTTTTGCCAAGTAACTTTGAATGATTTTGTATTGAAGTCTCCAAATTTGGTGAGATTGCTAGAGGATATCTTGTCCGTCATTTCTGGGAAGATGAATCTTAAGGATTTTCTGCGATTTTATGTTGAAAGAATAGTGTGTTAGGATCTCAAAGTTCCATCTTCTCCCATTACTCATTTACTTTTGAAACACTAGTAGTTATGTTCTTATTAACTTGAGGTTTATATCCAGGGATAGTAGTAACCCAAGGATCCAAACATTAACTATAGTGTTGCTCCAAGGAACATCACATCTTAATTAGCCCGCTTATGACTTCTAAGATTGACCTCCAGGTGCTTGAACAATGAGGTGTTTAATAAACTTCATAAAATGGAATATCCCTTAGGTATTTTGAGCGTAAATGGCACCGAGTACCCCACCAACTTTTCCTTTTTACAAACTATATAGGCAATCCTTATTTGATCTTAGGGAAAGAGAATATCAACAGAAAGACAACGATATTAACTACTACTACTTTTAATTTTAATTATCAAGATGAAAAAAAATATAACACAAAAGTACACAAACATTTTATTAACGAAAAAATCTACCGACCATTAGAAAAACCATGGAACCTAGTTTTAAATAGATACTCACTGTAAAAAGAATTATAATTGATCAATTATGCATGTTGATTTCGTTTAGGGAACTTTTCCTTTATTAGATTTAATACATATCTGAAGGCGATGACCATTTTTTGGGGGGTTTAGGGTTGGTGATGCACACATGTGATAATAGTTAGAATTTGGTGGTGGTTGTTGTTTTATTGATTGTCAACGACGTTGCTTGTAGTGGTTTTGTTATATGGTAACATTGGAGATATTAATGGTTCGTGTTGGTACGGGAGCCATCAGGCCCGGCCTTAGACTAAAGTTGACGAAGGACAACTTTGGGCAGCATCCCAAGGGGGGATCAAAATCATTATTCGGTGATCTGTTTTATTTGTTTCCAAACATTAAATGAGATATTTTCAACCTCATCTTAGGAGAACACGTTAATTAGTTTTTGTTTTGTATATTGATGGGATATTTTCCTATACTCATCTCAGAAATACAAAAAAAAGTGGTAATGTATTTTCAATATTTTTTTTACTTTGGAAATATCTTTTTTCATTCTGATGGTAATGTATTTTCAATATTTTCACTTATCAAATTTCTTTTATACATGGGCATTATTTTAGGGTTTTACTTTGGGGCATCAATTTCTCAGGGCCGGCCCTTGGATCCATAAAAGTGGTGTTGTTGGCTGAATTGTCACCTAGGTTTCGATGATGGTGGTGTTGTTAGTTGAATTATTACCCGAATTCGGTACTGGTGGTTGTGTTGGCACTGAACATCCTTGCAAGGTGCATATCTAGCGTGCGGTGCTTCTCTGGTCCCTAGTGATGATTCGTTGGAGGATGTCATGGGGTTGTTGTTGCTGCATTCCGCTGCAAATGACGATTAGGGTTTTTCCTATTTTGGCCAAGAAAGATGGCGTAAATTGGATAACGGGTCAATGGTTGGTCCGGTTGGGTAAGGGCTAGGTTGTTGTGTGTGTACCTTTTTGTTACCTGTTTTTTTCATTGGAATCTTTATTGTTTTCTTATTTGTGTTACTTATAACCAGTGTTTTGCCTCTATTGTTTATTTTTGGAATATATTTTATGGTCATTTATCTGATGTATCGATTTAAAAAAAAACATTAGCCTTCATCTTCCTGATCAGATCCGAGCACGAATTTCCTTTATGATTTTTAAGTTATTATATTAATGGCTTCTTATCGTAGTCCTATTTAGGATGGTGAATTTAGAGATTTGAAGTTTTCTCATGACGGCTTGAAACGTTACAAGGCTAAGTTATCATAAATATTATGTGAGTGGTGTGATTCACAACAATCAGTTGGTGGCGGTGGAGAATCATGTTGATGTTTTAGTACTTCAGCTGCTAAACCTTGTTTCAAAGGTTTCAAGGACATCCGTTAAAGCTTCTACATATGAATACCAAAAGGATTTGGATGCTTACAAGTAAATCAGTTTTCCCAAAATCCGATTTTCTACAAACGTTAAAGATTTGTGCCAAAACATTGTGAAAGTACGTCGTTCTCTCAATCCATGCATATTACTCAATTGGGTAAAGCTATAATATATCATCATTTTCAATACTGATGGTGATTTCTGTAAGGTCTAGCCAATGTGTAAAAGTGGAAAAAAAGTTTTTTTTCGGCTGTTCGATTATTAGATAGATTTCAATTCATATAATTATAGTCAATGTTGTTATTTGTGGACATGTTTACAGGGAGGTAGAAAAATGAGAATTCTATAGACTTACATAGATTTTTCATTTGAGTGACTCCCCGAGACTCTCTGGAAATCTAGAGATTTTTGGTGATTCTATGAGAGTATTTTAGAGAGTCTATGTAACTTATAGATATAAATCTAGTGGATTTCTAGAGAGTTTTTGTAATTTATAGAGACAAAAAAATATATAGATTCAACCAGAAATTCAAAATATCTACTAAATTTTTTTTATCATGCACGTTATAGCGTTAACAAAAGTATCATGAATACCTAGTAAAAAATGTGTCCATTGTCAAAAGAAATTTTATTGTTGTCCTATACTTATGTTTACATTAATCCAACGAATAAGAAGAGATTTCAGATCTTCTTATAACTCTCTGTAATTCTCAATTCACTAATCCCCTGTTAGTTATCGCTTTGTAATCTTAGTATAATTTCTTGTTCAGGAATTTTTTTTATCTCTTAATATATAGGTTTTCTATATTTAATAAATTTATATTTTTCTACAAGTACAATTTGTAGTTGCTTTTTGAATTCTCAAAAAAAATATCCTGAGATAACATCTATGGGATTTTCACTTCTTTTTTT
>JAJJMC010014687.1:18774651-18793049 GCA_023531435.1 Papaver californicum | reverse complement strand
TCTTTAGCTTCTTGTAACATGAATACTAGTTGTTTACGATATGCTCTTGGGATATCCAGTTAATAGTCGGTAAAAGAATATCAGTTCATCAGTAGTTGTATGTATCGCAATGGGTTACTTCGTTTTAAAGTTTTTGTATTGTTACTGTTATGAGCTATCCGATCTCTTTTGATTTTAAAAATTATACTACCTTCGTTTCAGCAAAAGTGTTACTATTATTTTTTTATTTTAGCTTATTTTTAGACTAAAATAAAAAAAGTGATAGTAACACTTTTGCTGAAACAGAAGAAGTGTAAGATAATAGAATATCTTCTTAGTTTATTATTGTGTTTTGCCGAAGTTCTATCAAACTAAAGAAGCATGTGATGCGCATGCCATCTCGAAAGACTTGAATCCATCCATAAAGTGGTGCGATGCAACTTCCAACCACATCCAACCACTAAAGTGCTTACTTATTTTGTTCTCTAAACTTTCATCCATCATCCATGGCTTATTCAGTCAATCTAGAAATGGTTTGCCATATGTGCCGATATAGGCTCGTATATGACGTATCTTTAATTATATGTTTACATTGATATATGATTCTCTGTTTATTTGTATCTCCAAGTATTAATTCCGTATATACCGATACAGTTGCATCTATATGCCGTATTGATCTATATATGCAGATACATACGGATACAACCTAATACTAACTAATACTGAATAGAAAAGACATATAAATATTAAGGCAGACGTGCTTAAATTTCTATACCAAATTGAAAAAGAAAAGATTTTTATTAGGGCTGTCAATGGGTATCCGATTATCCGGAACCGAACCGGACCCGGGTGAATCGGGTCCCGGTCCTCATATTAGACCCATTAGTAGTTTTAATATCCGACGGGTAGACCCGATTGTATATGAAATCTTAACGGGTCCTAACGGGTATTACCCGAAGGGTACCCGTGAGTATCGGGTACCCGGATATTTGTCATTTGTTTGTTAATTTTTCCTAAAATTTCAAGACTTCGTCTAGTTTTACTTGGATTTTTTTTTCATTTTTTATTTTTTTCTTAGATTTAATCTTTAATTAGAACATTTACATACATGTAACAATAACTTTATATGAAAAATTATGAGTTTCAAGCCAATATAAAGAATTTTAAAAAAATTATTGTTGATTTTGAAAGAACCGTTAAATACCCGGACCCGACGGATATTTAGATTTTTAATCGGGTCCGGTTCCGGTTCCGGTTCCGGAACCGTTAGAACCAGACCCGACTTTTTTAATAGGGTCTGGTTCCGGGTCCATTGGTACCCGGAAGGAACCGGACCCGTTAACACCCCTAATTTTTATTCTTTTTAATACTCATGTTGGATTTTGTTACTATATTTGACAAGATGATATACAACATCAACATATGTGTGATGAATATAATTCGAGATTTGATAGTTTCAGTCAACAAATGCATTCAATATCATTCAATGATCAACTTTTTTTTGGAATGAAGATCCAGTGGGATCTCAATAAACATTCTCAATATCTAATGCATGAGTGTCATGATAGACTAAACGGATCCTATAAAAAATCATCTAGCTCCTACACATATCATCCACAAACATGAGATCAACTAGAAGAATAAAACAACCATACTACTTATTAAATTTTGGAGAAAAAGTTAAGTCGAACTTAGCATATTTTTTCACATTGTTGTTATGACCAATAAAGGATAAATAAATATGTTTAGTCATATCTAATTAGTAATTTATTTGAATTAGAATATTTTTTCGGATCTAATGGCCAATCAAATTTTTTTAACTTATCCATTATGCGTGAAAGTGTATTTAAACATCTAATATATATGCAAATCTTTATAATAAAGAACCGCAATACCTAAATTAGATAAAAATTCATAGTTCCGATCAATTATGGTTAGTATCGGCGATACCAACACATTATATATGTATCTATGAGCTCGTACGATATCGATACAGATACCCGATATGGTGAATAATGCATGATCTAGAACCTAAAGTTTGTTGGTGCTAAGTTATTTTTCTTAGGTCTGTTTGCTACGATATAGTTGGAGGAAGGAGTCAGTTAAAGAAGGTAATAGGGTAATGCATTTAGAAACTAGGTGTTTGGCATGGCCCAAACACATGATATAGCAATTACCTAGGCAATTCGACTACCTCCAAACGAAGTAGTAGAATGCATAATTGTAGACCTATTTTCTAAGTAATCCGTTGTTAGATTTTTTTGCTCTCAATTACCTCTATCAAACTATACCTGATTTAATGATCCACATAAATCAAATTATTTCTATCTTTCTAGGCAAACGAAGTCTCTTATATATGCCCACATTGGAGGTAAAAATTCACATATTTTTTGCGACTATTTCAATCTCGTTTTTTTTTCCGAATATCTCCCAATTTATACCATATTTTTTCAAATTAAAAAAAAAATGAAAAAATTAAAAAATAGTTGCAAAAAGTCCAATCTTTTTAAATTGCAGCAGAATTTGGTTAGATCTTTATTCTCTTCTTTGTTCTTCAGTAATCATAGATATAGATTTTGTAGATCTATTATGAACGGAAAATCAAAGGTTTATATTTTGGGTTTCGATGGAAAAGTTAAAATAATAGATTTAGGTCTTTTTTGTTTGGTAAAATGGATGTGACTTCTTTTTTCATCTAATATTTTTGATCCATTAATCTTGAAAAAAAAACGTAAGCACTGATCACATAAACTTAGGTAGGAGAGATATTAAAGTTTTAAAGAATATGTAAAGCTCATTAGATTTGAGATAAATATATCATGGAGAAGAGTATTTGTCTTATAATTTAAACCTCAACAACTAGTGATTTGGTAGACTTGTTCTTGATTTAAATTTGTTTCAAAACCCGTAATAAGCAATAAAATAGAGATGACAGGATTCATTTTTCTCATAATGTGAGGGTAGAAAATAGCACTTCCATATGGAAGCATCGCAGGGCTCGGATACAAGATAACAAGATGAGAACTGAAGCAAAAAATAGAAGTTCGAAAGCTACTTTAATTTGAATCGAGACATCTACCACTCGCGCATGATGGAGACAAGTGTCTCGTGTAAGAAAGGATCGATGGTCAATTTCGTAGTGGGTAGTTGAGCATTTAATGAAATTCATAGCGGTCTGATCATTAGAATGGAACCTTCGGCGAAGTAAAGCATTGCCACCTCGCAATACTTCTCCAGCGAAGGTCATATTCATACGAAGGGAAGAAGAAAGACCACACTTGAGTGTGCTCTATTTCGGAAGGCCAACGAGAGGAATGAGCTGTAACCCAATATTTGTATTATTGCCTATAAAAGGAGGAACATCCCATTGAATAATGGTTGAGCTTTTTGGTGAGTAAGTGAGACTATAGACATTTAATATATTAGAGACCCAAAGCGTAAAAGAGAGCTTGTATTCTTCATCCAAACATAGTGAAACCCTTGCGTGGATGTAGGTTTTGACACCGAACCACGTAAGTTCTATTGTGCATTGTCTTGTGATCTTCTTAATTATGTGTTTGCTAGTTTAGGATCTTGGGATGTGGCTGCATGAAATAAAAAGAAAAATCAATAGGTCATAAGGATCATGTAGGCAAGTCCATAGGGAATCTAAGATCTAAGAATACTTTGAGCTCTAAGTTTTGTGCAAAATCTATTTTGCATATAAAGTTTTCTTTACATTAAATATTTTCAAAAGAATAAAGAGAAAACAATAAGTCTTAGAGTTCTCGAAGGAAACATATCTTCAAAAAATCTAGATCTAAGTTTCATCTATTTAGAAAGAAAAAGGAAGAAAAAATATTTGTTTACCAAAAATACCTGACTAATTTTAGGCCTACCCATTTTATTTCAGGCCTACCACTAAAAGTTAAAACAGGGCTACTATGAAATAATTTCAAAACCCCCTTATCCAACTATTTATATCATTAACTAATATGCTTAATTAAGGCTAATTAATTCAAATATTAGTTAAATTAGTTGGTGATTCAAATTGGATTATAGTTAGTGTAAGATGGTAAGAATTAAAGTACAGTTTTTTTTTTTTTTTGAAAGTTTGTAGAAGAATAAGAAATAGTAAGGGAAAACTAGGGATTTATGATTTGGTAGTAAAAATAAAAATTTATAGTGACGATGAAGATTCTAGTGGTGATGAACAAGTGGGTGGATCTACGTAATCAGTTCAATCCTACCAATTTGGATTATTTGTTGGATGAACAAGAACGTGTAAACCAAGGCATATTTGATGAATTTACTTAAGCAAATTAAGAATGTAACCCGGAAAACGAAGATTTTAATGCTTCCAATCGTCAGGTTTACGTTCTAAGGATCTCGAAACATGTTTTTGTACCTTTAAATTGCCCAAAAGCGGAATACGAAGACATCATATCCACCGATTATACATCTTCTTAAAAATATGAACCATAATTGGTGGTATGGTCAAGAACAACGACCGATGTGGTTTATATTTTGGCAGGATTTTTAGGTGAAAAAATCGGTTGTTATGGACTCATATATCGACCGATTCTATCACTTGAAGATTTTCCCAAAATTCGCCAAGAATACAATCGGTCGATATGTGTTGCGCTATGAGCCGATTCCAAGCGCAAAAAAGACCAAAAAGATGCATTTTTTGAATGCTAGAATCGGCACACAAGTCATTTCACGTGTGCCAGAGATTTTTCAAAAATCTAGAACAGGAAGAATTGGTGGATTAATATGGACCTAAAGGTCGATTCTGTAGAATCGTTCGTCACGTTGTTTCATATCCACCGATTCTCTTGGCCTAACATTTTTTGGTTTATGTTATAGATTGTTGAAACGCTCGGAGACAATCAACTTGAACTCGTGTCTCATCTCGGGCTTGATACTTCTGACCATTACTATACTGATTTGGTATGGGAAAAGAAGGATGATGAAAATCAATGGTTTGTGGACAAATGCATAGAAATCAAGATTGGAAGTCACGTTGCAAATGAAAAATCGTATGTAAAGAAGATACCGAGAGTCTACAGTATTAAATCAAAGAAACATGAATGCCCGTTTAAGATTATAGTGCATAAACCCAATGGTGTGTATAAGCTCTATAAAGTGATGAATGGTTGTCATAATCATGATGACTTCCGTTTGTGGGTTAAAACCACATCAAAAAGCAATAAAAAAGTCAATGAAGGCAAGTAAACCAAGTAACATTCTTAGGAAAATCAAGGAAGATGATCCTAAAAACTTGTCCACTTTTAGGAAAATCCATATGGCAAGACCAAGAATCAGGAGGACGAAATAGGATGGTAAGTGGTTATGGAACAATCTCAGTGGTTAGTCGAGCAACATAACTACACAATGAAGAAGCAGGTAGTGGATGATAAAGTGATCCAATTGGATTATTACTTCTATCAAGTTTTTTTGATAGATTGCATTTATAGGATAAACAAGTACAACATGTAGTTATTAAACATATGTGGCCATAATGTGGATAAATAAACTTTCACGGTGGCAAGGGGTTTTATAGATTAGGAGAGCAAGGTGAGTTTTATTTGGTTGTTGGAAACACTAAAAGAGATTCACCATACAATCAAATGCCTAGGGTCATGGTGACGGATAATGATAAATCATTAATGAATACAATAGAGGTGGTTTTCCCCAATGCCAAACATTGTTTTTGTACATGGCACATACAATGCAACATCAGGGTGTATATAAAGGGTCATATCCAGAGGCCAAAACAAACAAAAGGTACTGCTCGTGAGAAAGCTGAAGATGAGAGTCTTAGTAAACTAACTTGTGATTTCGATGAATTGGTTGCTCGTGTTCAAAGGCCATAGGGGGATGAACCAATTACCAATAAATACTGGATGACTGTGTCTCGATGTGGCCATCTGTTGGCGGATATGTGGAGTTACGTTGTTCATTCACTAGTACAAAACTGGGCTTTGGTGACAGTTCGAGATTCAAAACAGTGACAGGTGACGATTGAACTGTCACCAAAGAACTGATGGTGAGATATATGTAACAGCTTTTCACAAAAACTATCACCAATAATGGTGAATAACCGTAACAGTTTTACAACTGTTACTGAACAAACATAGCATGACAGTTATTGTTAAAAAATATTATTGTATATACGAATATGATAACAGTTTTAAACTGCTGTTATTCTTAAGATATTGTAGCAGTTTTATATAAAAATTGTTATTTAATTGGAAACTTATAATAACAGTTTTATTAAACCCCGTTACTAAAAAGTTCTATACTATAAAATTAGATTAAATTTGTTTTGCTTAGATCTCGGGAAAGTAATGAATGGTGTACGATCCCTGGTCAAAGGTCTAACTGTTTCCCTCTTTCCACGTTCTTTCCCATTTGTAAACCTAAAACGAAATTTTATCTTTGTCCAACTATTTTTTCCCAAAAATAAGAAACCAACGCCTCAACTATCACTGGACATTGGAGATGTAGATCTTCTTGAAATCGAAAACCCTTAAGTGAAAGAAGGAAACTAGAAAACCTTTCTTCATCATCACCACTGACCCTCCTTTTCCTTTTCCACTCTTTTGTTTTTCATTTCTTTTACTGACAGAGAAGATAGGAACCCTAGATCCCAATCAGTGAGTCATGTAAGCCCTAATTTCATCTTCTATAATCATTCAAGATAGTAAGAACAATATTCAAATTTTGTTACTTCGTTACCTACTTCATCACCACAAATTACTGAATTTGTTGTTGTTTCATCAGATGCAGAACCTTCTCCTAATGATATTAATCAATCTAAAGATGTTAAAATTCAAGTAAGTTTTCAGTTTAATTTCATAGGTTTCTTATAATTTTTCTTTTGTCTAGTTCAAATCTATTATTTATTACAAAAGTTACTGATTGAGAATGGCGATTAAAGAAGCAGAGGTAGGAAGGAAAGATCTGACAAGTACACCAGCAGTAGATCCAACAAAAATTAAAGAAACGGGGACTAAATACCGCTGCGCTATATGCAACAATTTTTATGAACGCATGAACCACATCGCCTTGAAAGACAAAGCCTCTAAAGTAGTATAAAAAAGCCTACGAATCTATTGTGATCGGCCCACTAGCCGAAAAGGAGTATAGAAACTTTTGTCCTGTGTCGTGATGTCACATTAGAGCTTCACATTAGGATTTCCTGTAGAAATACTCGTGATGTCACATTAGAGCTTCACATTAGGATTTCAGCATATTGTTTGACTGCATTTCTGTATTACTCATGTGCTTTTTGGGAGCCATTTTGTTCATTGGCCGGATAGATTGGGATACATATGCATAGGTAAAGACCTTCATTTAGCATAAACCTCTTGATTGTGTGTTAGAAATCTGAATCAGTTGCATTTGGTTAAAACTTTAAACCATCATTAAGCATAGACCTCTTCATTGCATGTCAGGAATGTGGATCATTTGAATACTAATATACTATGTGTTATCAAATTTTTTATGCAGGATGTCTCCATTACTTTCCCACCTACCACTGCCTTGTTTCCTTAATTATTTAAATACGGGTGGGGTAGAAGTGGATTTTGTAGCTATGTTTAAGCATGATCGCAGGAGAAATTTTAGTGAGGTTGGAAACCACCATATTAGTGAGGTTTCCAGCCTCCACATTAATGAGTTTGTTGTAAGTGTTCTAAACCTATATTCCTTGTCTCTCGATCACTGACTATCTACCGTTCTTGCTCTGATTTTGTTTCCAATTTGTTCTTGTGTACAGAAATCGAGCTTTGAAGCTCTCTTTTATCTCCATTAGAAACTGCATAAATCCCTCTATTTCTTCACTCAGTAAAAATTATGGTCCTGAGTTTGTTGATTGGGTTTTGAATGGTGGTCCCGAAGATTAAGAAAATATGATTTCTTACAAGGTATAATTTTTCGAATTTTTTTAGTGAAATCCCTAGTTTCCAATTTGGGTTTATCTTTCTTTTTCTATTTAGGGTTGTTGTCCAGATCTATTACTCTCTTTTATGGAGCTTTAGTTTTCAATAACAAGATCGTAGTTGAGTCTTTTCGTTTGATATTGCAGAATTTCTAGCTTGTCATCCACTGGGTGTGTGACCTTTGTATTTGATTCCTTGAGGTAATTTGTAAGTATTTCTTTGCTGGTTCAAAATTTTAAAGTGTTGGTTTAATTTGGTTAGTGATTGGTGAAATTGGTACTAGTACTGGAGTGTGTTTTGGTTAACAAATTACTGGTTTTCATGTTGTTCGTGTTCAATGATTAATGCATTACCGATTCTATCCTTGTGTTTCTTGCAAGTTCTGTCACGATTGTCATTATTAGCTTGTATTAGAATCTGAACGGATGGCATTTTCCCTAGTTATAAATTGCTTGCAATAAAATGTTTCTTGAACATTCATACTTCAAAATATGGGTTTATGTATAGATTTTTTTACTTTGTATTCCTTGTTCCCACTTGCAGGAGGTTGATAGGTTCCAGTACTTAGAGAACAAGCTAAAGGTCCATGGATATGATGGAAAATGGTTGGTTTGTCCTATATTAGCAGACCATTTGTTATGTCAAAAGTGTCTGTAGTTCGTTGCGTAATATCCCTGTTTGTTTGTGTATCCAGGGTTTAGTTTAAGTGATTTTTTCGTTCTTTTTGTATTAATTTTTAAAAAGAAACTATGGTAATACATGACACACAAGTGTGTGCTTTAACAGAACTTCTTTATAAATTTACAGATGCGTACATGACAAACAATTGATGGATGTGCCATTTTTTTTGTACAACTAGGTACCTCTTTCCTTTTTAATTTGGATAGATCTTTATCATTTTGCATGAAGCTCATCGCAAAATTGGTTGAACTCATCTTGTTTTCATATGATTGAAGTTCTATAAAAAATTGTTTGTGCTCGTTCTGATATATAGAATCTTAATGGCTGGAATATCAGATACCTCATGTTGAATTATATATTGGTATTAGAGAGCTTACTGGAGATTACCAATAATGGATCAAGTTTCACTGATGTTAACTTTCATTGACGTTATATTTGGTGTGATCAGATTCAATTTGAGGCATGAAGAATCTATAGAGTTCGAAAACCTTGGACTTCGGGATAATGTTGCAAAAGTCTATAAAGAATTTCACTGACAAGGTGTCTGCAGAGTCGTGTACAAGGTATAATTTCTTCTCAAATAGTTTCATATAAAAAATGAATTTGTGTTGCGGTCTAGTGCAATGATGGTCTTCTTTTATCTCAACATGGAACTGATAACTAGGCAAACTAAGATTGAATTTCCTTGACCAAATGGACATCGGTTCTAGCTAGTGTAGACTGTGTAGTATTTATTTGGGTATGTAGTGGCTATTTATCATTAATCATCTTTGCGTAGGAAACTGTGCTGATAGGAACAATTCAGTAGTGAATAGCTCAATCCTCAGGCACATGACAATTTTTTTCTCTTACTATTATTTCTTTTGACCTATATAATCACTAATTAACCTAATAATTGAACACGAACAACATGAAAACCACTAATTTTATTAGGTTAACAAGTCAAAAAATTTACTCCAATTTTCAATGTTAACCTAATAAATTTTGTTTAATTTCTATCAAAAAGTGTAACTTTTATTTGTTTTGTAGGATATTTGTAATGGCGTCAGTAAAAGTAACCCGTTCATCTTAATAATACAACAACCCATGTCTTTGACTTCGTTTTGCGCAAAGCATTCCATGGTATAATTGTTTGAAATAGCCGTCAGTCAGTAAATCATACACATGCAGTGGGTGATCGTGGTTCCTACATCTATCCGATTGTCCCACTCTGTTATTAGTTGTTGATTTTAGAAAATTTCGTGTGTTTGTTGAAGGATTTTCATGAAATGGGTTTTTTGCAAATGAAAAAATGAAATTTCCTTTTGCCAGAACTTGATATGTTTGTTATACCTCGAATGCAATATTGACGTGGTTGATTTATTGTGAAAATTACCTCCTACTGGACTTCGATACCTGTTAATTTCTTGTGGTGAGTGAGTAGTGATGGTGGTGGGTTACGGAGTTGGTGCAGGTGGTTTGTTATTGGTGAATGGGTGGTGCTTCTGAGTGCTTGGTTTTGTGGGTGTTGTTTTTGTGGAGTGAGTGAATGGAATTAATTAATGGTAGTTATTTTGTATTCTTTTTGCAGAGGAAGTCCGAGTTCAATGAAGGAGAGATCATGGAAGTACGAAGAGAATGGGTAAACAACGTGCTGCTTTTATTGGTGACATGAATTGGCAGGAGTAGATTTCGGGGACATGAATTTGCAGGAGTAGATTTCGATCAACACTTTGAAAAATAGATGTGATTTCCAAATTCACTGTTAATTTCTTTTAGTTAGTACTAAGATTACTTTCATATGAAGTCTTTTGAATTATGTAGTACATTCACTTCTGGTTTAATTATTTTTTTTGAACTTACTAGTTCCGTACTATCTGTTAAACAATTTATTGAGTAATTTAATGACAATTTTAATAAAAGCTAAAATATTTTTTCATAATTATCTCGATATTAATATCTGACTGAGCATGTCACCGCCAACTGAAACATGAACTAGCTGGCTACAAATTAGCTTATATGATAATTATTTGAACAAATAGTGTGTCACATAATAGGATTAATGATAACAGTTTTCTACAAAGTTGACTGTTTTATGATAGTTTTATTTAGAAAATGTTACTGATATTTGCCAATAATGACAGGTTTATAAAGAAACGGGTACTTTAGTACAAGAAATTGAGTTACTTATGACAGTTTTCTTTAAAATATGTTACAGTAACTTGTCAATGATGAGAGGTTTATGAAGAAGCTGTCATCTTAGTCTAAGAAGTTAAGTTTTTAATGACAATGTTGTTTAGAAAATGTTACAGTAAGTAGTAACAATGTCACGGTTATGGAGAAATTGTCACCTTAGTAAAAGAAATTAAGTTACCAATGACAGTTTTATTTAGAAAATATTATTGTATGTTGTCAACAACGACAGGTTTATAAAAAAACTGATACTTATAGTCATGATTTTGTAACAGTTTCTTATAAACCCTTTCTAACAGAGGCTTTAATGACAATGCAATTATTTTTCAAAACTGTCACATAATTTTTTGGCGGCAGTTTTTAACTGTCACATAAGCTCATTTTTTACTAGTGATTATTTTATCCAGGAAATATTTTTACCTTCAGACGAAAGAGAACAAAGTGTGATGAATCTTTTAAGGATCAAAGAATTGTTATAGTCAACATTAACGACATGCATTTTATCGGTCTTAGTCTACACGAAGATTTCCATTACCTCCACTATGTAGGTTCAATTATTATCCAGGGTTCACCAACAACACCTCTAAGGAATGGCTGAAAAAATACGAGTCCAACATGAAACTTTGGTATGAATTGGTCAAGACGGATCAAATCAAGGGTACAATCATGTTGAATTAAGTACTTGGATTTTGATAACAAATGAACTATATATCAGATGTCCATGATTTGCATATGTAGCTTTCATATATTGAACAACCACTCTTAATGAATTAAATAGATTTTCTTTTTGGTTACTTTGAATTCTTGTTAAACTTTTTTAATAAACAAAAACAATTGCAGTTATAATTGAAATGGAGTTAGTTAGAATCGGTGGATATGACATATACATATCCACCGATTCTGAATTACACTTGTAAAGTGCTGATAGTTAAACCAGATAGTCAGTCAGAATCGGTGGATACATATATGTTGTATCCACCAATTCTGAATCTATTACAAAAAGCTAAAAGTTTTACAGAATAGTCATCTAGAATCGGTGGATACGTATGTGTAGTATCCACCGATTCTGAATCAAAATTACAAAAAGATAACAATGTTTACCACCAATCATATAACGTAAAAGGTGATCGTTTTTTAAACCATTCATATAACATAATAAACCATAAGTTCATCTATCCACAAAACAAAATAAAAATAAGTATCCGACTAAAATAACACGAACTAATGAGCGCAATAAGAATTTTTAGTTTAGTTTAGCCAACAAGTCTTAAAAACACGTATTAGATATCAGCCGCAAGAGGAGCAACACCATCATCAACAGCATGATTAGCACCATCAACATCATCATCAGTAGCAGAGGCAGCAGCATCAGCAGCCTCTTCAAGGATTTCCTCATGGGTTCTCCAAGTAGCAATATCATCTATTATGTGGGATGCCACTTCAATCACCTCATCAAGATCCTTCATTCCCAGCTGACATAGGAGCTCCAAAACTTCATCCAATTTGGTATGGATGGGCAGAGATCGCGGCTAAACTTTTGATGTGGTTTTATGTCGATGTTGCAATGTCGGGTTGGAGCGTAACCTCTTCTACGACCATCCACAATGTCTATACAAATAAACAAATTCAACAACAAACATAAATATCGCTAAAGATTCAAAAAATTCAATAACAAGGATTATTCATCATAACATCCTAAAATGAACACAACTACAGGTAGTTCAAGCAATCAACAATCTCTAATTCAATTAGCAACAAAACTTTAACCTCTACAATGAACAGAACATAATCAGTGGATAAGACCATCTTTATCCACCGAATCTAACCATAAAATCGAACAGAAAAAGACAAAGTAAGAATCGTTGGTTAGGTCGTATGTTTAGATATCGATCCTTTTTATTGATAAAACATAAAAATTATCATATCTAGAAATATTGAATATGTTCTGTCGTGATTTTCATCAGGTAGTAGTAAAAAAAGTAAAAACAAGGGAATCGGTGGATAAACAGGTGTCTTATCCAACGATTCCAATATAAAAAAATTAAAAATAAACAAATTAAAAGGCAGAATCGGTGAATAAGCAAATATCGTATCCAACGATTCCACATAGAAAAAGTAAAAAAAATGAAAAGGTAGAATCGTTGTATATGATCTTCTGTATCCAACGATTTTGACTGTGGTAATTATCTACGAGGAATATGAAAAGAGAAACGTCCGATGTGGATCCATTGTATACACTGATTCTGCTGTATGTTTTTCATGTTCATGAAGAACATAACCAGAATCGGTGGATACGATAGATCCACATCGAACAATTCTAACAAAAACTTAGGAATTTCATTCTCGAAAATGAATATTTCTACTAGGGCTGTCAATGGATCCGCGTCCTCCCAGATACCACTGGACCCGTATCCTACTTATAAAAGTCTGGTCCGGTTTCTAATTAGATATCTTTTATCCTATTTTTTTAGTTAGAAATAAAATTAAATAGGTCTGAAATAAAATAGGTAGGTTTAAAATTAGCTTAGATAAAAATAATCTGAAGATTTGGACATATAAGAAATTGTCATCAAAGTTGGTTAAGTCCAGGTGAGTGCGTGAATGTGATGGGTCCGATATTGATTTACGGAATGTACTTTCTTTGGACTGCTCTGACTTGACTCTATAATGTAGTCTGTAAAGTTTATTAATTTTGTCATTTTTCTTATCGATCGCTAGTGGTAGTAGGAGCTAGGAATCACAATTATGTGCTTTTCATTGCGATTAGGAATACAAAAAATATGATTTTATTCACGGAGTAGTTAGGAATTATTTATGTAGATGACCAACTCTTTGTCCTTTTAATTCGAAATTTAGGATCCTCTTTTAGCCTCTCTGGCTTATATTTATTAGCTGTATACTCTTTTATGAAAGAAGAATCTGCAATTGAATTTTCAAAAAAACTTAACAAACATGAAAAAAGTGAAGAACACCGACTCTCACCATGGGACACGAACACCGTTCTCTTATCAGGGCTTTACCGTTCTCCCTAAAAAGATCGTTTTTCTTTTTATGACTTATCTTTTTTACCAATAGTCAACACTAAAGACAAAATTAATAAATCAGGAAAGTACAGTACACTAGACACATGGGCATACCGACTTACCGAGTAGTACTAGTTTACCTAATATCCTAGATAGTTATACATTCCATGCAGCAATAGAAGTTCACAAAAACAAATTGCGCATATATAATCGTCGTTTGACGTTGGTGTTCATTTTAAATTATTGAGGAGTTTTATATAGGGGTTTTTTATTTTAATGAGGGGTTTTTTATGTGAAGACAAAATAAGGACATTACGTATGAATTTTAAAAATCTCTTATCCATTATATTTTTATAATGACTAAACTACCTCTGTTTAGTTAATATTTGTAAAACTACTAGCCAATAGATTAGGCTAAAATAATCTTATACTTAATCAAATCAAATCAAATTTTTCTTCTTTTTGGTTTGGTGGAAAGAAAAAGTAGAAGAAATGAAAGAGAATTTTTTGTAGTTTTTTTAAAAACTCTAGATTTTGATTCACTCAACCAGAGTAGTCAGGTATACCTCTAACTTAAACTCTTGGTCTTTTTATGGCTCAAATTTGATGAAATTACGTAAAAAAAATAATTTTTTTGTGATTCAGGGAACATTACGGTTGGATTTTCTTGTCGAACCAAACCGTAGACAACATTTACAGTTAGGTGTTCATCCTAACCAAACCGTAACAGTACTTTCATGGCGGAAAACTAAATCGTAACAGTTTTACGGTTAGGTATTCAGCATCGTACCCAACCGTAACTAACAATTACGGTTAGGTATTCATCCTAATATAACCGTAACCGTATTTTCATGGCGGAACAATCAATCGTAACAGTTTTACGGTTGGGTTTTAGCATAGAACCCAACCGTAACGCATTATGTGCATGGGTATTTGTTGCACCTGTTACGGTTGGGTTCGATTTTTGATTCCCAACCGTAAACCTGTCATTTTTTTCCCTACTGTTTTACGGTTGGGTTTTTGAGTCCCAACCCAACCATAAATGTTCCTGGACTCTTATTTTTTGTATTTCCTTTCACTCCAAATTTGGGTTTAAAAATCGAATTTTTAAACTTATTCATTCAGTTTTACTAGATTTAAAGTAAATAGGGTCATTCAAACAAACAAAAACCCAACCGTAGAGAATCAACACAAAACAAGTTCAATTACACAGGAGAATTTACGGTTGGGAATTGACAATTGAACCCAACCGTAAATAATCATCAAAAAAAATTGAACTACCCAGGAGAATTTACAGTTGGGAATTGACAATCGAACCCAACCGTAAATGATCTTCAAAACAAAAAATTTGAACTATCCAGAATAATTTACGGTTGACAATTGTCAATTGAACCCAACTGTAAAAGGGTCAAGGAATATTTACGGTTGGTTTTGATTCAAAAACCAAGGGTAACTTTAGGAAATATGGTTCTGGCTGTTTCACGGTTAGGTATGGACTTGCGGACCCAACCGTAAATAATCAGTTGTTTTGTTTTTTAAGTTGATTTCTCCTTTGCTTGGTTCCAACTTGAAATTTTTATAAAGAAAACATGAAATTTAGCCAGACCAATTTAAGATAAAAACTTTCTCATACATTCTAACTAAATTGAGATATGAATATTATCGCAAGAAGTTATAATCCACCCACACAAAAAAAAAACCTAAATTTGACGCAATTTTTAGAATCAACGTAGAGTTAAGGAGAAGGAGGAGGGGTATGTCGATCACCATGACGAACTCTTTTTTTGCTCGTGCTACAACAAGTACGAGGACCAGCACGACCACCACCAGTACGAGCACCAACACGACCGCCACGAGTAAGAGCACCACCTTGCACATCCTCGGCTTCATCATGTGTGTCTTCATCACTTGGTTGCGGCTCTCTTTGGCTAGTATTCGCACCTCTTGTATCGGCTCTACTCCTCTTTAAGCTTTGCACAGTCTCATCTTCGTTTGATTCATGAAGCTTCCTCATTTTGTGTTGCAGGTTCTTTTGTTGTTCAACCTCATCACATCACCTCTACTTATGCATGGATTCATAGACTCTGCCAATGCAAGTGCTTTATTTTTCTATTCACATATGAAAACAAATATTGGTTTAGTCTTTAGTAATAAATCTTAAAAACATTAATAACATAAGTAATTTACGTACCAAGTTAAAATATTCCTTTTTCCAAACATCACTGATACCATCTCCTTTGTTGTTTCCTTGACCCCTTTGAAGTATTCTCATAGGTTCCAAATCAATATTAATCACATTTGGATAACCAAAATGGCGATACCAATCCAAGTAATCTTCTACGACCTTTTTTTCCCGGAGTTGAATTTACCTCCTTTCTTTGGATTTGGTATTCCGGTTTATGGCGGTTGTTCCAAACCGCGACTGAAGGCGTTGGGATGTAGTTGAGCATGATGTTTGGGCCTTCGATCATGGAGCCATTAACACACAATTTAAAGGCTTCGATTGTTACCTTGGTTTGGATATAACCATATTAGCGGAGAGTTCGACGAGGGTTGCACATCACGAACCCAAACGGATGGTACAAAGGCCCGTTGTAGCCTGACACGTCCGAGAATTAACGTAAATCTTCTACTACTCCATCATAAACTATGTCAATCTTCACATAAGGATCAAACACCACATCTTCTACGGTAAAAACATCAATTTCACTTTTCTTCTTTGTTGTACTTCTTTACGATTTGACTGAGCACCAGTGAATATGAATTTCTTTCCTGTAGATCCAGTAAAATCACCGATCCACTCCTTCTTAGGAGCCAGGCTCGGAAAGTGATCATAGACCCATGCCTATGAAGATAATAAATATTAATATAAGATAATGCGCAAAAAAAATTGAAGTTGAACATTGAAATTCCAACAATAAATTACCTGAAGAAAACCAGTATTCCCGGCAATCTCAGTACCTCTAACCCTCAAAGATTTTCTAAGGTTGGAAAGTAGGTAAACGAGGGTGGCAGTTCCCCATGAATACTCATGCGTCTTCTGGAGATCCTTCAACCACTGTAGAAAGTGAACGTTGACCCTATTTCCTGAGTTGTCAGCGAAGAAGATGGTACCAAGCATATATAGCAGATACACCCTGGCTGTACGCATAGATCTAGTTTCATCTATGACGACCCCATCCTTTTCCAATTGCAGGGTTCCTCCAAACTTCTCCCTCAGACTACGCAACAAGATCTTCTTGGTCATACCTAAACCTTTCTTTGGAACTTCACCCGGTTTATCTCCAACAGCCAGTTTAAACTCTTACTCGGCTTCTGTATTCTCCCATTCAAGTGTGTCTTTAACAAGGACACAGAGATCACTCCAAGACATGTTGTTGTCAAAATATTCATACACGGCTTTTCCTTCAACTTGTAAGTCAAGAATTGACTTGACATCATCCGGCGTTATTGTCATCTCGCCGAATGGGAGATGAAACGTATCGGTTTCAGGCCAATAACGTTCCCTGAAGGCTGTGCATGTGACACTGTCATATTCCAAAACAGAATTGGTAATTCAGGGAGCTAATCCTGTAATATTTATGAGAACACGGACGACTTTACATTCTTCAGCTAACGGCCAATGTTGAGCCTTTTGACGAACCAATTTCTTCACAATGAAAATCGTACCAACAAGTTATAACTTGAAGTTAAACAAACGTAAATTTAACAAAACAAGAGAAGTTTTTAGATTAATACCCTAGTCTCAGCAACTTTGACATCCCATGAATGCGGATAACCAAATAATATTGCAGACCTTGATAGACACATTTTAGTGTCTAAATTGCACCTTAGTTCCTATTAAGTTAGTATTCGATTTTGCAAATATTACGTGTTTTTATGCTTTTGTAGGTACAGTAGAAGAATAAAGATTTATGGAAAAATTGGCTCAAAAAGTGATAAAGGCACCCAAGGACAAGTGTTATTGGCACCTCAGAAATGGTTAAGAGACACCCTTGGATCGGGATGAGTTGGATCGGGCCAACTCAGCGGGTCAACTCGGCTGGATCGGGCCAGCTCATCGGGAACACGGGAGAAGCTGCTGTGTACGATTCTCGCGTAATTTTTGTGTTGTTTTCGGCTCCAAAGTGTCCCACAAGATAGAAGAGATTGATACAAGAACCACACAACCAATTTTACGAGTTTCCCGGAGTGTATCCGGCCGGAAAAAGGACTCCATGTTTGATTCGGATTTGGGAAGATTTTGGAGAGTTTTGGAGAGTTATATTAGGTTTAGAACTCTCCCTAGGGTTTGTAAAGCCTATATATATGAAGAGAAGCCAAGAGAAATCATCACGCATCCCTAGAGATCAATTCCGTCAATTTCCGGCCACTTCCGATCACCGCCGGTCACTGCTGCTGCACCGCCGATGCTGTTCTTCATCTACCACCGCCTGAGAAGACAACACAGCAATATCCACAAGTGTTGCTGATTCAAACTGCTCCTGTTGCCTTAGATTTTAAACCTTTGTTGCTTAGAACCCTTTCTGTGACGGCTGAACCCTGTTCTGTGACATTTATATACGTATCTGTTCAGCTGTTGCACTATTCTTTCACCTTGTAATCAACTATTTGA
>JAJJMC010014687.1:18706421-18749651 GCA_023531435.1 Papaver californicum | reverse complement strand
ATTAGAAAAAAATGGTTTTTATTAAATAGTTGTGTTCTCTTTTGATGGGTCATGCTTAGTTAATTACTCTTGATGTCCCATGCTTAGGATTTACAATTATTCTTTTAGGAAACATATGTTTGGCAAACTTGAATTAAATTGTTAAAAAGAATTACATGATTAATCACATAGATTGTTAGAAATAACTGAACCATGATTCCTAGTTTTCTCCATATTTTCTAAAAATATTCTCTAGTTTATTTTCCTGATTTTTATTAGTTTAGATTAAGTTTAATATTTTCTAAAATCATTACCTTCACAAGTTCGAGAATCGAACCTCTTTATTTACCACTATATAAAACCACATCAGTGTCAACAAGCCCAAGTCAACACCAAAACAGGTATAGGAAAATAAAGTTTTTAAACACTACAGTTCTAACTACAAACTTACGACCGTTTAAACATATCTAATATCTTGAACTGTGAACATGTTGGATCCATATATAGTGTCAACAAGCCAAGTTGGCACCAAAAACAAATATTATAAAACAAACATTTTACACATGATTGTTTACGTACAAGCTTACGATCATTTTGAAATATCCGGATAAATGAACCTGACGTGTATCAAACACTTCTTCTGACGTAGAGTTACTCGTGCTACCATTTCACCATAAATTCATATCGAGGTGTCTTTAAAACCACAATACCATGTATAGAATTTACAAATCCTTAAGAACATCACAACAACTAAATTCATGAAAAGATACGACTACAAACAAGATACTATAAACTTGACATAATCTGAGATACAAAGTTCAAGATGGAATCATTTGGGTCCTAATGAGCTTATACAGTGGTTCTAATTTTGTACCTTGTAGAGTAAACTTAGTGTTTGAATGAATATCCAATAGTAGTTTGACACAATCAAAGTACACACTAAGTGCAGCCATTTGACTAGCACTTATACCACCAACCACCGCATTGTTTACAAACTTGGGGAGCGTACTACATTTGGAATTTCATAAAACTGTATGGCTGTACATGGTAACAGTTTTCCGTTAAAACCGGATCGATTTGATTAGGACGATACCAAACCGAATCGATTAGTAGTGGAAAGGTTTTGGTAAAAAAAAAAAACTGATATTAACGGTTTCGGTTTTGGTTTGTGCTCAAAACCGAACCGAACTACCATGGAAAACCGGTTATCTAGTATGACTAGTATTTATTTTATTTTTAAAGTTTTTGGTGAAACTAAATGAAGATGTAATGTTTATGTTGTGTTTCAGAATGTTTATGAATTTTGAATGTGTAGGAAATATAAATGTCTGTAGGTAGGTTTAAAAATCTTTGAACTGTGATCTGTTTTTTTTTTTTTTAAGATTTGAACTGTCAGTTTCAGGAAACTGACATAATAATCGGTTAACGGAAACCCACTGGAAAAACTGAAACCGGCTAAAACCGGCTAGAAACCGAACCGATAGTTAACGGTTTGGTAATGGTAAGATTTTTAGAAACCAACATTAACGTTTTCGGTTTTAGTTTGGCTGAAAATCGAATCGAAACCCGCCATGTATACCCCTTATAAGAAAAAAATGTTATTGGAGTTTTGACTTCTTTGGCGGTTGCATGTACAAACTTCAATAATGAGTAGAACTCCAAGAAAATGAACAAACAACATATAAATTTGGTAGCACACTGCATTTATCTCAAATAGTCACTACTAAGTTCACTCGCTTGATAGTCTAAATAACAACCAAGATACATCTTTTTTTGACTTGCTTCATAGTTTCAATAGCTAGCAAGGCACATTTTTCTTGTAAACTAGGAATATTTACATTCCTAAGGAATCTAAGCACACAAACCTGAAGTGTGTCAAATGGTTTAATCATTAAGTTCGATAAATGATAGGCACACTATAATGACCTTGCAACTTTCTTGTTACCAAATAATAGTTTGAGGTACTTTCTTTCGTTTGTTTATTTTAAGTGCAGGACTATCTGCACAGTGCAGTGTTTTGTAATATCGTCTCCACCAAAAAAATTTACGCACAAACTAAATAATGGCAAAACAATTTGAGAAGATGTTACATAACCCTATATACCAATAAATTCCAAAACAAAAGAAACCTAGAAGCGTCAGTATCAGAAATGGGTCAAGACTGACCATGAACAAACAGTCGGACCAATCATTTTTATCCTTGAGATAGCAGATTCAGAAAGATTTAAAATTAGACCAGGAATTAGTGTCAACCGACAAGATATGATCTCCTCTGTAATAATATGATTGTGCGGTACTTATTCGCGTGAGACCATGAATGATAAGATATCAAGCACAATATAGATACCAAACACTATAACTTGTATTCCCATAAAACATTAAAAAAAGAGCACGACATATGATACAAAAAACAACTATTTATATTTCATTAATAAAACAATTCTTCGTCACTGGCCAAAGACTCTAAGGGTAATTCTAACAATGTGACTATACCAATATTAAATATTAAAAAAATTTGTTTTCTTTTTTTTTTGACAACGGTTTCTGGAATAAATATGATCGCACTCCAACTAAAATGACGTCTATTATAAAACGCTGTTGTAGAAAAACGTTAGTCACACGGACGTTGTCGTAAGGAGACGTATGTTGTGCCAACGCCCTGCTGGAGGAGCGTCCCAATTGGACGTCCACCTAAGGCTGCGTTTGAGATTTGGGCGTCCATCTGGAGGAGCGTTACACTTCTCTGCGTGGTCTTGGGTGAGCGCCGGGAACAGTGGACGCTCCTCTAGCTTTGCGTTTGTCCGCCCAGCGTTCTCCTTAGCAAGCGTTACTTCATACGCTTCTCTGCCCAAGCGTTTCATCAAAAGCTGCTCTAACCGAACGTCTGTGTTTCTAAACGCTTCTCTGCCCAAGTATTTTTGGTTAACGTCTATTTAGAAGAGCGTCCTAGTATACATAAGTTTATGAGAAAAACTCCTCTGATACTGTACATATACTCGCCGAAAAACTAAATTTACTCACCCGTTGCGCCTCTTTTTGGACGACCAAATAATAAATGTAATCTTTACTCTTTGGTACCCTCGTCCGTTGCAGTTGCTCTAAGGTAGAGTTCATTTTTGCTGACTAAACGTCTGAATTTGATCCTTTGTTCAAATTTAATGGGAATCACTTTAAGAAATTTTGTATATTAAAATGTGAAATGTGAAATGATGATGCTAGATACCATGGACAGTGCAATTTTTTAAGTAGGGTGGGGTGGTCTACCGTCCTTGGACCAAAAATATAAATGGGTTAAAAATTATCTTTTCCCTTTTTACGTAGTTTTGTTTTAGTTCATTCTTAATTGTCAAAAAAATATATCATCATTATTAATACTTTTCTTTATTAAGTTTTTAGTACGATTATCATTATTTATTTTTTAAATTATTGTCTTAAATTTTTCATATTACTAAAAATGAATATTTTCTATGGGTAATATAACAACCATCTTAAACAACATAATTATCTAAAAATTTCTTGTTTTTCATATTATTTTATTTTTTAAGCATAAAGATAATTTATTACTAGAAAAGAATTACACGAAGTTATATCGTAACCACAACTACCACCTTGCTTTTCATATGTGATTCATGTGATACTTTTATATGTTTAAAAAATATAAAATACTCCCTCCGTTTCAGGAAAAGAGTTACTTTCTCTTTAAATTTTTATTCCAACAAAAGAGTTACTTTCATTTTCAATATAACAAACTTTCAAAACTACCCTTGTTATTTTAAGAAATGTAATTATTCTCATTATAAAGATATATGTAGTATTAAAGTTTTTGTTAGGGTAAATCTGGAAATAAATTATAAAAGTTATTCTCTCTCATCTTGCCTTAATAATTGTGCAAATAAGAAAAGTAACTCTTTTCCTGAAACGGAGGGAGTATATGTTATTTATGTGATACTTTATGCATTTCAAAAAGCCAAATACTATATATATCTTGTAATTATAATGAATAATCTTTTTTTTTTCTAGGTTTTCGTTTGTTGAATTTTTTACTTGGAATCACGATTTAGTTTTTAATGTTAATAAATATATAAGAAGTTCTAAAGTTTCTTATGAGTTGTTAATTCCCTTCTTGTTTGATTTTTATATGTGTATAGATAATAATCAAAAATATAAAAAAATAAGCTTTCATTTTTTTTCGTCTTAGATCTTGTATATATTAAGGATAACCTTGATCATGGTTACGTTGGTTTCTTTATTCAGTCTCCCAAGCCAGTGGAAGAGGATACGACAGTAAAGGATAATTACATGGTCGCGATTATCAACAACTTTACATAATAATAGAACTTCTGTACAATGCCACCTTCGCTTACTTCAACTTCATTAATGTATGCTACACGTAGCATAGAGATGGGTTACTGTATAAGATAGCACCAAATATAAGCTTTCGAAGAAAAAGAGAGACCCTTTGAAGTTTCAAGAAAAGATGGCAACAACAAAAGAGAGAGGAAGTTTATTGACTTAATCGATGTCGGAACATACTTAACCATCATATTTAGAGCATCTGTTGTGATCTCCACTACCCTTCTGACACCCATAATTCTAGCAAGTAGCAACATACGTATGTCAGCAATAGCCTCTGGTTGATCAAAGAGGGCCTCTGGCTATTTTTCTCTTCCTCTAATAAAATTGAGTCTTCCTTGTAACCTTCCAAAATTTTGCAGTTCAAATACATCAACTTATTAGGCAATTTTAAATCAAGCTACTGAAATAGTTCCTAAGAGCAAACACAATGGGTCGATCATCCCAAACGATCAAAGACTAAAAATGTTAGTTTTTGGTCCGGTCCAAGAACAGCCATATATAGTCGGGTGGTGTTCTAACGATGCGCCTGTTGTTGGGCGGTGTTCCAGCGATGCGTTTGGAAAGACGGGTGGAATCCTAGGATAACGCTTGCGCGAGACAGAATCCTAGCATAACGCTCGATGTGGGGAGGAATCCTAACGTAACGCCTGGTAGTGGACGATATCCTAGGACCACGCCCAAGAGACGGGCGGTGTCCCAGCATCACGCCTGATGGAGTGGCACATGTGCGAACAAAGCGTGTGAGATGAATGGGACGGGCGGTGTCCTAGTGTGCCGCTTGATCAGGTGTATTCCTAGCTTACCTCCTGTGTTTCTAAGCGTTGTCCCAGGATAACGCTTCATTCTATGCGGTACACTGCGACGCCGCTTGATGCTAGGCGTAAATCTACGAGCCCGCCCGAGTAAACCATCTTTAGTCCAGAAAATAACCCAAATCTAGTTTGCTACATGAGAAAATCTGGACTAAAACCCATATTCACTCGCGCCGCTGCGCTACACATTTACGGACCAAAGAGTGTATTTTGTATTTACTCCACCTTTTAGTCGTCCCATTGTGGACGCTCTAACCACCACAAAAGGACTGGAATATTTGCTGAAAGAAAAAACTACTACAAAGTTGTTATGTTGTCCTGTAATTAACAGTTAAAACTTTCAATTGGTGACATAGTTCATAGCTTGTAGCATTCATATTTTATTTTTCGTATTTTAAACAACTAAAACAAGTTTCATTGAACAAATATGAAACTGAATGAGATAGAAAATCTAAAGTTAGAGAAATCCAAATCAATTTAACTAGTAATAAAGATTAAGGTATGTATATTTCAAATAAGCTTTTAGAATTTCGGTCGGAGTTAGATATTGAAAGTTAACTCGAATTTCACTCGAGAACCCTTAAAAAATTTAGTAAATTTTTTATCTCAAAAGCAACATTAATACGAAATTAATGTAAATCTAAACTTTAATTATGAATTAGTAAAAAAGAATCGAGAAGAAACCGAAGCTATTAGGTTACTAACATTAATAATTTTTGTTTTTTTGAAATTCCAATTCAACATGGATAAGTTAATCGATTGAACTAGAACAATACAGAGAGATTATACTTATCTTTTGATTCATTTTTTGCTGACGAATCTTCGTTTTCAGTTGTTGTTGATGATTTTCATCGACTTTTCTTCATAGAATAAGAACAAATCTCGTTGAAGAAGAAGATGAAGAAAAACCTAAAGCTAAAGTTTTGATTTGGTTAAAGTTCTTTTCTAGGATGATCAATCTGTTGGTGGTGATGGTGGTGGTGATGACAGAAGAATGGAGAGAAAAAAGAGACCGACATTTTTCAGATCTAATTAATCTTATAAATAACTGATATCTTCACTAATATATATTGAGGGTAAGTTCGGTATTAATTGATTAAATAGATTTCTTTCTAAAAGGTAAGGATATAATTATAGTTTATAGGGGTATTTGTAAAAGTCCATCAAAATAGAGGTTATATTCAATTCTTAGAAAAGAAAATCTAGGTTTTATAATTTTGTATTTTTTTTTTTTTCATTTACTCTTAACTTATTCCCAATAATTAAACTTATTAAATTAATTTTGATGATATATATGTATATATGTGTATGAAAAGTCATCTTGGAATTAAAATCTTACACATCTGGTCGGACATGCTAAATCCAAGATAGCCTCTTTATAACTTGGACGGCGGAAATATAATTTCCAAGATTTATTTTTATTCGTAGGAGATATTTAATCCCATTTTAATTGTGTTTGTTACTCTCTAATATTCAGTTTCCTGATCCAGTATCCAGAGGTTCTAAATTCCAAAATTCAATCCAAATGTGTACTTCACTGTATTCATGCTTAATTGCTTTGAACGAACAATGCCGGCTACGTTAAAGTCCATGTCCATATGGTCAAGTTTTACTAGATGATCAATGATATTATGATCCCTCATTTTCATAGATATAACATATATGTAGGGGCATAAATTCATCGGTTCCACGTGGAAAGAATGGTTTAACGCATTTGTAAGACTGGTTTAACGCATGTGAAACACGTGGAAAGAATGCAAGTTACGAGAAAAAGCATCATTGATAGCCAAAGCAAACATCTGCGCTCTGCAATCATCTGCGCCCCACTATCACTTGCGCTCTACATACATCTGCGCCTTACTATCCCTTGCTCTCTACAATCATCTGGGCCCTACTATCACCTGCGCCTTACAGTCACTTACGCCCTATCACTTACGCACTATAAGTTTCAATCCTGAAAGCACAACCATGCTCCACATAAACGATAAACAACAGAAATGAGAGGAAAAATTCTGAAAGAAAATCGATAAGTGGAAAAAGCTAACATTAGGTTACGGACTCTATTATCTTTAAGTACTTCAATTTGTTATATTAGTATATGTACAAAGATAACGATTTTAAATAAAGATACCATATTTTTCCCGTGGATGTAGGCATAATAGCCGAACCACGTTATACATTAAGTTGATTTCATTTTCATTTGGTTAAACATTTAATATTCTTTTAGAGACTTCTTCATTCTCCTCCCCAATTGTTAGAAAAAGTCTTTAATTAACATGTGAATTCATCAAAATTTCTTTTGATGTTCTATCGGATTTATGGTGGCCCATGACCATCAGAATTTCTGTAGTTATAGTTTGGCGCTAGAAACAGGGAGGTAGTAAAGAATTTATTCTACCCGATCAAATCTTTGTTTTCAAAATATTTAAATCTTATGAGTATAGAAAATCTTCCCTTAGTTATGAGCTTAGTTTCATTTATTCAAATTTTTCTCATTCACATT
Source organism: Papaver californicum (assembly GCA_023531435.1). Taxonomy (NCBI): domain Eukaryota; kingdom Viridiplantae; phylum Streptophyta; class Magnoliopsida; order Ranunculales; family Papaveraceae; genus Papaver; species Papaver californicum. The sequence goes on along the minus strand of JAJJMC010014687.1, from coordinate 18,742,001 downwards.
TTCAAGGTATTCGTAATCATCATTTTGTGGAAAAAGTTTTCTAATCAAATGTGTTTGTAACATTTCATGTTAACATGATATTTTAAATCCTTTAACATGAATTTGGCTTTAAATGATTTTCCAATAGCTTTAATTTTGTTTCTAAATATTATGCTTCGATTGGCAATTGATTCAAGAAGTTTGTAAATTCTATTTATAAGCCCGTATTGATTTTGTTTTAAGAAAATTGGTTGATGATTAAACTGATTTTTTGCCTTTTGCATGAAATAATGGTATTTGTAAAGAAAAGTCTTATCATATAAACTTATATGTGAATACTAAATTAAATTAGTTACCTAACATTAGCAAAGAAGTCACATTAGCAGCCGCAAAGAAGGAAAAAGAATCGTTCATAACATCACCAACAAGTCAGAAATAATGGAAACCACAGACAATCAAATAACAACAGCCGTGGCTACGCAATCAGAGGTAGAAATTACAAAAGATCCTCAAACGTATAGGCAAGAGGATCAAGCAATTCATAATGGAGATGAAAGAACGGGTGTCATAAATAACGTTCCATCACAAGCATAAGGGGCACAAAATCAAATGCAAATCAATGAAGAAACGCAAGAACAAAGGCCCCAAAGGGAAGGACTTAATAAAAATTCCCATGAAAATGATCAGACTACACGTCAAACGAATGAAGAAGTACCACAAATCCGGGAAAACCCCATTAGCATATTTCTTGAAGAATTGAATGAGATGCGCAAGGTACAAAAGGCTCATGCAGAGACAATATCTCTATTAATACAAGAAAATCAAGCTTTTAGGAATAAAGCAAATGAAGAAACATTTACTGCCAGTTTACAAAGTCAGGAAGAGCGTTCAAAGAAATCATCCAAAGGCAAAGCAAAGGTTAATCAGGACCAGAGAATGATGGTGGTTGAACCACGAACTCATGCTAATGAGCATTTCAAGCAAAGTAGGTATAATCAGCGTTATGGGACATGCGGATTGGATTTTGATGGTATTATACCACCGCGCAACAACTGGAACAAGTATGTTGAGGATCTGGAAGCAATAAAAGGAGAATTAAGAGCCATGAAAAACAAGCAGGAGGGATGACGATTGGAAGAAGTTTTGAGAGAAGCACAACGGACACCATTGGCTCCGTACTTAGCCTTTGCTCCAATTCCTCATAAGTGCAATCTTCCAGTTTTTCGATTGTTATGATGGGACGAAAAGATCCCTCTTCTCATTTGAAATACTACAATCCAAACATGACTAGATGGGAGCAGGATGATGTAATCATGTGTAGATATTTTTCATCAAGCCTAAAAGGGACAACGTTACTATGGTATGACATACTACCAGAAGGTTCAATATGTTCATATGCACAACTGACCCGACAGTTCCTAGAAACGTACATGTATAACAAGCCAGTAAATGCAGGCATGAACATATTATTTTGGTTAGCATCATCAGCGAGGAATCCATTCGAGACTACACCGATAGATGGCAAGCCATTTGTCAGGCCATTGGGAATGTCACCCCCGAGATCGCAATCAATAGATATAAATGGGGAATTTCCAATCGAACATGCCCACTTTTTGCGGAGATACACACAACAAATCCAAAAACTGAAGGAGCCTTGAGGGATATCATTGAGAAGCATGCAAGGTTGCAAGACATCCAAAGGCAAATTCCAAAGGCAACCACCTATCATCATAGAACAGAAAACAGAGCCATCCATGCGGAGCCATCCGCCAATCTTGAAAAAGGACCAACAATTGCTCAATCCAAAGAGAAGCTGCGCACCAGCAAGTGGAATCTGCAAGAAGCATCAAAAAAGGAGTAAAATGAGCTACGCCCAAAGTCAAGATAAGACCAAACATGTCAAATAGAGATAATAATAAGTAAAGAAGAGGGACCCATCATATTTTGCTATAAATACCGACCCCCAAGTAGAAAGAAGGACACAACAGAAGTGAGATGAAAAATTCTGAAAGAAAATCGATAAGTGGAAAAGGCTAACATTAGGTTAAGGACTCTATTATCTTTAAGTACTTCAATTTTTTATATTAGTATATGTACAAAGATAACGATTTTAAATAAAGATACCATATTTTTCCGTGGATGTAGGCATAATAGCCGAACCACGTTATACATTGAGTTGATTTCATTTAAATTTGGTTAAGCATTTATTATTCTTTTAGAGACTTCTTCATTCTCCTCCCCAATTGTTAGTAAAAGTCTTTAATTAACCTGTGAATTTATTAAAATTTCTCTTGATGTTCTATAGGATTTATGGTGGTCCATGGCCATCAGAATTTCGGTAGTTACAATATACATTCTTAACACCTAGATAAGAAAGTGAAGTTCTTTTTCTTGGAAAAGCGTGACAAAAAAATGCTACCAAATGTGGACTAAGAAATCTAGTTGGTGATGGTATTCATAAAGAGCCTATCTTTTGAAGGCATTGGTCTGCATTTTTCTTAGTTAATTTCCCAACCGGTGAGGTCACGATATTAATTAATTTTTGAACCATCTTGATAACGATTAAATAGTATTAAAAATGATGACAAATCTTTTTCTGGTTGAAATCACGAGTTGCTGTTAATTAAGATAAGATTTCCTCCAAAGCTTGCATACAAACTTACAGTTCTATGAAGTAAATATGTGTTGAATTCAACATTATCCACTGTGTATTTAAAATTGTCAATATAAATATGAAATATGAGAAATTTGTTTTCCCCAATGGGCTGCAAATACTTTACTAATCGTACAAAAGATTGGTCAGTGGGATATATATATATATCGAAAGCCAGCAGCCTGCCATTTTAAACGCGAAAGCACAAGAGGTAAGAGCAAAATTTGGTAGGCGTTGGTGTGATGTCTCTCACCACCTTAGGGTTTAAAAGAGTATTCTTTTATGTGAACATGTGAGACACATCTGGGAAAAAAAATCTAAAAATAAAATCTTGATTTCTGTTTGGACTTTCTTTCTGGTCTACCTTTTGTTTTAGGTTTTGAAATCTATAACAGGCCTGTCCTCCACCTATATAGTTTCAGAGTGGACGTATGCAAGAAAATTGCAATCAAGGAAGGTTAGTTTAGTTCTCCTCCAAATGATTTCTTGTTAATATAAAATCAGTATAATTTTAGGTTCACATAGCGCGCGCTAGCCTCTACCTAAATATTCAAAGTAAACGCATATACATATCCGATTTTTATAACTTAAACAAATACTTGTTAGGTTTGAATGCCCAAAATAAAGTCTTGATTTACTAAATACGCGACTAAGGCCTTCATGTTTAAAATAGTTTCATGGAATGCGTGTGTGTATTTTCATTTGACCTAAATGTTATCCTGTTCTTGATTTCTCACTCTATAAATAACATCTCTAACTTAACACAATCCTTACTCATCCAGACCTTTCAGAATCGCATTTCTTCTCGTATAAACTTTGCTCCTCTTAAGTAAGGATTCTTTCTTGATGGCAGAAGTTACCGAGAAAAGAGAAATCCCGGAGCCAATAGAAACCGAGTCTCGAGCATATGGTACAGCCACAACGGGAACTGGAAAATCAAAATGTTTCTTGATAGGTATGATCCTTAGGGGATTATTGTTTGCATTAACGCTTACTTCCGTTATCCTCATGATTACTAGTAAGCAAACTGAATATGTTATATCGATACTGACACAAACACGGGGATTTCGACCTGCCAAATGGAATTACTCTCCAGCCTTCATGTAAGTTACTTCACGATAGTACGTGTATTTGAATTTACCATAGAGATTACTATTAATGGTTGCTTCCTTTTTCTTTGGAAACTTTCCCTCTCAAAATCAAAAGGCAAGCTACATGCATAGCTATAATTAGCATCAGAATTGTAATTTGTTACAAACATTAACTAATTAGTGTACAGCTAAAATTGATCTAAAACTCAAATTTCATTTTGCAGATGTTTCGTAGCCGCTCTTTGGATGGTCTGTGGATACAGTGTTGCTTCCATGCTAAACACACTAGTCTGCCGTAAGAGATGCGCTACAAATACGTTCTTGATCCAAACAGTATTGGCGGACGTGGTACGTGTTGTTTCTTTAGGCCTACTCCACGATACTCTTAATCTAATTTTCAATTAGCAAAATGAGTTTAGTGGATAGTTATTATGATTAGGAAACTCATTTTACTTTTATTTGGTGCAGTTGGTGTTTGGAATTCTGGCTTCAGCTACTGGGACTGCTGGTGGTGTGGCGTATGTCGGATTAAAAGGAAATTCTCACATAGGATGGTTTAAAATTTGTAATATCTACGACAAATTTTGTCGACATATTGCAGCTTCGCTTGTTCTCTCACTAGTCGCCTTAGTGGTCCTTCTCATCCTCATAACGCTCTCGACGATACAAACCCGTTGCTAATCAATTTTCCATAAATCTCTAAACTTAACTGTTATTTGTCTGTCTTTTACATGTATGATTAGTTTTTTTTTCCGAACTTCTTTAGTTACTTCATTTATTGAGGTCTTGTGTGGTTTGATGATGTATAAGTGATTGTGAATGAGTATAATTAGCAGTGCATTAATGTTGTTTGTTGTATTGAAATCATATAGGAGTATGTAAAATAAAACGTTGAGTTTCAATGGTTGAATGTGCACAAACAAATCAGCAAACCTAATGTTTCTTTGACCCCCTCCTGACTGTGTTCAAACTCTCACACACTTCAACCATATATCAGCTTTATGATTCTTGTTGGAAACAATTAACAAAAATCAAAACTAAACAAATTTCAAAATACTAAGGCCAGTATTAGGCCACCTTTTTTAAGGTGTTTCCAATTTTGTCTCTAAATATTGTATTAACACAAACTTCGTTAGAAATATATGGGATAAAACAACTGATTATTTTTTTGTTCAATTTCTCTGTATTATAAGAGAACCAAACTCAGTTCAAAACCTTAGGTTTAACAACTCGTCCAAAAACATGTTTGATAGCTAAGGAAATAATACGATTTCAATGAGAAAATCTTTTGATTAATTGCCCAATAAAATCCTTCTCAACACAAAAACATTTTGAAAATCAAATTGAAAACCACGAAAGATAAGTTTTGTCCAAAAACATGTTTGATAACTAAGGAAATAATACGATTTTAATGAGAAAATCTTTTGATTAATTGCCCAATATAATCCATAAGTTTTAATACTCTTGTATGGTGTGGGACTTGAACAAGAATCAGAAGCGTGAAAGCCCAAAATAATGCCAGCCCACCAACTTGCTTAAGTTGATATAATATTACAATACTATGTTGTTAAACAATCCCCAACAATTAGTATTAGTAACGGATATGCGCTATGTACTAGATGCGGTTGGCAACCATATATAACAGGGGTAGTCAATTGTGATTTATATAGATTTATAAAGAATTCTCAAATATGTTGTTAGTCAATTGAGATTTCCAGAGAGTCTCCTAAACTCTCTTGTTATTGGATAGAAATTTTTTCCAAGTCTTTCAAATTCTCCCAAACTCTCTTGTTATTGGATTAAGATTTGTTAAAAGTCACTCAAATACTAGGGCTATCAACGGGTCCGGGTCCTCCCGGGTACCATAGGACCCGGAACCGGACCCTAATATTTTAGTCGGTTCCGGGCCCGGTTCCTTATTCTATGGACCCAGAACCGGACCCTATTAAAATAGCGGGTAATTGTCGGGTCCGGGTAGTTAACGGTTCCAAAAGAGTGGTGTGTGTGATGTGAAAATGTTTCTTCTCTTTATATTTTGTGGAATCAATTATGTAAGCCATCTTTTATGCTTCACTTCCTAAACTGATACTTATGTGTATAGCTGTTATTGCCGGTCCAGAGATTTAAGTGGTAGGTTCTAGATTTGCCGTGCATTCTTTATTTGCAAATAGATTTTAAGTTCTATACTGATATGACTTGGATAGTAATATGGTTCAGTCTACCAAGCAGGTGTCACATTGTTTAATATAATAGTCTAGCACCACTAATTAATTTGTACCCCTAGGTTTACGTTATATTCATCTCAATAACAACTTCACATTAGAAACTCAGTCATAGAACAAAAACTGTTCATCACCAAGTGAATATGTGTGATCTTTGATATGCATTTGTGGTCTTAATTCCTTATGATGATGAATATGTGTGATCTTTGATGTGCATTTGTGGTCTTAATTCCTTATGATAGTGAAGACCCAGAACCAGACCCTATGCTTGGTGTGGTCGGAAAAGAAATTGGGTTTCAAATGATTGAGTGAGTAAGTGAAGTGAAGTCATTGAAGTGAAGAAGTCTTCTCTTCTCTCATCAGAAATAAAGTGAATCAGATTTAATTTTTCTATATATATGACCTAAATTTGGTATCTAATTTTACAAAATTAACCCTCTACAAATTACCCGATTACCCGTGGGTTCCCGACGGGTTGGACCCGGATGGAACCGCTTACTATCGGGTCTTAATGGGTCCTACCCGTTAGGGTCCAAAATCACTAATGGGTCCAGTTTTGGGACCCGGACCCGACTCATCCGGTTCCGGGATGGGTCCGGGTATTCGGGTACCCAATGAAAGCCCTACTCTTTTTATTGGATTAAGACTTCAAAATCATTGATTTGTTACTTATTGGAATTTTGGGAGACTTTTTTGATGAAAATATGCATGAGCAAAATCTCTCCCTTATAGGTGATATTTTGAGAGACTTGAAAATTTGGATAAAAGTACATGGAGAAAAGACATGTTTCGTATATGGTTTCAATAGTTTCTCTGAAAAAAACTTTTGATGGCTACTTTTGGCAGTCGACAAGAGCATATATAGCTGCATCGCGGTTATCTAGTGCAACACCCCCTCCAGCTCATGTTCTTAGTTGTGGTATTGGATGGCAGGTGCACAAATTATAATGGAATTTTTTTATATACAAGTCATATCTCTATTTGAAATGGTGATAAAATCTATAATGATTTAAATGACACGAGCAGAGAGACATTATAATTCAATCATTGATCAGGAGAAGGTTTACTTCTGATGTAGGGATTTGGGATTTTATTAGATGGCCTTTTCGGAACTGGAACTGGTTCCACGGTGTCAGTGTAAGTAGTAGTAGTACTTGTCATGTCTTTCCTTCTTTCAGTTGATTAAATAGTATTTTCAAGTTGGATTTATAAGGGGTAAATGGTTCTGACTGAGTTAGAATAACATGTATACATGATACAGAGAGAACATTGGACTTTTTGGATCTACGCGGATTGGTAGCAGAAGGGTTATTCAGATCTCTGCTGGTTTTATGATATTCTTCTCTATATTAGGTGAGTGAAAAACATTATTACAATTTGCACCATTTGCATCACTCATTTTAATAATCATCCAGTTTCACTCAATTCCTACTTTCTACAGGAAAATTTGGAGCACTTTTTGCATCGATGCTTATCCCAATTTTTGCTGCAATCTACTGTGTTTTGTTTGGAATTGTCGGTAATGCTCATTCACCTTTGTTTACCATATGATATCCGTATCGTTCTCAAAGTGACATACGTATGTATGAAACTCAATACCTTTTATCATCTTATTATTGACATTATCCTTTTTGTTTTGGGGTCGCAGTATCGGTAGGTCTATCGCTTCTGCAGTTCACAAACATGAACTCAATGAGAAATATGTTTATCACAGGCGTTTCATTGTTTCTTGGTTCATCATATCAGTGACGAGATAGCATAGCAAATAAAATATGGGATGAGTGGAATAAAGAGAATGAAAATTTAGGCACATGACAACAATGAGCTTTTAATTTTGACAAATGACACAAATTTTACCAGGTATTCATGATACTTGTGTTAATTGTGTAACGTGCATAATAAAAAAATTGGTAGATGTTTTGAATTTATGATTAGATATTTTAAATCTTTTTATCTATACAAATCACAAAGACTCTCTAGAAATCCATTAGATTTTTATCTACAAGTCGCAGAGACTCTCTACAATTCTCTTTTAGAATCACTGGAAATCCCTATATTTCCAGAGAGTCTCCGGGAGTCACTAAAAATAAAAATCTATGAAAGTCAATATAAATCTCATTTGACTACCCCTGTAAATATCAGTTTTATTATTAGTATAAGTAAGTTATTTGCATTATGCATAGGATGCGGTTGGACTTCTTTTAATTATATGCTTTTCTAGGGAAAAAAGAAAGAAAAAAAAACATAAACATGAAGGTAAAAACAAAACCTCCTGAAAAATAAATAGAAAAGAAAAATAAAAAGGAGGAGAAAAGTGTAGGAATACATCTAAAAGCTCATCCAAAATATTCATTTGAAAGAAAAAAATTAGGAGTTTTTAAGTAAACTCTTTGTGTTGATTTAGCATTTTTTTTCTCAGAACCATACAAAGCATGTTGAAAACTATTTAAGGGGGGAGAAATTAATCTTGATGTTACTTTATATGGAGTATCTTCTATTACCATGCTATCTCATACCGTTGATAATGATAATATTAAACAGTCATCATAATAATTATTATGTGTACACATGGCTAGCTTACTAAGTCTATTAGTATCAGCACGAGCATCCATATATGGCTAACTTCATAAAGGAGATCCATTATTTATTTTTTACTTTTTGTGAATAGATCTGACATTCCCCCTCATTCAAATCTGACCAACGAGTATCCTTTAAAGAACCAGAGCTCACAACATTAACAACATCACTAGCACAACATTAACAACATCACTAGCAGGACTAGTTACAATATTTGGGATTTCATTTACAACTTTTATTACAATGTTCTCAACAACTTGATTAGCAGCTCGAGTAGCTATTTTATCAACAAATTCACGTTTAGTACTACTTATACCGATGTTCTCTCATGGATTAGCTATTTTATACCTAGGTGAATGCACTGAAGATAACACATTATTCACTAGGAATCAATTAGCTAGGATCTACATCATGGCTTTCTTGATGCTAGCTGTGAGTATTTTCCAGTTTCTTCTAAACATCAACCAATTCATTGATGCTATAAGTTGAAGTATTGATAATAACTGTAGATGATGAATTACACGGCATTAGTGTTGCCATAAAAACTTCCTTCACAGGTTTTGCGATATATTGCATATTAACTCTTTTTTCCGGCTCTTGTTTATTAATTTTTTCATTATGCTGTTGTAGATGGTGGAATTTTTATAAAGGCTAAAATTGTAATTTTATCTGTCCCAGATCAAAACTATCGAATTTATAACTTTATTTTTGTCTCGTATCAGAAGTATAAAACCTGGATGTTATCCCACTTTCGAATTGAAAATATAGATTTTATTAATATTTATAGACATTTTACTTTGATCTTATAGCCTTTATATAAAATGTGTATAATATGCAATACAAGAGCTCCTCTTGGATGAGCTTTTGATATTCGCAATCTGATATCATGCCAAACACAATTATTCCCCGGATGAATTCCTTGTTCAAATCCAGAGTTTATACAAAAAGGGAGAGTGCGTAAAACTCCTAGCGTGCCCTCGAGAGCTTGGCGTAATCCCTTGCTTGGTCGTAACCATGATTTCCATAGTCGTGCTTGTTGTAGACATGATGGTCGTATCCATGCTTGTGCGTACCATACTTAGCAACAACGTGTTTGTCGTATCCATGCTTGTCGTAGTCATGCTTGTTCGTGCTATGCTTTGTCGTATCCATGTTTACCATAGCCTTGTTTGGGATAACCTTGCTTGGACGTAGCCATGCTAGGTCGTAAGCTTGTTTAATCCTCGAGGACACGCCAACTATTTATTTATCATCGAAAAGCATGGCGTCAACCTTGCTCAGTCCTCGAGCACACGCCAACCCTTGCTGGTCCTCGAGAAGCCTGGCGCCAAACTTTCTTAGTCCTCAAGCACACGCCAACCCTTGTTTGGTCCTTAAGAACTTTTTCATAATCTTAACTCCAGAAACTTCTAAGCTAGTGGAATTCCCAAGCCTGCATAATCAAGGCTTGCGTCTTCCAAGTTTATCCCATTTCTAAGTCTTTCCACTTTCAAGCTTGCTGTTTTCAAGCTTGCACACTTCCTAGATTAGGCTTTAACTTTACTAGACTTAACACTAGTAGTTATATTACTCGAAAGAGTCATTCACATGACCCACCATCAAATCTATGAGACATCAAACATGTCATAGGGTGGTACTTATTAGGGTATTGGTCTGGCGGTCTATAGCCTATAAGGTATAACTGAACACCTGATGTGTGTCTATAACGTCAAAATTATATTCACTTTCTTACTTATAAAAGATTTAGATTAAGTGGATGACAAGAAAGATTCCTTCCATAGGAGGCTATTGTTGTTAAGTAACAAAGGGGGTTTTGGTTTTGGAATTGTTCAAAGTAAAGAAAACTAAGTAAAAATAAAGCAAAGGTTTTGAAAGTAACAAATATGATGAAGATATTGGTTAAAGGTTTGTATCATTCACAAACATAAATTTGTATCAATAACTATAATTGGTATTAAATCTCTCATTATCAAAAACCCTAAAATACCTTGATCGCAAGAATATTCCGTTTATTTCCGAAAAATCAACACACTTACATAAAACGATGCAAGTATGATATCTACTTAGAGAACCTAAAGTGTAAAAACACAATTAAGTTCAACCTTCTAAGAGGATTAAGAACAGTGAAATAGGTTAATCAATGTAATTGAACATGGAAGGCTCACTGATTCAATTTAACAAAAGTTATGATTTATATGTGATTTCTAGGATGTATCATACAAGCAACAACCACAATCATGCTACTTAAATCAGAATTCATCAACTTTTACGTATTGAAAACCCTAATTTTTTTTTAGATATGAAAACAACTTAATTGATTCCGAACTCAACTAACAAAGTGCTTAAATCATGCAAAAGTTTATAATCAATGAATCACAAACAACAAATATTGAAACAAAACTAATATATTAATTATATATCGTGTTTGAGAAATCAACTTTAATCCTTAACCAATAATATGTATTTAGTTACTTATAGCTATGGAGTTCACAAAAAATAATTGAACTAAAGAAGGTGAAAAACAAGGAAAATCCTAGATGCTTGAAAAAGAATGACGGCCACTTGATTCTTGCTCCCAAAAATTAGATGTCAAAGTGTGTAGATAATTGTAGAAGACTCTCCATTTTATAGCTCTTCTTATTTCGAAAACTAGGTTAAACTCTCATTCTCTAAATAAAAATCCAAGTCCAATAAGTCCACATACCCATTAAGCCCATGAGTAAAAATAAGTTTTTTAAAATTATGTCAAAATTGGTCGTTGGAAATTTGGGTCTATTGCCAAAATCCGGTCATTGGAATAGTGTCACTGGCCACCCGAAACTGGAACAGACCACCTGAGTCATACTAACGGCGGTTGTTAAATCTAACGGTCTTCTAACAGTCAGGTTGGGGGTCATGGAGAGGGTTAGCTACTGATTCAGCTGGCCTAACTTGGTTGATGTGGGTCTTATTCACTTGAGTTGGATCGGTAAGTGGGTTAACATCTAGAAGAGAAAAATCCGGAAGAATTATGTTTGTTTTCTGGTAATTTACGACCATATAAATGACGTTTAGAGCTCCTTCGCTGCATAGTTTTATTCATACATCAACAATACTACCTTCACTTGAACTCGAAAACTACTTCACTGTCTCTCTGATTTCAAATCACAAAAACCAATTCTCATATCTTCTCAACAATGAACCCTAATACTACAGTTTAAACCCATTTCTCTGTATTAATTCTGGTCACAACCCAACTTTACATTTCTTGTTCCCTGCCATCATATCTCACAGACCCATCTTCACCATCAGTCACCAATTCCTCTTGTAGATGGTGAGTTTTTGACAAGGGTAGAATTATAAAATTTCCCTCGGCCAAGAAACATGAATATAAAAGGATATGTGCGTATTTATGCGCATATGCTTAACCCTATAACAAAACATGGGAGATTGCATCTCTATTTATATTCCATAAGCGAATTAATAATACAAATTCTCTACAAACATTCTAAACTGGCCTTACAGCCTCCTTAATACTCACAATATTTATGCCTATTGCACTAGTCCCAAGTCGCATGAATTCCTTGAACTTTTCTCGAATGTGCATCGATGTTTCAGTAATATCTATCAAATACGGCAATAGATAATGCTTAAACCCCAAAATACACTCTAGTTTAACGCTTCGTTCACAATGAAAGTTTCTCAAATTTCTCTTCTGAGCTCAAATATAGTACTTTAGCACTTTGCTTAAAGATAAGGCACGAATTATGTGTCACTCATCTTAGACGCTCCACAAACTAGAAGCAATGCCTTAAAAAGACGCATTGAGCCTCTGAGCTGGGCTAACCCTATCATTTTCTCCTATTAGCGTCAGGTTAGCACCCGATGGTTATCTTAGCACCACATTGGTGCTAGTTCACCATCATGGCACTAAAAGTGCTAACTCATCTTGGCTAAGCATATATTAGCTTGGCGCTTCCTCAAGCAAGCTTCTATGGTCCTAGCATCCCATCTAGTAACGACCATGGCCATAGCACCTTAGCCCTAGCGCTCCCTTGACCTAGCCACTGCATCCCATGGCTAGCAGTCATCCCTGATGCGTCCCTAGCTGATGCTCCTTAGCTGATGCGTCCCTACATGATGCGGCCTTGGATAGCACAGTCTTGGCCAATACGTCCATGGCCTTAGCACTTCCATGGCTAGTGCGTTCATGCCTAGTGTGTCCCTACCTAGTGTCTCCTTAGCCTAGTGCATCCTTGGCTAAGTGACTTAACAGAAGCACCATTTGCCATAAGCGCATTAGCGCTTGAACATTGGTGTTAACTTTCCTTGTCCCATCTAGCTTCTTCGAGAAGTACTAACTCCAAACGTCCTTGGCGCTAGCTTCCTAGCCCTCTCATAATTGATATTTATTAGAATCTACACATATTAGCCTTGCTCCTAAAACGTTAGCATATTAGGTTTTGTTCCTAAAGAGCTAGCACACTACTATTTTTACTAAGTATCTAGTGTTATCCTCATATCTACTTCCCTCAGAAATACGTCCTTCTTTTTAATATTGGCTTATTACCAAATCTTATATGGTTTTCTTATAAGTCTTCTTTCTTAAGAAGATTTTCACAATCTTGGATTCAAATGCCTTCCAGGTTTATGTTAAGATACTTCTAAGCTAATATTTAGCCATTAAATATGCCATGTTACTCCTAAGCTAGTACATGACCACTGAACTTACCAAACTCGGAACTAATCAGTCTGATTATGGATTTAGTGAGTTACGCAACTTGCCTCACTGACTTAGCAAGTCATTTGACTTGACTTGACTTAACCAAAATAATAATGGTTTATAACTCCACTATTTCCACTATCTGTGAGATAACAAATACAACACATGGGGGGATTCTCATTAGGGTTTTGGTCTGGTGATGCGCGGAAAACCGACTTTGTTTTACCGCAAGCGCACAGTGTTGAAAGATGTAGACAAGAGCAAATACGGTTCGTTCCCACGGGGAGTTTGGATTAAAATATTTTTTTAGGTTTTTTTTATAAATAATTTAATTAACCAATGAATTAAGATTATTTGATAAAGTTTGAAAACAATAAGAGGAAAATGTTATGGTTCCGGTAATCCGTTGTAGATTAGGGTTTAATTGCGTTCGTTACATAGGGTCTCGATTTCAAAAAGAATTGTTTGTTCTCAACCTAAAGTAGAATTTCGAAGTACTAAGTATATGGGGCATAAAAAGTCAAAGAATATTCATAAAACGATTAAATACAAGGTTTCAACGAGTCCTTCTACTAATCAAACAATGAAATATACGTGGCATAGAACATGAAAAATCGTCGAGACGGTAAACGTTGAGAGAGAGACAAATTAATGATATTTAGTTCATATAATTGAAAACCCTAGTTTTGAAACACAAATAAAACCATCTCTACAAGTTCATCCTTTCGCCCTAACAAGAGAATTAGCCCAACATGGCTTTCTCAAAAACCATGAAAATTAATAAAGAGAAATACAAACTAACCCTTTAATCGTTTGTGTACTCGCCCAAAAGTTCTCTGCCCAGCGTCTGCAAAGTCTGTGCACGTCCGAGTATCCTCCGTGTAGGTATATTCTCTGTATGTGAGGGGGTATATTTTCTCTTCAGCTGCACATGGGTATATATAGCCAACAAGCAGCTCCTTTTCCGTGTATGAGTTAAACTCAAATCCTCTTTCCGTGAGAAACAAGTTCAAAATCTTCCCAAATTTAGTTCGCAGCAACACCGACTAACTTGTCGCTCAATTCTTTCTTAATTCTCTTCTTTCCTTTTCTTCAACATCATACAATATTTCCTAACTTGTCGGGCAATCATCAACGAGCAATCCAGCAAACTCCATCACTGCTACCATTATAGCACAGCATCATCAACCATCGTAGCCATTTCAAGCAGCAACCACCAACTCAGACTCCATCTTCCTGCTGGCTTCTTAGTCGAGCCTCAACTCTTGCCCAAAAGACCTATACAACCCACAAACTCATAGCAAACTAGCTACACATCCATATCTTTTTCTTCATTCACTGCCAGGACTCATCTCCAACATCCAACCCATCTCTCTATTTGAATCTAAGCTCTGCCAAGCATCACCCTTGATCAACCATCACTCTCACCAACATGATTGCAGCCATTACAGATTTCCTCTCACGCTCGAGCTTCATATTAACCATCTCAGTTCTATTTTATGCTCGAGTTCGACAAACTAGAACAACATCATCTATTATTAACTGCCAACAACTATTCACTGCTGCCATTAAAACCCATCAGCGAACTTCAATAATGGCAGCTACCTGCATCTTCGAACTGCCATGAACTATCACTCACCTGCCATCACCGATGATCGTCATCACAGCCTCAACTTTCGAGTTCCCTAACCATCACTGCCTCTAACTGCCAGAAGCTCAAACCATCACTCACGAGCAATCATCACAGGCATCTCAACAGCGTCAGCACCATCAATTATCATCTCTCGTAAACTCATCTCCATCTCACTGTCATGAACCATTGAATGACGTGAACTTAAGCTTCTCACTTCAAGACCAGCAGCAAGCTCTGTTTCTCATATGAAGTATTCAGTAAGAAAGGGGTGGCCCCGAGAAGAAAGGCTGGTGCCTTTAGTTATATTCAAAAAAACTTGGCAGCCCTGAACGGAATGGTTGGTGCCATTAACAGTACCCAATCAAATGTCAGTCTCACGAAACTGACAGTTGAAGTAATACTGGCTACCCCTTAGCGTACGACTGGGTGTAAATATCCGGTCACTTTGAAATGATTTGCCCTTTATTCTTGTTTCGCTCATAATTTTCTCATACGAAGTCAGAATGACCTCGTTCTTTCGCCTTTGGATTCGTAATCAAATTCTCTACAAGATGAAGGGTAGAAATACTGGAATATACTGAGTCCCTCAGGGTCTTTGGCAATTCTTCTCTTGTAAAGCTCTATTTCGCTTGTTTCAGAGACGTAACCTAATAAAACAAATAAAATACGAAAGTAATAATAACACACGGTAATTCACATAAAATATAGAAAATAAGAATAAGGAAATGATACTTAAAATGTATAAATTATGCACTTATCATCTGGCGGTCTATAGCAATCGTGCATTCTTGCAACACATTCACGAACAAGAAGATAATCAAGTAGTGGGACAATTACAGAGAAAAAAAGAGGATGAGGAGGTGGTCAAATAAGTCTTCCTTACTTTCCAGAAACGACCCCTCTATAATCTCCACAATCACCACTTCTCCACCTCTCCCTGACTTCCACCACTTACGAGAAATCAATGTGTCTCATTCGAACTGTAAATAGATGGTTTTCATCTATTCGAAACAAGACAACAAGACAGAAGAAACTAAATATACAGAATTAGCGATTCATCTCAGAGATAATCTTTTTTTCTTCGCACACTACTTATCACACTGATATTTCTCAACCTTCTTTGCTTCCCTCTCCTAATACCTAACTAATATTCTCCACCTTTGCGATCGAAACAGGACGTGAACGGCCAAATCTTTGTTCTAGGCTTGTCCTGTTCGAGCTTGATCTCTCAAACCTTCTTGAAAGTACTCTTTTGAAGTACATTTTTTTCACCCTAAAACACCTCCCTATTTCTTTGCTCCTCTTTCTCAACTCAAGAAAACACCAAAACCTATCATTTCTTTGGCAGTAACCACCAAAATCTTCTCTACAACGAACCACCATACCATATTCTTTGCAATTTCTTTTTTACCCATTCACAAATTTCTCTCGGCAACTCAAACCCATTTTCCATTTTAGTTCTTATCTAATCGAACTCTAACTCATATAAAACCTAACAACGCCTACATTTACCTTCATCTCTTTGCCATTTTAAATTACGAATTCAACCAAACTCACAAAACAATTAAACCATCTTCACTGATCTTTTTCTACTCGACTTTTCCATTTCTCTCTGCCGGCGTGAGCTGGTCTCACTGACCTAAAGAATGAGGGCTCTCCAATTCGGCCTAGTTTATCAGGTCATAACATTGAATGATAGATGCACCTACAAATTAGATAAGCACCGCCCCTGTTTAAAAATAATATCCTTACAACTAGGACCCTATTCTTGTTTGGCATCCAATAACACTTCCATGTGAGATGACGCTTTTACTTTTTTTGAATAATTTATTCTTATTTTGTTCTTTATGACTCCAAAATACCTAAAAACTCAAAAAAAAATAAAAATACAGAAAAATAGCAAGGAAAGCATAACTGATTGATACTAATTACGGTGTCTTAGACACCTATAAAATTCTCTCACACTTAGACTTTGTTAGTCTTCGAGCAAACTAAACTAAAATATTGCTAAAATAAACTAAACTAAAATACAACAACTCCGTTTCGTTGGGGAGACGATTACGCTTAGCACTTGTAACAATCCTTCAAACCCCTAGGTGTCCCTAGTGGATGAGTAGTCTCGTGAGGGTTTACAAGAGGTATACCTACAAATCCTACTCCAACTTTTAAATATTCCAGAGCACATGTATCCAGAGAGCTAAGAGGACATAAAGTTTCTGCATACTAATAATGAGAAGTTAGATGTATCAAAGAATATTATTCTCATGCTTAACTCCTGAACTAGAAGCAAACCACCATATGAAAGAATTCAGGTTCGAAAGCGATCGAATGTTTCGATTTCTGCCTCGTCGGTAGGGTTTTATGAATTTTCACTCAAAAGACGCACTTTAAGGTTCTCATGTGTGCAAGCAGGAATGAAGATAGAAATCATGCACACGTTGAATGGTGGAAATAGAAACCTTTCGAATTATATTTGAATATCCCATAGAAACGTGGGAAGAAAAGAACCTTTTTTCTGATGAACTCTACGAAAGGAAATCAACCATTATGCAAGGATGGGAATGCTCACTCACCTTCTCATCCAATCTACAATCAGCACCACTCTCACAGCGTCCCGTAGAAATGTCTTTGTCTTAGGCTTCAACTATAGATGATGAACCCTTGAACTTTATAAAACTTCAAAAATTTCTAACTCTTTTCTTCTCAAATTCTTGTTGATTAAAAATTCTTTATAGTTTTCTTCTTTCCCATAACTTAACAAATAAGTACAAAAAGAAATATACACTAAAATAATAAAAACAAATGTATATATATATATATTTGTGATTTTTTTCGTTTTTATTTTATTTTATTTTATTGAGACAAGAAAGTACAATACGAACCAACAAAAAGTAAATAATGAAACTACTATGGTCGTAGGAGAAGGACTATACCACTTGATTCTTTGCTACTTGTATTGTCTCGATATCATAACTTAACAAAAATTCACTTATTTTGATTTTTAGCTCTTGTACTTCGTCTTCAACTAGGATATAGAATTCTGCTCCTTGTATTGTTACTTTGCTTTCAATCTAAATTTTTCTCTTTCTTGGAGTGTTCCTTGTAAATCTTGAACATCTTCAACTTTCTTCAAATTTGTAATGTTCCTCTTGTTGATAATGATGATAGTGTTTATAAGAACTTGTTGTTTTCGAGAAAGTGAGAGAGAGAGAAAGAGAGAGAATAGTGCCAACTTCAAATCAAACTACAAGGTAAGGTTTTTTCGTAATTCTGATGCCACCCTCATGATTGATAGAATTAGCACTCAAGAGATCAAAAAGTAGTGCTGAAATGGTGTGAGGTTCAGTAGCTCATTATTCTACTTGGAGTTAGTGTAAGATGACACACACTCTATATGACAATTCTTAGACAACTACAAAGAATTGAAGGTATGGTGCCTCGCTTGATGTAACAATCGGTAGTCTCCACTAGTAATTGATCAGCTGCTCTAATTTGCTAGCAGCGGTTTAAGTCCATTTTTGTCACGTATTGCCTCTCAACAACTAAGAAACCCGAATATAGTTCTCTAATACTTCTAAGTTCATCTATTTCGGTAAGAACACCGTATGTAAGCGTAGCTAGAACTATATTAATTTACTATAAAATATATAAAAGTTGGATGTTTCATGTAAATAGTAACAAAAAATGTTAAAGATTTTCAACTTACAAGTGAATACTTAAGAATTATATACGCTTAACACTCCCCCACACTTAAATCGACTCATCCAATGTAAAATCAAGGCGGAAAATCCAAATATGATATCAAAATTCATAAAAAATAACAAGAAAAAGTACAAAAATACTAAACCAATGGGTTGCCTCCCATGCAACGCTTGGTTTAAAGTCATCAGCCTGACTATCTACTAGTTCACATCTACTCCTCCAGAGGGAATGCTTCCACAAATTTACAGCCTTCCACAACTTTCGAAATCAAATTCCCATAATGCGGCTTCAATCTTGCCTATTCACTTTAATTTCCTTGCATGTAGCCAAACTACGAATTTCTACTGCACCATGGGAAAAAACATTAAGCAAAATAAAAGGACCAATCTAACAAAAACGTAATTTATCGGGAAATAATTATAAACGGGATTAAACAAGGGCACTTTTTGTCCAACACAAAACTGTTTTATATAAATTTTATTATCATGAAGTCTCTTCGTCTTTTCCTTGTAAATACGCGAGCTTTCAAATGCACCATTACGAATCTCTTCTAGCTCATTTAGTTGTAACTTCATGTGCTTTCCTGCACCATCCATCTTCATATTTGATTGTTTAATAGACCAAAAAGATTTATGCTCAAGTTTAACGGGAAGATGACTAGATTTACCATACACAAGTCTAAAGGGAGACATCCCGATAGGAGTCCTATATGCGGTTTTATATGCCCAAAACGCATTATTGAGACGTAAACTCCAATCGTCCTTGTAGGTTTCACCGTCTTCTCTAGGATGGATGTCACTTCTCGGTTGGAAATTTCATCTTGTCCGTTAATTTGAGGATGATAAGGTGTTGCAATATTGTGCGAAATATTGTACTTCTTCAACAAGTCCCGAAAGAACCTGTTTCGAAAGTGTGATCCTCCATCGCTAATTATGGCTCTTGGAGTCCCAAACCTTGCAAATATATAATCTTTGACAATATATGTAACCGCTTTAGAACCATTAGTACGGGTGGCTATAGCCTCCACTCATTTAAAAACATAATCAACCACGGGGAGAATATTGAAATTACGAAAAGAGTTAATAAAACAACCCATAAAATCAATGCCCCACATATCAAAAATTTCTACAAATTGAATAAAAGTTTGTGACATTTGATTTGGAGCACCTAGAGTGCATGTTCTTTGGCACCTATCACAGGCAGTACAAAACTCATACGCATTTTTGAACAAAGAGGGCCAATAGAAACCACTCTCAAGAACCTTGAGTTCGGTTCTCTTAGGTCCAAAGTGTCTTCCACAAGCATAAGAATGACAAAAAAAACAAGATAGAATGAAATTAAGATTCGGGAACACACCTTTGTATTACTTGGTCACTACCATGTTTCCATAAGTATGGATCATCTCATATGTATTGGTTCACTATTCACTTAAGTTTGTGTCTCTCAGCGCGAGAGAAGTTACTAGGGATTTGTTTAGAAACCAAATAAATAACAATATCAAAATACCACGGTTCTGCGATGATAATTGAGAAAAGTTGCTCATATGGGAAACTTTCACGTAGCAGGATAACTTCCTTGTTTATAATAAGACGACTCAAATGATCAGTAACATTGTTCTTAATTCCTTTCTTGTCTTTGATTTCGGTGTCAAACTCTTGTAAGAGTAGTACATATCGAATGAGCCTTGGTTTCACATCCTTCTTTGTAAGTAACTACGTAAGTGTTGCATGATCAGAAAAAATAACAACTTTCATACCAATCAAATAAGAGCTAAATTTTTCCAATGCAAAAAAATGGCTAACAACTCCTTTTTCGGTGGTGGTATAATTCTGCTGAGCCTTATTGAGCATTGTAGAAGCATAATAAATAACATGAGGTAGCTTCCCAATGCGTTGTCCCAAAATAGATCCAACCGCATAATCACTAGCATCACACATTAGTTCAAAATGCTTGCTCCAATCGGGTGGTCTAATGATAGAGGTTGTTATCAAAAGTTCTTTCAAACAATTGAATTCGCCAAACACTTCTCGTCGAAGTTAAAGACCACATCTTTTTGAACATGTAACATAAAGGTGATGAAATCTTGGAAAATACTTGATAAACCTGTGATAAAATTCTGCGTGACCAAGAAAAGCACGAATGTCTCTCACCGTAGTGGGAGGGTTAAGAGCACGAATAAAATCAATCTTATATTTATCTACTTCCAAGCATTTAGAAGATATAATATGCCCTAAAACAATGCCATGAATTACCATAAAATAACACTTCCCCCAATTAAGTACAAGGTTTGCCTCAACACATCATTCAAGGATTGGTGAAATTTTTTTAGGAAAAGTCAAAGGAATCACCAAAGATAATAAAATCATCCATGAATACTTCGATAATATTCGCAATATAATCTGAAAAGATACTTACCATACACCTTTGGAAAATAGCGGGAGCGTAACACAAACCAAACGACATCCGTCTATAGGCAAAAGTGTCGAACGGGCATGTAAAAATGGTTTTCTCTTGATCTTCCGGTGTTATCACAATTTGATTATACCCTGAATAACCATCAAGAAAAAAATAACAAGAGTGTCCGGATAAATGTTCTAACATTTGATCCATAAAAGGTAAGAGAAAGTGATATTTTCTAGTGGTTGCATTCAATTTCCGGTAATCTATAAAAACTATCCAACCGTTTTGCAACGAGTTGGTACAAGTTAATTCTTATCATTTTGCACCACTATGACGCCCGACTTCTTTAGTACCACTTGTACCGGGATAACCTACTTACTATCAGATATGGGGTAGGTAACGCTCATATCTAATATCTTGAGAATCTCTTTCTTCACTACTTCCATCAGCGGAGGGTTCAAACGGCGTTGAGCTTCCTTAGTTGGCTTTGTACCCCTCTCAAGAAGTATTTTTTGTATACAAAGAGCAGGGCTTATTCCCTTGATATCGGTAATTGTGCATCATATGGTTATCTTGTACTTTCTTAGCACCCTAAGAAGCCTTTATTCCTGCAATTCCGTAAGGTCATTAGAAACTATAACCGGTAGCTCTTCCTTCTCACCCAAGTACAAGTACTTTAAGTAATCCGGGAGTGGTTTCAATTCTAGTTTTGGTACCTGCAAGATAGAGGATACAAGCTTTTCATTAGAGAATGATAAAGATACAAAAGAAACATTATGAGCATTTGGGTCCTCTCGAAGTGAATTGAGATCACCAAGGGTTTACCCAATTTCATTACCACACTCTATATTCTTATCAATTGGTTTAGTGAAAATGGTTTCCAGAGCATCTAAACCATTCAATTCAAATATTTGTTGCACTATAGTATCAATAACATCAATGTAACAAAAAGAATCAACATCACTAGGATACACATCGTCTCGATAAATGTTGAAACGTATTAGTTCTCCATCAAAATCCACATTTAGCGTTTCCTCGTCAACATCAATGACGGTTTTAGCCATTCTCATCAAGGGACGTCCAAGCAACAACAGAATGGATGAATCCGGAGATCCATGATTCATCTTTAGCACACAAAAATCAGATGGAAATACAAGTTGATTAACCTGCACAAGAACATCCTCAATAATACCTTTAGTGTAAATATTAGAATGATCGGTTAATTGCAAAAAATATCCAGATTCTTAAGAGGACCTAAATTCAGAGATTCAGAAATTGGTGCGGGCATAATATTAACGGATGCTCCTAAGTCTAGCATGGATTTGGAAAGTTTAGTGTTACCAATAGTAATGGGAATGTCGAAACTACCGAGATCTTTATATTTGAGCAAGAGTTTTCTTTTGCAAGATTGCCGAAACATTCTCCCCCACATTCATCACCTTATTACCGGAGAGTCTTTGTTTGTTGGTACATAAGTCCTTCAAACATCTTGCATATTTGCTTGATAGCATCTATGAGAGGAATGTGATGCGTCGGAAAACCGACTTTGTTTTACCTCAAGCGCACAATGTCAAAAGATGTAGACAATAGCAAATACGGTTCGTTCCCACGAGGAGTGTGTATTACTTATACTAATTAATTCAAGTAACTTTCAGGTCGAAAGTTGTTTATCCGATTTCTATAAATAATTAAACTAATGAATGAATTAAAACTATTTAATAAAGATTGAAATCAAGAATAGAAAAGCGTTAAGGTTTCGAGAATCCGTTGTAGATTAGGGTTTACTTGCGTTCATCACAAAAGGTATCGATTTTACTCGTGCAAAATAGCAAATCTAGCTACTAATATACGAAAGATATTTCGTTTAAGAATCGAAGAAAAGAAGTTTCAAAAAGAATTGTTTGTTCTCAACCTAAGGTAGATTTCGAAGCACTAAGTATATGTGGCATAAATAGTCAGAGAATATTCATAAACCGATTCAAAACAAGGTTTCAACGAGTTCTTCTACTAATCAAACGATGCACTATACGTGGCATAGAACATGAAAAATCATCTAGAAAGTAAAATACTGAAAGAGAGACAAAAGATTAACATTAAGTTCTAATAGTTGAAAATCCTAGTTTTGAAACACAAGTAAAACAAATTCAACAAGTTCATCCTTTCACCCCTAACAAAAAAATTTATCTAGACATGGATTTCTCAAAAGCCATTAAAAATATTAAAGAAAACAGAAGCTAAACCTTGGTTTTCACTGTTCCTAGGCGTGAAAAAGTTATGTCCAAAAAGTGTATCTAGGCTCCCCTTATATAGACTTTGGTAACCTCCTCTTGATTCTTATCTAACTAGGAAACCTAATTTCATTAAAATTTTCCACCTCCTTTTGATCCTTATCCAATTAGGAGATTTAACCTCCTTAAAAACCAACAAAAAACCCTAATTTACATGTCCAAGGCGAGCGCAAAATGCTTCCCTTATTTCTCTTCCCGCGCAGGCCCAATAAGGCCCAACAGATACCAAATCCAAGTTGGTTTCACGGTTTTCCTCGTAACTTTCTCATACGAGGTCAAAATGACCTAGTTCTTTTTGCGTTGGCTTCGTAATTAAATTCTCTAAAAGATGGTGTCAAGAAATCCTGGATTTGGACAAGTTCCATCTGATCTTGAGTCTTTATTCCTTTGTATCACTTATTTCCTTGCACAATTAAGTGCTAATTCAGTGACGATTACACCTAATAAAAGATAAATAAATAGAAAAAAACGTAATATACAATAATTCACATGAAATATAGCAAATAAGTGCATGAAATGGAGACTTTAAATATGTAAAATATGCACTTATCAAATTCCCCCACACTAAGCTTTTGCTAGTCCTCGAGCAAACTACAAATCTAAACTAACCTAAACTTCAAAAATTCCCTTTATTTGAGAAAACGGTCACACTTAGCATGTGTAACAAGCCTTTAAGCCCCTAGGTGTCCCTAGTGGACGAGTTATAGTCTCGTGAGGGTTTACAAGAGATTTACTCACAAAACTACTCCAACTTTCAAAAAACTCCAAAATCGTAAGCATCCAAAGAGCTATGAGGACACAAAGTTTCTGCACACTAATAATAAGAAGTTAGATGTATCAAAGAACATTATTCTCATGCTTAGCCCTTGAGTTAAGAGAAAACCACCATATGAGAATCCAGGTTCGATAGCGACCGAATGTTTCTGCCTCACCAATAGGGTTTTATGAATTTAACACTCAAAAGACGCACTTTATGGTTCTCATGTGTGCAGGAAGGAATGAAGATAGAAATCCTACACACGTTGAATGGTGGGAAGGAAAATCCTTCCGAATTATATTTAAATATCCCATAAAAACGTGGGAAGAAAAATACTTTTTTTATGATGATCTCTACGAAAGGAAATCAACCACTATGTAAGGATGGGAAGGCTCACTTACTTTATCATCCAATCTAGAATCAACACCACTCTCACAACATCCAATAGAAACGTCTTCATTCTTCGGTCTCAACTGTGGATGATGAGCTCTTGAACTTCGTAGAACTCTGACAATTTATAACTTTTTTCTGCTTAAATTCTTGTTGTTTTAACGAATAAATACAGAAACAAATATAATCTAAAACAACAAAAACAAATATATTTTTTTTTCTTGTTTTTTTTTTCTAATACAAGAAATATAAAAAACAGATGAAAAGATAACAAAGAAACTAATATGGTCGTTGGATAAGGACTTTACCACTTGAATCTTCACAACTCGTATTGTCTCGGTATCATAGACTTCATAAAAAATCCACTTCTCTTGAATCTTTTTTTTCGCTCTTGTACTTAGTCTTCAACTAGGATATAGAATTCTTCTCTTTGTATTGTTACTTCACTTAATCTGAATTTTTCTCTTGTTGTGTTGCTTATAAACCTTGAACGTCTTCAACTTTATTCAAATTTGTAATGCTCCGCTTGTTGATGATGATATGTTTCTATGGACCTGTTGTGGTGCCAACTGCAAATCAAACTACAAGGTAAGATTTTTTCGCAATTCTGATGTAATCTTCATGATTGATAGAGTTAGCACTCAAGAGATCAAAAAGTAGTGCTGAAATTGTGCGAGGTTGGGTAGCTCATTATTCTACCCGGAATTTGCGCAGATATAACACTCTAAACGGACAATTGAAGGTTTGGCGCCTCACTCAGGGTACTGAATGATCAACAACTCTAATAGTGAACTCGCCACCAGCGGTTTAAGTCCCTTTTTGTCAGCTCTAGCTTCTCAACAAGAAACCCGAATATAGTTCTCTAATACTTCTATGTTCAGTTATTTCAGTGAGAACTCCGTATGTAAACGTAGCTAGAAGTATACTAAGTGACTCTAAAATATCTAAAAGTTTGAGGTTTCATGCAATAATTACGAAAAAGTTGAAAACTTTTTGCCTAAAAAGTGAGTACTTAAGAATCTTATATGCTTAACACTCCCCCACACTTAAACTTTACATTGTCCTCAATATAATTTGACTCATCCAATGTAAAAATCAAGATGGGAAATCCTAAAATGATATGAAACAAGCAATCAAAAACTAAAAAGATAAGGTGAAGGAAATAAATCTGATGGGTTGACTCCCATGAAGCAAATGATACTTGTTTCCCTGCTCGCGGTTAATCTAAAATAAAATGATAATGGTATCAAAAAGTTAGCTTCCAAGCATAAATATAGAGTCTGAAAAGTTGGGGATCATCCCAATGTATAAGCTTTGCTATAAATACGAACCTTCAAACACTAGTTGATTAATACCAATAAAGCTAAATAAAGTGAATTCAACCTTAAGGTTCAAAAGAGAAAACTTCCGAATTTCACACTCATTCATAGTAACACAAAGTAAATCAAAATCGCGGATTAAAAGTAAAGATTGTTGAGATATTCCAACACTTTTTATGTACCTAAATCAGGTTCTAAGTCCGCGGAAATAACTTCCATGTTTGTGTTATCTTTATCAACCATTCGAGGACGCAATGCATTGACAATGTCAATAAGCATCAGATCATCAGAATCTGAAATTGAGATAAACAAACATGTAGTGGTTCAGTTTCATCAAAATCAATAGTTTGGACAATATCAATTTGCTCATCTTTCATACAAGCATTTATAAAATCACTAGATGGATCATGGAAAAAACCATTCAATGCAACATCAATTTCAGGAGTAATTGGATCATTATCATCTTCTTCTAGGTGACCGGTAGGAATCTCGGAATTTACATGATTAGAAGGTATATCAATTTGCACATCCACCGTCATTGAGTCATTAAACTCGACAATAGTATCCCCTGTATAAATAAGTTCTTCTAAATCATCATCATCATCTGAATATATAGTGTCCTTAGTCCAAACCTCATCCTTTTGAATAGGCGTATGATCATAAATATGATCGTGAATTGGACAAGATACATTATGTTCAAATGTTACAACAGTGTCATCATTATTATTGTCACAAGTTTCAAGTTCATAATCATTATCAAAGCACACAAATTCATCATCAGTATCATGGGTCAGGGAAAATTAAAATTTTGAAGCATTATATGAACAAGGACGACGTTCCTATGCTCTTTTAATGCATTTATCAATTGAACTATTAGATGACTCTTCTTTCTCTTCCCTCTTGGAACGATTCCAAAATGCAACAAAAGAAGCCAAATCACCAGGATCCATAATACCGAGAAAAATTTACCCAATAAATCACCTTGCAAAAGCTTTGCGGGAATATCAAATATTACTTACTTTTCACCCATGAATGATTCCAATGGCGCTCTTCAAACTAAGAATGGTACCAGACGAAAAACTTAGAAGGGAATTCTAAACAATCACAATCAAGGCTGACTCAACCAAATCAAAACTATTGAATCTAGCAAACAAAAAACATGATGGCTCCACTTAGATTGTTTTTAAACCAGCTTCTATTCTTTCAAAAGGCAACTAGTTACAATTTTAGCAAACCTCTTAGAACGATCCGAATTAGATTTAAATCGAATATAAACAGGATAAGCTCTAAGGAGCTTTGATAACCCTGTCTTTTTAGCAACGTTTCCTTGGGTTACAAGGCGGCTCAAATCTTCTTAAAATAATCTTCCTGAACTTTGAGTTAGGCTAAAAGAGTAACCAATTCAGTCCTTTTAAATGACTTCCCTATAAGCTCGCTACCCTATCGGTCTCTTTCTAAACAAAATTTTAAACTTAGGTTCGCGTTTGGTAACATTTTCCTAAAGCGGGCAAGAAAGAAACAGTGATGAAATCTGAGTCCTTATCTTGTATGGCCTTTCCCTTTGCTAGAAAATAAATCCATATTCAGTCCTCAACATATATGCATTACGAAGGAATACATAAAATCCACTTGTAGGGGTTTCGTGGATTGATAAAGTTTTACCTCCCGTACCAGACGGGCGATGAATCGTTGAAGTCGACTCGGACCACTAACTCCTGTGTCAGTGTAAGAACCCAAGGGGCTGGGACAATATCGTAATTGTCGTCCTTTCTTGTGCAGTTTATATTTAATACTACCTTTCCGTAAAGTTTAAAAATAAAAATAATGTCAGAAATTAAAAGAAATTAAAAGAAAATTACAAAAAAAATTAAAGATTTCCTAATACAGTTTTTCTAAATTAAAATAACAAATAAAAACTCGAAAAAGTAAAAATTAAGAAAAAATTAAACTCTTTAGCTTCTTTTTTGTTCTTTTAGCTTTAACTTTACTCCAAGTCTTTTACTCACCAAAATCTTTGGCTCAATTTCTTTTCGTTTTTGTTACAAAACCTGTAGCAAAAGAGAAATTTCCAAAAAAACGTAAAATAGAACAAAATAATAAAAATCCAAAAATAAAACTAATACTAAAAACAAAAACAAAAATTAAACTAATAATCTAACCTAAAAAAAACTCCCCGGCAACGGCGCCAAAAACTTGATGCGTCGGAAAACCGATTTTGTTTTACCGCTAGCGCGTAGTGTCGAAAGATGAAGACAATAGCAAATACGCTTCGTTCCCACGAGGAGTGTGTATTACTTATACTAATTAATTCAAGTAACTTTCAGGTAAAGAATTAAACTAACGAATGAACAAAACTATTTAATAAAGATTGAAATCAATAATAGAAAAGCGTTAAGGTTTCGAGAATCCATTGAAATCAAAGGGTATCAATTTTACTCGTACAAAATAGCAAATCTGGCTACTAATACACGGAAGATATTTTGTTTAAGAATCGAAGAAAAGAATTTTCAAAAAGAATTGTTTGTTCTCAACCTAAGTCAGAATTTCGAAGCACTAAATATACGTGGCATAAATAGTCAGAGAATATTCATAAATCGATTCAAAACAAGGTTTCAACGAGTTCTTATACTAATAAAACGATGCACTATACGTGGCATAGAACATGAAAAATCATCGAGAAAGTAAAACATTGAAAGAGAGACAAACATTAACATTAAGTTTTAGTAGTTGAAAACCCTAGTTTTGAAACACAAGTAAAACAAATTCTACAAGTTCATCCATTCACCCCTAACAAAGAAATTTAGCTAGACATGGCTTTCCCCCCCACATTCATCACCTTATTACCAGAGAGTCTTTGTTTGTTGGTACATAAGTCCTTCAAACACCTTGCATACTTGGGAACTTGCTTGATAGCATCTATGAGAGGAATATGATGCGTCGGAAAACCGACTTTATTTTACCGCAAGCGCACAATGTTAAAAGATGTAGACAATAGCAAATACGGTTCTTTCCCACGAGGAGTGTATTACTTATACTAATTAATTCAAGTAACTTTCAGGTCAAAAGTTGTTTTTCCGATTTATGTAAAGAATTAAACTAATGAATGAATTAAAACTATTTAATAAAAATTGAAATAAAAAAAAAACGCGTTAAGATTTCGAGAATCCGTTGTAGATTAGGGTTTACTTGCGTTCATCACAAAAGGTATCGATTTTACTCGTGCAAAATAGTAAATCTAGCTACTAATATAAGAAAGATATTTCGTTTAAGAATCGAAGAAAAGAAGTTTCAAAAAGAATTGTTTGTTCTCAACCTAAGGTAGAATTTCGAAGCACTAAGTATACGTGGCATAAATAGACAGAGAATATTCATAAATCAATTCAAAACAAGGTTTCAACGAGTTCTTCTACTAATCAAACGATGCACTATACGTGGCATAAAACATGAAAAATAATCTAGAAAGTAAAATACTGAAAGAGAGACAAAAGATTAACAATAAGTTTTAATAGGTGAAAATCCTAGTTTTGAAACACAAGTAAAACAAATTCTACAAGTTCATCCTTTCACCCCTAACAAAAAAATTTATCTAGACATGGCTTTCTCAAAAGCCATTAAAAATATTAAAGAAAACAGAAGCTAAACCTAGGTTTTCACTTTTCCTAGGTGTGAAAAAGTTGTGTGAAAAAGTTGTTTCCAAAAAACTGTATCTAGGCTCCCCATTATATAGGCTTTCGTAACCTCCTCTTGATCCTTATCCAACTAGGAAACCTAATTTCATTAAACTTTTCCACCTTCTTTTGATCCTTATCCAATTAGGAGACTGAACCTCCTTAAAAACCAACAAAAACCCTAATTTTCACGTCAAAGGCGAGCCCAAAATGCTTCACTTATTTTTCTTCCGGCGTAGGCCCAATAAGGCCCAACAGATACTAAATCCAAGTTGGTTTCATGGTTTTGCTCATAACTTTCTCATACGAAGTCAGAATGACCTCGTTCTATTTGCGTTGGCTTCGTAATTCAATTATCTACAAGATGGTGTCAAGAAATCCTGGATTTTGACAAGTTCCAGCTTATTTTGAGTCTTTATTTCTTTGTATCACTTATTTCTTTGTACAATTAAGTGCTAATTCAGTTCTTGATGATTCCACCTAATAAAAGATAAATAAATAAAAACAAATGTAATAGAAAATAATTCACATGAAATATAGCAAATAAGTGTATGAAATTGACACTCTAAATATGTAAAATATGCATTTATCAGAATGTTCACTTGTATCTTCTTGAAAATATCCAAAATCACCTTGTCTTGTTCCACCTTCTTGGATTTAGCAAATCTATGATGGAAAGGTAAAGGAGAAACCTGAGTAGAAACATGAGTTTTGGGTTTAGATTTAGGTACCTAATGAATTTGGGGGGAATCAACATTTTCTCCCTCCAAAATTTCCTATTTTTGGGTCTCCGTATCGCCCGTACTAGTAATTTCAGGTTTCACAAGTTATGTGCCACTTCTCAATGTAACAACATTTACATTATCTATAGGGTTAACAAGAGGTTGAGAAGGGAGTTTCCCGTTATTTTGTAACTGCACCTTTATTCAAGTCACTAGCCACAGAACCAACTTGCATTTGTAAATCTTTAATTGCATTGTCGGTCATTTGCATAAATGCTTTCATCGTTTCTTCCAAGCTTGAATTCTGAATCTGAGGTTGTTATCATGGGTGAAATTTTTGTTGGTGGAACCCCGTTTGATTGTTGAAAGAAGGTTTTTGAACCCAACTTGCTTGTTCTCATAACTAAAATTGGGGTGATCTCTCCATCCGGATTGTAAGTGTTGGAATAAGGATCATACCTTCTTTGTTGATTTGGGAAGATGGTGTTAGATTGTTCATTGTCGTCTTTAATAGTTGAAGAAGATAGTATCTGCAATTTGTTGCATCATTGTTGCCATATTTCACATTTGTTGACGGAGTTTGGTGACTTTGCTAACTTCATTAACTCTCGTTATAAGTGGTTCCGTCTCACGGTATGAAAATTATTGAGAATTTGCTGCCATATTCTCAATCAACCCTCTTTCCCATATTACCGTCTTGTTCACCAATGCACCACCACCTACAGCGTCAAGGAGGTTTCTATCACTCGGTTGAAGACCCTCATAGAAATACTGAATTTGGTCGTTGAATTGGTGATGCGGATAACTTGCCACCTGTCTCTTGTAATGTTTACAGCACTCATTCAATGTCTCTCCTGCTATTTGCTTGATGTTATAAACCTCTTTGCATATCTGGATGCAGGAAAGTATCTCTCTAAGAAAAAAAAATTCATACCGTTCCATGTTGTGACACTACTAGGAGCTAAATAGTATAACCATTTCATGGCATTTTCTACTAATAAGAAAGGAAAAGATCATTGTATGACTTCATCTGAGTCGGCTTCAGAAGGTAGCATGGCCATGACTATAGTATGAAAGTCCATAAGATGCTTATTTGGATCTTCATTATCCATTCCATAAAACTTGGGAAGCTCACGGATCAAGCATGGCTTGATCTTGAAGGTTGATGTAGTTTGAATACACCATTGTTGCGTATCAAGTTTATGAGAAGCTAAATCCTTGAGTATACGGTCACCCATTGCTTCTCGTTTTTCCTCTATGTCTGAATCTGCGAGTTCAATTTTCTATGAACAAGGAGGAGGCGGAGTGTTAACTGCTGAAACAAAGTCCTTTAGCAAAGTGCCTGATCGAAGACGTATACCAATAGAACTTGGTCTGCGCTCTATAAGCATTCACAAAAGAAATATTACCTGAAAAGCATATTCTAGAAAAACTAAGGTAAAAAATGAAATAAAAAATCAAAAGCAGAATAACATTCCACTGCCGCCCCGGAAACGGCGCCAAAATTTGATGTGTGTCGTATCACGTCAAATTTATATTCACTTTCTCACTTATAAATGATTTAGATTAAGTATATGATGAGAAAGGTTCGTTTGATGAGAGACTATTGTTGTAATTCGTTTCAATATCTTAAGTAACAAAGGGGGTTTTGGTTTCAGAATTATTCAAAGTAAATAAAACTAAGTAAAAAGAAAACAAAGGTTTTGAAAGTAATGAATATGATGAAGATATTGGTTAAGGGATTGTATCATTCACAAACATGTATTGTATCAATAACTAGAATTGGTATTTAATCTCTCATTGTCAAAAACCCTAGAATACCTTGATCGCAAGAATATTCCATTTATTTCCGAAAATCAGCACACTTATATAAAACGACGCAAGTATGAATTCTACTTAGCGAATAACCTAAAGTGTAAAAGCACAATTAAGTTCAACCCTCTAAGAGCATTAAGAACGGTAAAATAGGTTAATAAAGTATTGAACGTGGAAAGCACACTAATTCAATTTAACAAAGGTTGTGATTCATATGTGATTGCTAGGATGTATCACTACAAGCAACAACCACACTTGTGCTACTTGAAATCAGAATTCATCAACTTTTACGTATTGGAAACCCTAATTTATCTTTAGATATGAAAACAAATTCAATTGATTCCGGAATCAACCAACAAAGTGTTCAAATCATACAAAAATTATAAACAATGAATCACAAACGACAAATATTGAGACAAAACTAATATTTATCAAATACCATGTTTGAGAAATCAACTTTAATCCTTAACCAATAATATGTATTTAGCTACTCAAATATATGGAGTTCACAAAATATAATTGAAATAAAGAAGATGAAAAACAATGCAAACCCTAGATGCGTGAAAAAGAATGGCGGCTACTTGGTCCTTGCTTCCAAAAATTAGTTGTAAAAGTGTGTAAAGAATTGGAGAAGACTCTCCCTTTTATAGCTCTTCTTGTTTCCAAAACTAGGTTAAACTCGCCTTCTCTAAATAAAAATCCAATTCCAATAAATCAAACTAACTCGCCGGAGAGAATAACCTGCCAGAGTTATGTTTGTTTTCTGGCAATTTCCGGCCAAATTAAGGCTGCTTAGACCTCCTTCCCTATATAGTTTCATTCGTACATTTATCAACAGTACTACCTTCACTTCAACTCGAAAACCACTTCACTGTCTCTCCAATTTCAAATCACAAAAACCAATTCTCATATATTCTCAACAATGAACCCTAATTCCACAGTTCAAACCTATTTCTTTGTATCAATTCCGGTCACAAGCTAACTTTTCATTTCTTGTTCCCTTCCATCACATCACACAAACCCATCTTCTCTAATTCTTCACCATCAGTCACCATCTCCTCCCTATTTCTCTTCTCCTCTGTCACAACTCTAGAAAACACCAAAACTCGTCATTTCTTTGGCAGTAACCACCAAAATCTTCTCTACAACGAACCACTAGACCATCTTCTTTGCAATTTCTTCTTCACCTATTCACTAATTTCTTTCGGCAACTCAGATACATTTTCCATTTTATAAGTTCTTATTTAATCGAACCATGAATCATTTCAAACCTAACAACGCCTCTATTTACCTTCATCTCTCTGCCATTTCAAATCACAGATTCAACTAAACTCATAAAACAATTAAACCATCTTCAATGACAATGGCGGAACTGGGAGTCCATAAAGGGGTGGGCTTGACTAGATTTCTACCTGGGCTTAAGCCTAAAAATTAGGCTTGAAAATTTTCTAAAAAATAAAATAGGCTTGTAAAAAAATGTTTATATGGGCTTTCGAGGGGGGCTTGAGCCTGGGTAATCCAGGCTCTAGTTCCGCCCCTGTTCACTGATCTTTCTCTACTCGACTTCTCCATTTTTATCTACCGGCGTGAGTTGGTCTCACTGACCTAAAGAAGGAGGGCTTTCCCGTTCGACTTAGTTTATTAGGTCATAACATTGAATTATACAAGCACGTACCAAATAGATAAGGACCACTCTGGTTAACATTTTAAATAATGACCTTACAACTGGCCCCCCATTCTTGCTTGGCTTCCAATAACACTCCCATGTGAGATGATGCTTTTACTATTTTTGAATGATCTGTTTTTTTTTTGTTTCATATGACTCTAAAATACCTAAAAACTAAAAAAAAAATAAAAAATACATAATTTATAAGAAAAATAGCAAAGAAAACATAACCGATTGATACTAATTAAGGTCTTTTAAACACCTAACAACATCCACAATGAGAAGGAATTAAGTGGAACGTTACTAGAGGAAAGATTAATGAGAAGTTTGGTTACGGGAATTCTTGATATGCATATTTACATTTTCAGAATATCAATTTCATACTATTATTTTCTAGGTTTCTTACGAATTATTGTATGTTACGTTTTTTTTTTATTTATTTACTAGGATATGACCCGTACCGTAATGGGCCGGATTTTAGGTTGTTATCAATATTTATCGATTCTATGTTTCTACTATAATATCTTTTTGTTAGAAAAATAAGAATTATTTTATTTTGATAATGGTTTCAAAATTTACACCTCATATAACACATCTTATGGATTTTATTATATTATTTATTTGTTTATTTGTATAAATAATATTTTTTGA
Organism: Papaver californicum; assembly: GCA_023531435.1. Lineage (NCBI taxonomy): Eukaryota > Viridiplantae > Streptophyta > Magnoliopsida > Ranunculales > Papaveraceae > Papaver > Papaver californicum. The sequence continues at coordinate 18,707,766 of JAJJMC010014687.1, read as the reverse complement.
ATTTGAGTTTACATGGATATTCGTCTGTGGTTATAGTACTAAACTTTTTTTCTTAAACTTAGGTGCTTAGGTTGGTAAAAGGACTAGCGAAGTGCACGACTTCAAAAAATGAACATCAAAAAATTCATTCATTACATCCATCTTTGCATTTAGTAATAATAAATCTAAACAAATTATAATAAATATGTTCATCATACATCACATATAAAAGTATTGTCTGCATGCGTAGTATACAATTATTTCAATCGGTGTTGCTAAAGCTCCATATACAAAACCAACATATTCCTCCAAGTTTTATATAATATATTTTCACAAAAACTGTCAAAATACTTGATGAATAGAGATGCAGACAACACTGGTATCATGTAGCAACGCGGCGGCAACGACACAAGAATGCAGTCCCTCCTCTTCTACCTTGAGTAACAGCGACTTCTTCATCCACATAAAACCATATAAAGAAAGGATCTTTAGTGGTTGGTTCCTTACTAGCATCTTGTTTTCCTAGACTTATCTTCAGAGGACCAAATGGTCCAATCTTTATGGCAACTCGAATTTGAATGCCAAAATTCTCTTCTCCCATGAAAATTTTCCTTCAAATGTCAAGCATACTAGTTGCCGAAGGTATACTCCATTTTCAATCCTTTTTCCCTGATTGCACACATCAGTACACAATTAACAACCACGTAAATAAAGCACAACAATGGAAATTAATCTGACTATTGCCGCAAAATGCTTGCAGCTGCATTAAATCGTTGAACTATAGTTATAGGGAAATAGATACCCTTCATGGGTTTATCCTCGATTGAATTAGCAAACTGAATATCAGTACACATTCATTCATACGGCAAAATCCTGATAAATATTGTGTCAGTACTAAAATTTTAGCTTACTTTAGAAGTGAAGATAAGCATCCAAGCGTTGCCAGGTGATTGAGTTCCACCAAGGGTGTCAAGAAAATTAGAAGGGTCTATATCCTTATTAGCCCTCTTGATTACATCAAGTGCAGCAGGAACTACTTCTTTGGCAACTTTTCTACTCTTAGCTGCTTTCTTTAATACTTTTCAAGATGAGGTATAAAAGGTTAAATACTAACTGAATCCATCCATGCCCTGCGAAATTCGAGAATAGCCCATAAGTTTATGTCACTACATGACTTCATTTCAAAATTATAATTTTATACAAATATGAGATACCACTCATAGGACTCCACTGTCCACTTCAATATTTACGAATGATCGCCTTGACATTAGATCAATGATGTTTACAGTCAGTCTACACGTAAAGGTAAGAATATCAAACCCATATATAATGGTTACTACAATATACTATCTCCGTTTTTAGAAAA